>CM072232.1:48315453-48355195 GCA_036851935.1 Coregonus suidteri | reverse complement strand
GAAAAATTTAACAATTAAATACATGTTTGAATGTAAAACACTGGTGATGGAGGTAAAACTAAAAAAGATAAACTACGAATGTAATGGTGAAATACATGTTAAATACATGTTGAATGTAGAAACACTGGTGATGGAGGTAAAACTTTAACAATTAAATACATGTTTGAATGTAGAACACTGGTGATGGAGGGTAAAACTACGACAATTAAATACATGTTTGAATGTAGAACACTGTGATGGAGGTAAAACTTTAACAATTAAATACATGTTTGAATGTACTGGTGATGGAGCTAAAACAACAATTAAATACATGTTTGAATGTAGAGCACTGGTGATGAGGTAAAACTTAACAATTAAATACATGTTTGAATGGGGATGGAGAAAACACTGGTGATGGAGGTAAAACTTTAACAATTAAATACATGTAGAACACTGGTGATGGAGCGTAAAACTACGACAATTAAAACCATGTTTGGTAGAGAACACTGGTGATGGAGGTAAAACTACGACAATTAAATACATGTTTGAATGTAGAACACTGGTGATGGAGGTAAAACTTTAACAATTAAATACATGTTTGAATGTAGAACACTGGTGATGGAGGTAAAACTTTAACAATTAAATACATGTTTGAATGTAGAACACTGGTGATGGAGGTAAAACTTTAACAATTAAATACATGTTTGAATGTAGAGCACTGGTGATGGAGCTAAAACTTTGAAATAATTAAATACATGTTTGAATGTAGAACACTGGTGATGGAGGTAAAACTACGACAATTAAATACATGTTTGAATGTAGAGCACTGGTGATGGAGGTAAAACTTTAACAATTAAATACATGTTTGAATGTAGAGCACTGGTGATGGGGTTAAAACCTTTAACAATTAAATACATGTGAGGTAAAACTTTAACAATTAAATACATGTTTGAATGTAGAGCACTGGTGATGGAGGTAAAACTTTAACAATTAAATACATGTTTGAATGTAGAGCACTGGTGATGGAGGTAAAAACTTTAACAATTAAATACATGTTTGAATGTAGAGCACTGGTGATGGAGGTAAAACTACGACAATTAAATACATGTTTGAATGTAGAGCACTGGTGATGGAGGTAAAACTTTAACAATTAAATACATGTTTGAATGTAGAACACTGGTGATGGAGGTAAAACTTTAACAATTAAATACATGTTGAATGTAGAATGGTGATGGAGTAAAACAATGTTTGAATGTAGAGCACTGGAGGTAAAACTTTAACAATTAAATACATGTTTGAATGTAGAACACTGGTGATGGAGGTAAAACTTTAACAATTAAATACATGTTTGAATGTAGAGGCACTGGTGATGGAGGTAAAACTTTAACAATTAAATACATGTTTGAATGTAGAGCACACTGGTGATGGAGGTAAAACTTTAACAATTAAATACATGTTTGAATGTAGAACACTGGTGATGGAGGTAAAAACTTTAACAATTAAATACATGTTTGAATGTAGAGCACTGTGAGGAGGTAAAACTTTACAATTAAATACATGTTTGAATGTAGAAAACTGGTGATGGAGGTAAAACTTTAACAATTAAATACATGTTTGAATGTAGAGCACTGGTGATGGAGGTAAAACTTTAACAATTGTAGAGCACTGGTGAAATACATGTTTGAATGTAGAGAGCACTGGTGATGGAGGTAAAACTTTAACAATTAAATACATGTTTGAATGTAGAACACTGGTGATGGAGGTAAAACTTTAACAATTAAATACATGTTTGAATGTAGAACACTGGTGATGGAGGTAAAACTTTAACAATAAATACATGTTTGAATGTAGAACACTGGTGATGGAGGTAAAACTTTAACAATTAAATACATGTTTGAATGTAGAACACTGGTGATGGAGGTAAAACTTTAACAATTAAATACATGTTTGAATGTAGAAACACTGGTGATGGAGGTAAACTACGACAATAAATACATGTTTGAATGTAGAACACTGGTGATGGAGGTAAAACTTTAACAATTAAATACATGTTTGAATGTAGAACACTGGTGATGGAGGTAAAACTACGACAATTAAATACATGTTTGAAATTAAGAGCACTGGTGATGGAGGTAAACTTTAACAATTAAATACATGTTTGAATGTAGAGCACTGGTGATGGAGGTAAAACTTTAACAATTAAATACATGTTTGAATGTAGAGCACTGGTGATGGAGGTAAAACTTTAACAATTAAATACATGTTTGAATGTAGAGCACTGGTGGTGATGGAGGTAAAAACTTTAACAATTAAATACATGTTTGAATGTAGAGCACTGGTGATGGAGGTAAAACTTTAACAATTAAATACATGTTTGAATGTAGAACACTGGTGATGGAGGTAAAACTTTAACAATTAAAATACATGTTTGAATGTAGAGCACTGGTGATGGAGGTAAAACTTTAACAATTAAATACATGTTTGAATGTAGAGCACTGGTGATGGAGGTAAAACTTTAACAATTAAATACATGTTTGAATGTAGAGCACTGGTGATGGAGGTAAAACTTTAAATTTAAATACATGTTTGAAAAGCACATGTTTGAATGTAGTTTGAATGTAGAGCACTGGTGATGGAGGTAAAACTTTAACAATTAAATACATGTGTGAATGTAGAACACTGGTGATGGAGGTAAAAACTTTAACAATTAAATACATGTTTGAATGTAGAGAACACTGGTGATGGAGGTAAAACTTTAACAATTAAATACATGTTTGAATGTAGAAACACTGGTGATGGAGGTAAAACTTTAACAATTAAATACATGTTTGAATGTAGAGCACTGGTGATGGAGGTAAAACTTTAACAATTAAATACATGTTTGAATGTAGAGGTAAAACACTGTTTGATGGAGGTAAAAAACTTTAACAATTAAATACATGTTTGAATGTAGAACACTGGTGATGGAGGTAAAACTACGACAATTAAATACATGTTTGAATGTAGAACACTGGTGATGGAGGTAAAACTTTAACAATTAAATACATGTTTGAATGTAGAACACTGGTGATGGAGGTAAAACTACGACAATTAAATACATGTTTGAATGTAGAGCACTGGTGATGGAGGTAAAACTTTAACAATTAAATACATGTTTGAATGTAGAGCACTGGTGATGGAGGTAAAACTTTAACAATTAAATACATGTGTTGAATGTAGAGCACTGGTGATGGAGGTAAAACTTTAACAATTAAATACATGTTTGAATGTAGAACACTGGTGATGGAGGTAAAACTTAACAATTAAATACATGTTTGAATGTAAAACACTGGTGATGGAGGTAAAACTTTAACAATTAAATACATGTTTGAATGTAGAACACTGGTGATGGAGGTAAAACTTTAACAATTAAATACATGTTTGAATGTAGAACACTGGTGATGGAGGTAAAACTTTAACAATTAAATACATGTTTGAATGTAGAACACTGGTGATGGAGGTAAAACTTTAACAATTAAATACATGTTTGAATGTAGAGCATGGTTTGAATGTAGATGTTTGAATGTAGAGCACTGGTGATGGAGGTAAAACTTTAACAATTAAATACATGTTTGAATGTAGAGCACTGGTGATGGAGGTAAAACTTTAACAATTAAATACATGTTTGAATGTAGAGCACTGGTGATGGAGGTAAAACTTTAACAATTAAATACATGTTTGAATGTAGAGCACTGGTGATGGAGGTAAAACTTTAAAAATTAAATACATGTTTGAATGTAGAGCACTGGTGATGGAGGTAAAACTTTAACAATTAAATACATGTTTGAATGTAGAGCACTGGTGATGGAGCTAAAACTTTACAATTAAATACATGTTTGAATGTAGAGCACTGGTGATGGAGGTAAAACTTTACAATTAAATACATGTTTGAATGTAGAACACTGGTGATGGAGGTAAAACTTTAACAATTAAATACATGTTTGAATGTAGAGCACTGGTGATGGAGGTAAAACTTTAAACAATTAAATACATGTTTGAATGTAGAAACACTGGTGATGGAGGTAAAACTTTAACATTAAATACATGTTTGAATGTAGAACACTGGTGATGGAGGTAAAACTTTAACAATTAAATACATGTTTGAATGTAGAACACTGGTGATGGAGGTAAAACTTTAACAATTAAATACATGTTTGAATGTAGAACACTGGTGATGGAGGTAAAACTACAATTAAATACATGTTTGAATGTAGAGCACTGGTGATGGAGGTAAAACTTTAACAATTAAATACATGTTTGAATGTAGAACACTGGTGATGGAGGTAAAAACTTTAACAATTAAATACATGTTTGAATGTAGAACACTGGTGATGGAGGTAAAACTTTAACAATTAATACATGTTTGAATGTAGAGCACTGGTGATGGAGGTAAAACTTTAACAATTAAATACATGTTTGAATGTAGAGCACTGGTGATGGAGGTAAAAACTTTACAATTAAATACATGTTTGAATGTAGAACACTGGTGATGGAGGTAAAACTTTAACAATTAAATACATGTTTGAATGTAGAACACTGGTGATGGAGGTAAAACTTTACAATTAAATACATGTTTGAATGTAGAGCACTGGTGATGGAGGTAAAACTTTAACAATTAAATACATGTTTGAATGTAGAACACTGGTGATGGAGGTTAACAATTAAATACATGTTTGAATGTAGAGCACTGGTGATGGAGGTAAAACTTTTAACAATTAAATACATGTTTGAATGTAGAGCACTGGTGATGGAGGTAAAACTTTAACAATTAAATACATGTTTGAATGTAGAGCACTGGTGATGGAGGTAAAACTTTAACAATACATGTTTGAATACATGTTTAAAACTTTAATGTTGAAGAGCACTGGTGATGGAGGTAAAACTTTAACAAATTAAATACATGTTTGAATGTAGAGCACTGGTGATGGAGGTAAAACTTTAACAATTAAATACATGTTTGAATGTAGAGCACTGGTGATGGAGGTAAAACTTTAACAATTAAATACATGTTTGAATGTAGAGCACTGGTGATGGAGGTAAAACTTTAACAATTAAATACATGTTTGAATGTAGAACACTGGTGATGGAGGTAAAACTTTAACAAATTAAATACATGTTTGAATGTAGAACACTGGTGATGGAGGTAAACTTTAACAATTAAATACATGTTTGAATGTAGAACACTGGTGATGGAGGTAAAACTTTAACAATTAAATACATGTTTGAATGTAGAACACTGGTGATGGAGGTAAAACTTTAACAATTAAATACATGTTTGAATGTAGAACACTGGTGATGGAGGTAAAACTTTAACAATTAAATACATGTTTGAATGTAGAACACTGGTGATGGAGGTAAAACTTTAACAATTTTGAAAATACATGTTTGAATGTAGAATTAAATACATGTTTGAATGTAGAGCACTGGTGATGGAGGTAAAACTTTAACAATTAAATACATGTTTGAATGTAGAACACTGGTGATGGAGGTAAAACTTTAACAATTAAATACATGTTTGAATGTAGAGCACTGGTGATGGAGGTAAAACTACGACAATTAAATACATGTTTGAATGTAGAGACACTGGTGATGGAGGTAAAACTTTAACAATTAAATACATGTTTGAATGTAGAACACTGGTGATGGAGGTAAAACTACGACAATTAAATACATGTTTGAATGTAGAGCACTGGTGATGGAGGTAAAACATGTTAAATACATGTTTGAATGTAGAGCACTGGTGATGGAGGTAAAACTTTAACAATTAAATACATGTTTGAATGTAGAACACTGGTGATGGAGGTAAAACTTTAACAATTAAATAACATGTTTGAATGTAGAACACTGGTGATGGAGGTAAAACTTTACAATTAAATACATGTTTGAATGTAGAGCACTGGTGATGGAGGTAAAACTTTAACAATTAAATACATGTTTGAATGTAGAATGGTGATGGAGGTAAAACTTTAACAATTAAATACATGTTTGAATGTAGAGCACTGGTGATGGAGGTAAAACTTTAACAATTAAATACATGTTTGAATGTAGAGCACTGGTGATGGAGGTAAAACTTTAACAATTAAAATGTAGAGCACTGTTTGAATGTAGAACTTTGACAATGATGGAGGTAAAACTGGTGATGGAGGTAAACTTTAACAATTAAATACATGTTTGAATGTAGAGCACTGGTGATGGAGGTAAAACTTTAACAATTAAATACATGTTTGAATGTAGAACACTGTGATGGAGCACTGGTGATGGAATGTAAAACACTGGTGATGGAGGTAAAACTTTAACAATTAAATACATGTTTGAATGTAGAGCACTGGTGATGGAGGTAAAACTTTAACAATTAAATACATGTTTGAATGTAGAACACTGGTGATGGAGGTAAAACTTTAACAATTAAATACATGTTTGAATGTAGAACACTGGTGATGGGAGGTAAAACTTTAACAATTAAATACATGTTTGAAATTAGAGCACTGGTGATGGAGGTAAAACTTTAACAATTAAATACATGTTTGAATGTAGAACACTGGTGATGGAGGTAAAACTTTAACAATTAAATACATGTTTGAATGTAGAGCACTGGTGATGGAGGTAAAACTTTAACAATTAAATACATGTTTGAATGTAGAGCACTGGTGATGGAGGTAAAACTTTAACAATTAAATACATGTTTGAATGTAGAGCACTGGTGATGGAGGTAAAACTTTAACAATTAAATACATGTTTGAATGTAGAACACTGGTGATGGAGGTAAAACTTTAAACAATTAAATACATGTTTGAATGTAGAACACTGGTGATGGAGGTAAAACTTTAACAATTAAATACATGTTTGAATGTAGAGCACTGGTGATGGAGGTAAAACTTTAACAATTAAATACATGTTTGAATGTAGAGCACTGGTGATGGAGGTAAAACTTTAACAATTAAATACATGTTTGAATGTAGAACACTGGTGATGGAGGTAAAACTTTAACAATTAAATACATGTTTGAATGTAGAGCACTGGTGATGGAGGTAAAACTACGACAATTAAATACATGTTTGAATGTAGAGCACTGGTGATGGAGGTAAAACTTTAACACAATTAAATACATGTTTGAATGTAGAACACTGGTGATGGAGGTAAAACTTTACAATTAAATACATGTTTGAATGTAGAACACTGGTGATGGAGGTAAAACTTTAACAATTAAATACATGTTTGAATGTAGAGCACTGGTGATGGAGGTAAAACTTTAACAATTAAATACATGTTTGAATGTAGAACACTGGTGATGGAGGTAAAACTTTAACAATTAAAATACATGTTTGAATGTAGAACACTGGTGATGGAGGTAAAACTTTAACAATTAAATACATGTTTGAATGTAGAGCACTGGTGATGGAGGTAAAACTTTAACAATTAAATACATGTTTGAATGTAGAGCACTGGTGATGGAGGTAAAACTTTAACAATTAAATACATGTTTGAATGTAGAGCACTGGTGATGGAGGTAAAACTTTAACAATTAAATACATGTTTGAATGTAGAGCACTGGTGATGGAGGTAAAACTTTAACAATTAAATACATGTTTGAATGTAGAGCACTGGTGATGGAGGTAAAACTTTAACAATTAAATACATGTTTGAATGTAGAGCACTGGTGATGGAGGTAAAACTTTAACAATTAAATACATGTTTGAATGTAGAACACTGGTGATGGAGGTAAAACTTTAACAATTAAATACATGTTTGAATGTAGAACACTGGGAGTAAAACTGAATGTAGAGGGTAAAAAACTTTAACAATACATGTTTGAAAAGAACACTGTTTGATGGAGAAAACACTGGTTTGAATGTATGGCACTGGTGATGGAGGTAAAACTTTAACAATTAAATACATGTTTGAATGTAGAGCACTGGTGATGGAGGTAAAACTTTAAATACATGTTTGACAATTAAATACATGTTTTTGAATGTAGAGCACTGGTGATGGAGGTAAAACTTTAACAATTAAATACATGTTTGAATGTAGAGCACTGGTGATGGAGGTAAAACTTTAACAATTAAATACATGTTTGAATGTAGAGCACTGGTGATGGAGGTAAAACTTTAACAATTAAATACATGTTTGAATGTAGAGCACTGGTGATGGAGGTAAAACTTTAACAATTAAATACATGTTTGAATGTAGAACACTGGTGATGGAGGTAAAACTTTAACAATTAAATACATGTTTGAATGTAGAACACTGGTGATGGAGGTAAAACTACGACAATTAAATACATGTTTGAATGTAGAGCACTGGTGATGGAGGTAAAACTTTAACAATTAAATACATGTTTGAATGTAGAGCACTGGTGATGGAGGTAAAACTTTAACAATTAAATACATGTTTGAATGTGTAGAGCTTTAACAATGGTGATGGAGGTAAAACTTTAACAATTAAATACATGTTTGAATGTAGAGCACTGGTGATGGAGGTAAAACTACGACAATTAAATACATGTTTGAATGTAGAACACTGGTGATGGAGGTTAAAACTTTTGAATGTAGAACAATGGAGGTAAAACTACATGTTTGAATGTAGAACACTGGTGATGGAGGTAAAACTTTAACAATTTAAAATACATGTTTGAATGTAGAGCACACTGGTGATGGAGGTAAAACTTTAACAATTAAATACATGTTTGAATGTAGAGCACTGGTGATGGAGGTAAAACTTTAACAATTAAATACATGTTTGAATGTAGAGCACTGGTGATGGAGGTAAAACTTTAACAATTAAATACATGTTTGAATGTAGAGCACTGGTGATGGAGGTAAAACTTTAACAATTAAATACATGTTTGAATGTAGAGCACTGGTGATGGAGGTAAAACTTTAACAATTAAATACATGTTTGAATGTAGAGCACTGGTGATGGAGGTAAAACTTTACAATGTTTGAATGTAGAACACTGGTGATGGAGGTAAAACTACGACAATAAAATACATGTTTGAATGTAGAACACTGGTGATGGAGGTAAAACTTTAACAATTAAATACATGTTTGAATGTAGAACACTGGTGATGGAGGTAAAACTTTAACAATTAAATACATGTTTGAATGTAGAGCACTGGTGATGGAGGTAAAACTTTAACAATTAAATACATGTTTGAATGTAGAGCACTGGTGATGGAGGTAAACTTTAACAATTAAATACATGTTTGAATGTAGAGCACTGGTGATGGAGGTAAAACTTTAACAATTAAATACATGTTTGTAGAACACTGGTGAATGTAGAACACTGTTTGAATGTAGATGGAGGAGGTAAAACTTAAACAAATTAAATACATGTTTGTTTGAATGTAGAGCACTGGTGATGGAGGTAAAACTTTAACAATTAAATACATGTTTGAATGTAGAAAACACTGGTGATGGAGGTAAAAAACTTAACAATTAAATACATGTTTGAATGTAGAGCACTGGTGATGGAGGTAAAACTACAACAATTAAATACATGTTTGAATGTAGAACACTGGTGATGGAGGTAAAACTTTAACAAATTAAATACATGTTTGAATGTAGAGCACTGGTGATGGAGGTAAAACTTTAACAATTAAATACATGTTTGAATGTAGAACAATTAAATACATGTTTGAATGTAGAACACTGGTGATGGAGGTAAAACTTTAACAATTAAATACATGTTTGAATGTAGAACACTGGTGATGGAGGTAAAACTTTAACAATTAAATACATGTTTGAATGTAGAACACTGGTGATGGAGGTAAAACTACGACAATTAAATACATGTTTGAATGTAGAACACTGGTGATGGAGTGTTTGAATGTAGATGGTGATGGAGGTAAAACTTTAACAATTAATACATACATGTTTGATGTAGAAAAACACTGGTGATGGAGGTAAAACTTTAACAATTAAATACATGTTTGAATGTAGAGCACTGGTGATGGAGGTAAAACTTTAACAATTAAATACATGTTTGAATGTAGATGTAGAGCACTGGTGATGGAGGTAAAACTTTAACAATTAAATACATGTTTGAATGTAGAGCACTGGTGATGGAGGTAAAACTTTAACAATTAAATACATGTTTGAATGTAGTAGAACACTGGTGATGGAGGTAAAACTTTACAATTAAATACATGTTTGAATGTAGAACACTGGTGATGGAGGTAAAACTTTAACAATTAAATACATGTTTGAATGTAGAACACTGGTGATGGAGGTAAAACTTTAACAATTAAATACATGTTTGAATGTAGAGCACTGGTGATGGAGGTAAAACTTTAACAATTAAATACATGTTTGAATGTAGAACACTGGTGATGGAGGTAAAACTTTAACAATTAAATACATGTTTGAATGTAGAACACTGGTGATGGAGGTAAAACTACAACAAAGAGCTAAAACTTTAACAATTAAATACATGTTTGAATGTAGAGCACTGGTGATGGAGGTAAAACTTTAACAATTAAATACATGTTTGAATGTAGAGCACTGGTGATGGAGGTAAAACTTTAACAATTAATTAAATACATGTTTGAATACATGTAGTAGAGCACTGGTGATGGAGGTAAAACTTTAACAATTAAATACATGTTTGAATGTAAATGGTGATGGAGGTAAAACACTGGTGATGGAGGTAAAAAACTACGACAATTAAATACATGTTTGAATGTAGAACACTGGTGATGGAGGTAAAACTGGTGATGGAGGTAAAACACTGGTGATGGAGGTAAAATTAAAAATACATGTTTGAATGTAGAACACTGGTGATGGAGGTAAAACTACTTTTAACAATTAAATACATGTTTGAATGTAGAGCACTGGTGATGGAGGTAAAACTTTAAAATTAAATACATGTTTGAATGTAGAGCAATGGAGGTAAAACTTTAACAATTAAATACATGTTTGAATGTAGAGCACTGGTGATGGAGGTAAAACTTTAACAATTAAATACATGTTTGAATGTAGAGCACTGGTGATGGAGGTAAAACTTTAACAATTAAATACATGTTTGAATGTAGAGCACTGTGATGGAGGTAAACTGGTGAATTAAATACATGTTTGAATGTAGAACTGGTGATGGAGGTAAAACTTTAACAATTAAATACATGTTTGAATGTAGAGCACTGGTGATGGAGGTAAAACTTTAACAATTAAATACATGTTTGAATGTAGAGCACTGGTGATGGAGGTAAAACTTTACATGTTTGACAATTAAATACATGTTTGAATGTAGAACACTGGTGATGGAGGTAAAACTTTAACAATTAAATACATGTTTGAATGTAGAACACTGGTGATGGAGGTAAAACTTTAACAATTAAATACATGTTTGAATGTAGAGCACTGGTGATGGAGGTAAAACTTTAACAATTAAATACATGTTTGAATGTAGAACACTGGTGATGGAGGTAAAACTTTAACAATTAAATACATGTTTGAATGTAGAGCACTGGTGATGGAGGTAAAACTTTAACAATTAAATACATGTTTGAATGTAGAGCACTGGTGATGGAGGTAAAACTTTAACAATTAAATACATGTTTGAATGTAGAGCACTGGTGATGGAGGTAAAACTTTAACAATTAAATACATGTTTGAATGTAGAACACTGGTGATGGAGGTAAAACTTTAACAATTAAATACATGTTGAATGTAGAGCACTGGTGATGGAGGTAAAACTTTTAACAATTAAATACATGTTTGAATGTAGAGCACTGGTGATGGAGGTAAAACTTTAACAATTAAATACATGTTTGAATGTAGAAAGGTAAAACTTTAACATGTACATGTTTGAATGTAGAACACTGGTGATGGAGGTAAAACTTTAACAATTAAATACATGTTTGAATGTAGAACACTGGTGATGGAGGTAAAACTTTAACAATTAAATACATGTTTGAATGTAGAGCACTGGTGATGGAGGTAAAACTTTAACAATTAAATACATGTTTGAATGTAGAACACTGGTGATGGAGGTAAAACTTTAACAATTAAATACATGTTTGAATGTAGAACACTGGTGATGGAGGTAAAACTTTTAACAATTAAATACATGTTTGAATGTAGAGCACTGGTGATGGAGGTAAAACTTTAACAATTAAATACATGTTTGAATGTAGAGCACTGGTGATGGAGGTAAAACTTTAGACAATTAAATACATGTTTGAATGTAGAGCACTGGTGATGGAGGTAAAACTTTAACAACTTTAACAATTAAAACTTTACATGTTTTGAATGTAGAACACTGGTGATGGAGGTAAAACTTTAACAATTAAATACATGTTTGAATGTAGAGCACTGGTGATGGAGGTAAAACTTTAACAATTAAATACATGTTTGAATGTAGAGCACTGGTGATGGAGGTAAAACTTTAACAATTAAATACATGTTTGAATGTAGAAAACACTGGTGATGGAGGTAAAACTACAACAATTAAATACATGTTTGAATGTAGAGCACTGGTGATGGAGGTAAAACTTTAACAATTAAATACATGTTTGAATGTAGAGCACTGGTGATGGAGGTAAAACTTTAACAATTAAATACATGTTTGAATGTAGAACACTGGTGATGGAGGTAAAACTTTAACAATTAAATACATGTTTGAATGTAAAACACTGGTGATGGAGGTAAAACTACGACAATTAAATACATGTTTGAATGTAGAGCACTGGTGATGGAGGTAAAACTTTAACAATTAAATACATGTTGGAATGTAGAACACACTGGTGATGGAGGTAAAACTTTAACAATTAAATACATGTTTGAATGTAGAACACTGGTGATGGAGGTAAAACTTTAACAATTAAATACATGTTTGAATGTAGAGCACTGGTGATGGAGGTAAAACTTTAACAATTAAATACATGTTTGAATGTAGGAGCACTGGTGATGGAGGTAAAACTTTAACAATTAAATACATGTTTGAATGTAGAGCACTGGTGATGGAGGTAAAACTTTAACAATTAAATACATGTTTGAATGTAGAACACTGGTGATGGAGGTAAAACTTTAACAATTAAATACATGTTTGAATGTAGAGCACTGGTGATGGAGGTAAAACTTTAACAATTAAATACATGTTTGAATGTAGAGCACTGGTGATGGAGGTAAAACTTTAACAATTAAATACATGTTTGAATGTAGAGCACTGGTGATGGAGGTAAAACTTTAACAATTAAATACATGTTTGAATGTAGAGCACTGGTGATGGAGGTAAAAAATTTAACAATTAAATACATGTTTGAATGTAGAGCACTGGTGATGGAGGTAAAACTTTAACAATTAAATACATGTTTGAATGTAGAGCACTGGTGATGGAGGTAAAACTTTAACAATTAAATACATGTTTGAATGTAGAACACTGGTGATGGAGGTAAAACTTTAACAATTAAATACATGTTTGAATGTAGAGCACTGGTGATGGAGGTAAAACTTTAACAATTAAATACATGTTTGAATGTAGAGCACTGGTGATGGAGTAAAACTTTGAATGTAGACAATTAAATACATGTTTGAATGTAGAACACTGGTGATGGAGGTAAAACTACGACAATTAAATACATGTTTGAATGTAGAACACTGGTGATGGAGGTAAAACTTTAACAATTAAATACATGTTTGAATGTAGAACACTGGTGATGGAGGTAAAACTTTAACAATTAAATACATGTTTGAATGTAGAAAACACAATGGTTTGATGGTGATGGAGGTAAAACTTTAACAATTAAATACATGTTTGAATGTAGAGCACTGGTGATGGAGGTAAAACTTTAACAATTAAATACATGTTTGAATGTAGAATGTGATGGAGGTAAAACTTTACTGTTTGAATGATGGAGGAGGTAAAACTTTAACAATTAAATACATGTTTGAATGTAGAACACTGGTGATGGAGGTAAAACTACGACAATTAAATACATGTTTGAATGTAGAGCACTGGTGATGGAGGTAAAACTTTAACAATTAAATACATGTTTGAATGTAGAACACTGGTGATGGAGGTAAAACTTTAACAATTAAATACATGTTTGAATGTAGAGCACTGGTGATGGAGGTAAAACTTTAACAATTAAATACATGTTTGAATGTAGAGCACTGGTGATGGAGGTAAAACTTTAACAATTAAATACATGTTTGAATGTAGAGCACTGGTGATGGAGGTAAAACTTTAACAATTAAATACATGTTTGAATGTAGAACACTGGTGATGGAGGTAAAACTTTAACAATTAAATACATGTTTGAATGTAGAGCACTGGTGATGGAGGTAAAACTTTAACAATTAAATACATGTTTGAATGTAGAATGGTGATGGAGGTAAAACTTTAACAATTAAATACATGTTTGAATGTAGAGCACTGGTGATGGAGGTAAAACTTTAACAATTAAATACATGTTTGAATGTAGAGCACTGGTGATGGAGGTAAAACTTTAACAATTAAATACATGTTTGAATGTAGAACACTGGTGATGGAGGTAAAACTACAACAATTAAATACATGTTTGAATGTAGAGCACTGGTGATGGAGGTAAAACTTTAACAATTAAATACATGTTTGAATGTGAATGTAGACAATTACTGGTGATGGAGGTAAAACTACAACAATTAAATACATGTTTGAATGTAGAACACTGGTGATGGAGGTAAAACTTTAACAATTAAATACATGTTTGAATGTAGAACACTGGTGATGGAGGTAAAACTTTAACAATTAAATACATGTTTGAATGTAGAGCACTGGTGATGGAGGTAAAACTTTAACAATTAAATACATGTTTGAATGTAGAGCACTGGTGATGGAGGTAAAACTTTAACAATTAAATACATGTTTGAATGTAGAACACTGGTGATGGAGGTAAAACTTTAACAATTAAATACATGTTTGAATGTAGAACACTGGTGATGGAGGTAAAACTTTACAATTAAATACATGTTTGAATGTAGAACACTGGTGATGGAGGTAAAACACAATGTTTGAATGATGGATGGAGGTAAAACTTTAACAATTAAATACATGTTTGAATGTAGAGCACTGGTGATGGAGGTAAAACTTTAACAATTAAATACATGTTTGAATGTAGAGCACTGGTGATGGAGGTAAAACTTTAACAATTAAAAAACTACATTAAATACATGTTTGAATGTAGAACACTGGTGATGGAGGTAAAACTTTAACAATTAAATACATTAACAATTAAATACATGTTTGAATGTAGAGCACTGGTGATGGAGGTAAAACTTTAACAATTAAATACATGTTTGAATGTAGAGCACTGGTGATGGAGGTAAAACTTTACACAATTAAAAACATGTTTGACATGTTTGAATGTAGAACACTGGTGATGGAGGTAAAACTACGACAATTAAATACATGTTTGAATGTAGAACACTGGTGATGGAGGTAAAACTTTAACAATTAAATACATGTTTGAATGTAGAACACTGGTGATGGAGGTAAAACTTTAACAATTAAATACATGTTTGAATGTAGAACACTGGTGATGGAGGTAAAACTTTAACAATTAAATACATGTTTGAATGTAGAACACTGGTGATGGAGGTAAAACTTTAACAATTAAATACATGTTTGAATGTAGAGCACTGGTGATGGAGGTAAAACTTTAACAATTAAATACATGTTTGAATGTAGAGCACTGGTGATGGAGGTAAAACTTTAACAATTAAATACATGTTTGAATGTAGAGCACTGGTGATGGAGGTAAAACTTTAACAATTAAATACATGTTTGAATGTAGAGCACTGGTGATGGAGGTAAAACTTTAACAATTAAATACATGTTTGAATGTAGAACACTGGGTGACACTGGTGATGGAGGTAAAACTTAACAATTAAATACATGTTTGAATGTAGAACACTGGTGATGGAGGTAAAACTTTAACAATTAAATACATGTTTGAATGTAGAACACTGGTGATGGAGGGTGATGGAAAACTTTGAAATACATGTTTGAATGTAGAACACTGGTGATGGAGGTAAAACTTTAAACAATTAAATACATGTTTGAATGTAGAGCACTGGTGATGGAGGTAAAACTTTAACAATTAAATACATGTTTGAATGTAGAACACTGGTGATGGAGGTAAAACTTTAACAATTAAATACATGTTTGAATGTAGAGCACTGGTGATGGAGGTAAAACTTTAACAATTAATGTACATGTTGGAGGTAAATGTAACAATTAAATACATGAATGTAGATGGTGATGGAGGTAAAACTTTAACAATTAAATACATGTTTGAATGTAGAACACTGGTGATGGAGGTAAAACTTTAACAATTAAATACATGTTTGAATGTAGAACACTGGTGATGGAGGTAAAACTTTAATTATTAATACATGTTTGAATGTAGAGCACTGGTGATGGAGGTAAAACTTTAACAATTAAATACATGTTTGAATGTAGAGCACTGGTGATGGAGGTAAAACTTTAACAATTAAATACATGTTTGAATGTAGAGCACTGGTGATGGAGGTAAAACTTTAACAATTAAATACATGTTTGAATGTAGAGCACTGGTGATGGAGGTAAAACTTTAACAATTAAATACATGTTTGAATGTAGAACACTGGTGATGGAGGTAAAACTTTAACAATTAAATACATGTTTGAATGTAGAACACTGGTGATGGAGGTAAAACTTTAACAATTAAATACATGTTTGAATGTAGAACACTGGTGATGGAGGTAAAACTTTAACAATTAAATACATGTTTGAATGTAGAACACTGGTGATGGAGGTAAAACTACGACAATTAAATACATGTTTGAATGTAGAACACTGGTGATGGAGGTAAAACTTTAACAATTAAATACATGTTTGAATGTAGAACACTGGTGATGGAGGTAAAACTTTAACAATTAAATACATGTTTGAATGTAGAGCACTGGTGATGGAGGTAAAACTTTAACAATTAAATACATGTTTGAATGTAGAGCACTGGTGATGGAGGTAAAACTTTAAAAAATTAAATACATGTTTGAATGTAGAGCACTGGTGATGGAGGTAAAACTTTAACAATTAAATACATGTTTGAATGTAGAGCACTGGTGATGGAGGTAAAACTTTAACAATTAAATACATGTTTGAATGTAGAGCACTGGTGATGGAGGTAAAACTTTAACAATTAAATACATGTTTGAATGTAGAGCACTGGTGATGGAGGTAAAACTTTAACAATTAAATACATGTTTGAATGTAGAACACTGGTGATGGAGGTAAAACTTTAACAATTAAATACATGTTTGAATGTAGAACACTGGTGATGGAGGTAAAACTTTAACAATTAAATACATGTTTGAATGTAGAACACTGGTGATGGAGGTAAAAACAATTAAATACATGTTTGAATGTAGAAGCACTGGTGATGGAGGTAAAACTTTAACAATTAATACATGTTTGAATGTAGAACACTGGTGATGGAGGTAAAACTACGACAATTAAATACATGTTTGAATGTAGAACACTGGTGATGGAGGTAAAACTTTAACAATTAAACATACATGTTTGAATGTAGAGCACTGGTGATGGAGGTAAAACTTTAACAATTAAATACATGTTTGAATGTAGAGCACTGGTGATGGAGGTAAAACTTTAACAATTAAATACATGTTTGAATGTAGAGCACTGGTGATGGAGGTAAAACTTTAACAATTAAATACATGTTTGAATGTAGAGCACTGGTGATGGAGGTAAAACTTTAACAATTAAATACATGTTTGAATGTAGAGCACTGGTGATGGAGGTAAAACTTTAAACTTTAAATGTAGAGCAATTAAATACATGTTTGAATGTAGAACACTGGTGATGGAGGTAAAACTTTGACAATTAAATACATGTTTGAATGTAAAACACTGGTGATGGAGGTAAAACTACGACAATTAAATACATGTTTGAATGTAGAACACTGGTGATGGAGGTAAAAACTTTAACAATTAAATACATGTTTGAATGTAGAACACTGGTGATGGAGGTAAAACTAAACAATTAAATACATGTTTGAATGTAGAACACTGGTGATGGAGGTAAAACTTTAACAATTAAATACATGTTTGAATGTAGAGCACTGGTGATGGAGGTAAAACTTTAACAATTAAATACATGTTTGAATGTAGAGCACTGGTGATGGAGGTAAAACTTTAACAATTAAATACATGTTTGAATGTAGAGCACACTGGTGATGGAGGTAAAACTTTAACAATTAAATACATGTTTGAATGTAGAACACTGGTGATGGAGGTAAAACTACGACAATTAAATACATGTTTGAATGTAGAACACTGGTGATGGAGGTAAAACTTTAACAATTAAATACATGTTTGAATGTAGAGCACTGGTGATGGAGGTAAAACTTTAACAATTAAATACATGTTTGAATGTAGAGCACTGGTGATGGAGGTAAAACTTTAACAATTAAATACATGTTTGAATGTAGAGCACTGGTGATGGAGGTAAAACTTTAACAATTAAATACATGTTTGAATGTAGAGCACTGGTGATGGAGGTAAAACTTTAACAATTAAATACATGTTTGAATGTAGAGCACTGGTGATGGAGGTAAAACTTTAACAATTAAATACATGTTTGAATGTAGAGCACTGGTGATGGAGGTAAAACTTTAACAATTAAATACATGTTTGAATGTAGAACACTGGTGATGGAGGTAAAACTTTAACAATTAAATACATGTTTGAATGTAGAACACTGGTGATGGAGGTAAAACTTTAACAATTAAATACATGTTTGAATGTAGAGAACAATTAAATACATGTTTGAATGTAGAGCACTGGTGATGGAGGTAAAACTTTAACAATTAAATACATGTTTGAATGTAGAGCACTGGTGATGGAGGTAAAACTTTAACAATTAAATACATGTTTGAATGTAGAGCACTGGTGATGGAGGTAAAACTTTAACAATTAAATACATGTTTGAATGTAGAGCACTGGTGATGGAGGTAAAACTTTAACAATTAAATACATGTTTGAATGTAGAACACTGGTGATGGAGGTAAAACTTTTAACAATTAAATACATGTTTGAATGTAGAGCACTGGTGATGGAGGTAAAACTTTAACAATTAAATACATGTTTGAATGTAGAGCACTGGTGATGGAGGTAAAAAAACTTTAACAATTAAATACATGTTTGAATGTAGAGCACTGGTGATGGAGGTAAAACTTTAACAAATAAATACATGTTTGAATGTAGAGCACTGGTGATGGAGGTAAAACTTTAACAATTAAATACATGTTTGAATGTAGAGAACACTGGTGATGGAGGTAAAACTTTAACAATTAAATACATGTTTGAATGTAGAGCACTGGTGATGGAGGTAAAACTTTAACAATTAAATACATGTTTGAATGTAGAACACTGGTGATGGAGGTAAAACTTTAACAATTAAATACATGTTTGAATGTAGAACACTGGTGATGGAGGTAAAACTTTAACAATTAAATACATGTTTGAATGTAGAACACTGGTGATGGAGGTAAAAACTTTAACAATTAAATACATGTTTGAATGTAGAACACTGGTGATGGAGGTAAAACTTTAACAATTAAATACATGTTTGAATGTAGAGCACTGGTGATGGAGGTAAAACTTTAACAATTAAATACATGTTTGAATGAATGTAGAACACTGGTGATGGAGGTAAAACTTTAACAATTAAATACATGTTTGAATGTAGAGCACTGGTGATGGAGGTAAAACTTTAACAATTAAATACATGTTTGAATGTAGAGACACTGGTGATGGAGGTAAAACTTTAACAATTAAATACATGTTTGAATGTAGAACACTGGTGATGGAGGTAAAACTTTAACAATTAAATACATGTTTGAATGTAGAGCACTGGTGATGGAGGTAAAACTTTAACAATTAAATACATGTTTGAATGTAGAGCACTGGTGATGGAGGTAAAACTTTAACAATTAAATACATGTTTGAATGTAGAGCACTGGTGATGGAGGTAAAAACTTTAACAATTAAATACATGTTTGAATGTAGAGCACTGGTGATGGAGGTAAAACTTTAACAATTAAATACATGTTTGAATGTAGAACACTGGTGATGGAGGTAAAACTTTAACAATTAAAAATACATGTTTGAATGTAGAACACTGGTGATGGAGGTAAAACTTTAACAATTAAATACATGTTTGAATGTAGAACACTGGTGATGGAGGTAAAACTTTACAATTAAATACATGTTTGAATGTAGAGCACTGGTGATGGAGGTAAAACTTTAACAATTAAATACATGTTTGAATGTAGAGCACTGGTGATGGAGGTAAAACTTTAACAATTAAATACATGTTTGAATGTAGAGCACTGGTGATGGAGGTAAAACTTTAACAATTAAATACATGTTTGAATGTAGAGCACTGGTGATGGAGGTAAAACTTTAACAATTAAATACATGTTTGAATGTAGAGCACTGGTGATGGAGGTAAAACTTTAACAATTAAATACATGTTTGAATGTAGAACACTGGTGATGGAGGTAAAACTACGACAATTAAATACATGTTTGAATGTAGAACACTGGTGATGGAGGTAAAACTTTAACAATTAAATACATGTTTGAATGTAGAGCACTGGTGATGGAGGTAAAACTTTAACAATTAAATACATGTTTGAATGTAGAGCACTGGTGATGGAGGTAAAACTTTACAATTAAATACATGTTTGAATGTAGAGCACTGGTGATGGAGGTAAAACTTTAACAATTAAATACATGTTTGAATGTAGAACACTGGTGATGGAGGTAAAACTTTAACAATTAAATACATGTTTGAATGTAGAGCACTGGTGATGGATGGAGGTAAAACTTTAACAATTAAATACATGTTTGAATGTAGAGCACTGGTGATGGAGGTAAAACTTTAACAATTAAATACATGTTTGAATGTAGAGCACTGGTGATGGAGGTAAAACTTTAACAATTAAAATACATGTTTGAATGTAGAATGTAGAACACTGGTGATGGAGGTAAAACTACGACAATTAAATACATGTTTGAATGTAGAGCACTGGTGATGGAGGTAAAACTTTAACAATTAAATACATGTTTGAATGTAGAGCACTGGTGATGGAGGTAAAACTTTAACAATTAAATACATGTTTGAATGTAGAACACTGGTGATGGAGGTAAAACTTTAAACAATTAAATACATGTTTGAATGTAGAACACTGGTGATGGAGGTAAAACTTTAACAATTAAATACATGTTTGAATGTAGAGCACTGGTGATGGAGGTAAAACTTTAACAATTAAATACATGTTTGAATGTAGACACTGGTGTGTTTGAATGTAGAGCACTGGTGATGGAGGTAAAACTTTAACAATTAAATACATGTTTGAATGTAGAACACTGGTGATGGAGGTAAAACTTTAACAATTAAATACATGTTTGAATGTAAAACACTGGTGATGGAGGTAAAAACTTAAATACATGACAATTAAATACATGTTTGAATGTAATGTGATGAGGTAAAAACTACTGTTTGAATGAGAACACTGGTGATGAGGTAAAACTTTTTAACAATTAAATACATGTTTGAATGTAGAGCACTGGTGATGGAGGTAAAACTTTACGACAATTAAATACATGTTTGAATGTAGAACACTGGTGATGGAGGTAAAACTTTAACAATTAAATACATGTTTGAATGTAATGTAGAACACTGGTGATGGAGGTAAAACTTTAACAATTAAATACATGTTTGAATGTAGAGCACTGGTGATGGAGGTAAAACTTTAACAATTAAATACATGTTTGAATGTAGAGCACTGGTGATGGAGGTAAAACTTTAACAATTAAATACATGTTTGAATGTAGAACACTGGTGATGGAGGTAAAACTTTAACAATTAAATACATGTTTGAATGTAGAACACTGGTGATGGAGGTGGAGGTAAACAATTACTTTTGAACAATTAAATACATGTTTGAATGTAGAACACTGGTGATGGAGGTAAAACTTTTAAATACAATTAAATGTTTGAATGTAGAAACTGGTGATGGAGGTAAAACTACAACAATTAAATACATGTTTGAATGTAGATCACTGGTGACTGGTGATGGAGGTAAAAAAACTTTAACAATTAAATACATGTTTGAATGTAGAACACTGGTGATGGAGGTAAAACTTTAACAATTAAATACATGTTTGAATGTAGTAAAACATGTTTGAATGTACACTGGTGATGGAGGTAAAACTTTAACAATTAAATACATGTTTGAATGTAGAACACTGGTGATGGAGGTAAAACTTTAACAATTAAATACATGTTTGAATGTAGAACACTGGTGATGGAGGTAAAACTTTAACAATTAAATACATGTTTGAATGTAGAACACTGGTGATGGAGGTAAAACTTTAACAATTAAATACATGTTTGAATGTAGAGCACTGGTGATGGAGGTAAAACTTTAACAATTAAATACATGTTTGAATGTAGAGCACTGGTGATGGAGGTAAAACTACGACAATTAAATACATGTTTGAATGTAGAACACTGGTGATGGAGGTAAAACTTTAACAATTAAATACATGTTTGAATGTAGAACACTGGTGATGGAGGTAAAACTTTAACAATTAAATACATGTTTGAATGTAGAACACTGGTGATGGAGGTAAAACTTTAACAATTAAATACATGTTTGAATGTAGAGCACTGGTGATGGAGGTAAAACTTTAACAATTAAATACATGTTTGAATGTAGAGCACTGGTGATGGAGGTAAAACTTTAACAATTAAATACATGTTTGAATGTAGAGCACTGGTGATGGAGGTAAAACTTTAACAATTAAATACATGTTTGAATGTAGAACACTGGTGATGGAGGAGGTAAAACTTTAACAATTAAATACATGTTTGAATGTAGAGCACTGGTGATGGAGGTAAAACTTTAACAATTAAATACATGTTTGAATGTAGAACACTGGTGATGGAGGTAAAACTTTAACAATTAAATACATGTTTGAATGTAGAACACTGGTGATGGAGGTAAAACTTTAACAATTAATTAAATACATGTTGAAATGTAGAGCACTGGTGATGGAGGTAAAACTTTAACAATTAAATTAAATACATGTTTGAATGTAAAACACTGGTGATGGAGGTAAAACTACGACAATTAAATACATGTTTGAATGTAGAACACTGGTGATGGAGGTAAAACTTTAACAATTAAATACATGTTTGAATGTAGAACACTGGTGATGGAGGTAAAACTTTAACAATTAAATACATGTTTGAATGTAGAGCACTGGTGATGGAGGTAAAACTTTAACAATTAAATACATGTTTGAATGTAGAGCACTGGTGATGGAGGTAAAACTTTAACAATTAAATACATGTTTGAATGTAGAACACTGGTGATGGAGGTAAAACTTTAACAATTAAATACATGTTTGAATGTAGAACACTGGTGATGGAGGTAAAACTTTAACAATTAAATACATGTTTGAATGTAGAACACTGGTGATGGAGGTAAAACTTTAACAATTAAATACATGTTTGAATGTAGAACACTGGTGATGGAGGTAAAACTTTAACAATTAAATACATGTTTGAATGTAGAGCACTGGTGATGGAGGTAAAACTTTAACAATTAAATACATGTTTGAATGTAGAGCACTGGTGATGGAGGTAAAACTTTAACAATTAAATACATGTTTGAATGTAGAGCACTGGTGATGGAGGTAAAACTTTAACAATTAAATACATGTTTGAATGTAGAACACTGGTGATGGAGGTAAAACTTTAACAATTAAATACATGTTTGAATGTAGAACACTGGTGATGGAGGTAAAACTTTAACAATTAAATACATGTTTGAATGTAGAACACTGGTGATGGAGGTAAAACTTTAACAATTAAATACATGTTTGAATGTAGAGCACTGGTGATGGAGGTAAAACTTTAACAATTAAATACATGTTTGAATGTAGAGCACTGGTGATGGAGGTAAAACTTTAACAATTAAATACATGTTTGAATGTAGAGCACTGGTGATGGAGGTAAAACTTTAACAATTAAATACATGTTTGAATGTAGAAAACACTGGTGATGGATGGAGGTAAAACTACGACAATTAAATACATGTTTGAATGTAGAGCACTGGTGATGGAGCTAAAACTTTAACAATTAAATACATGTTTGAATGTAGAGCACTGGTGATGGAGGTAAAACTTTAACAATTAAATACATGTTTGAATGTAGAACACTGGTGATGGAGGTAAAACTTTAACAATTAAATACATGTTTGAATGTAGAGCACTGGTGATGGTGAGGAGGTAAAACTTTAACAATTAAATACATGTTTGAATGTAGAGCACTGGTGATGGAGGTAAAACTTTAACAATTAAATACATGTTTGAATGTAGAACACTGGTGATGGAGGTAAAACTTTAAATACATGTTTGAATACATGTTTGAATGTAGAGCACTGGTGATGGAGGTAAAACTTTAACAATTAAATACATGTTTGAATGTAGAGGAGGTAAAACACTGGTGATGGAGGTAAAAACTTTAACAATTAAATACATGTTTGATGTAGAGCACTGGTGATGGAGGTAAAACTTTAACAATTAAATACATGTTTGAATGTAGAGCACTGGTGATGGAGGTAAAACTACGACAATTAAATACATGTTTGAATGTAGAACACTGGTGATGGAGGTAAAACTTTAACAATTAAATACATGTTTGAATGTAGAACACTGGTGATGGAGGTAAAACTTTAACAATTAAATACATGTTTGAATGTAGAGCACTGGTGATGGAGGTAAAACTTTAACAATTAAATACATGTTTGAATGTAGAGCACTGGTGATGGAGGTAAAACTTTAACAATTAAATACATGTTTGAATGTAGAACACTGGTGATGGAGGTAAAACTTTAACAATTAAATACATGTTTGAATGTAGAACACTGGTGATGGAGGTAAAACTTTACAATTAAATACATGTTTGAATGTAGAACACTGGTGATGGAGGTAAAACTTTAACAATTAAATACATGTTTGAATGTAGAACACTGGTGATGGAGGTAAAACTTTAACAATTAAATACATGTTTGAATGTAGAACACTGGTGATGGAGGTAAATTTTTAACAATTAAATACATGTTTGAATGTAGAGCACTGGTGATGGAGGTAAAACTTTAACAATTAAATACATGTTTGAATGTAGAGCACTGGTGATGGAGGTAAAAACTTTACATGAACAATTAAATACATGTTTGAATGTAGAGCACTGGTGATGGAGGTAAAACTTTAACAATTAAATACATGTTTGAATGTAGAGCACTGGTGATGGAGGTAAAACTTTAACAATTAAATACATGTTTGAATGTAGAACACTGGTGATGGAGGTAAAAACTTTAACAATTAAATACATGTTTGAATGTAGAACACTGGTGATGGAGGTAAAACTTTAACAATTAAATACATGTTTGAATGTAGAACACTGGTGATGGAGGTAAAACTTTAACAATTAAATACATGTTTGAATGTAGAACACTGGTGATGGAGGTAAAACTACGACAATTAAATACATGTTTGAATGTAGAGCACTGGTGATGGAGGTAAAACTTTAACAATTAAATACATGTTTGAATGTAGAGCACTGGTGATGGAGGTAACAATTAAATACATGTTTGAATGTAGAACAAAGGTAAAACTTAAATTAAATACATGTTTGAATGTAGAACACTGGTGATGGAGGTAAAACTTTAACAATTAAATACATGTTTGAATGTAGAGCACTGGTGATGGAGGTAAAACTTTAACAATTAAATACATGTTTGAATGTAGAGCACTGGTGATGGAGGTAAAACTTTAACAATTAAATACATGTTTGAATGTAGAGCACTGGTGATGGAGGTAAAACTTTAACAATTAAATACATGTTTGAATGTAGAGCACTGGTGATGGAGGTAAAACTTTAACAATTAAATACATGTTTGAATGTAGAGCACTGGTGATGGAGGTAAAACTTTAACAATTAAATACATGTTTGAATGTAGAGCACTGGTGATGGAGGTAAAACTTTAACAATTAAATACATGTTTGAATGTAGAACACTGGTGATGGAGGTAAAACTAACAATTAAATACATGTTTGAATGTAGAACACTGGTGATGGAGGTAAAACTTTAACAATTAAATACATGTTTGAATGTAGAACACTGGTGATGGAGGTAAAACTTTAACACAATAAATACATGTTTGAATGTAGAACACTGGTGATGGAGGTAAAACTTTAACAATTAAATACATGTTTGAATGTAGAACACTGGTGATGGAGGTAAAACTTTAACAATTAAATACATGTTTGAATGTAGAGCACTGGTGATGGAGGTAAAACTTTAACAATTAAATACATGTTTGAATGTAGAGCACTGGTGATGGAGGTAAAACTTTAACAATTAAATACATGTTTGAATGTAGAGCACTGGTGATGGAGGTAAAACTTTAACAATTAAATACATGTTTGAATGTAGAGCACTGGTGATGGAGGTAAAACTTTAACAATTAAATACATGTTTGAATGTAGAGCACTGGTGATGGAGGTAAAACTTTAACAATTAAATACATGTTTGAATGTAGGAGCACTGGTGAATGTATAACACTGGTGATGGAGGTAAAACTTAACAATTAAATACATGTTTGAATGTAGAGCACTGGTGATGGAGGTAAAACTTTAACAATTAAAATACATGTTTGAATGTAGAGAGCACTGGTGATGGAGGTAAAACTTTAACAATTAAATACATGTTTGAATGTAGAGCACTGGTGATGGAGGTAAAACTTTGACAATTAAATACATTTTTGAATGTAAAACACTGGTGATGGAGGTAAAACTACGACAATTAAATACATGTTTGAATGTAGAA
Organism: Coregonus suidteri; assembly: GCA_036851935.1. Lineage (NCBI taxonomy): Eukaryota > Metazoa > Chordata > Actinopteri > Salmoniformes > Salmonidae > Coregonus > Coregonus suidteri. The sequence continues at coordinate 48,328,235 of CM072232.1, read as the reverse complement.
CACTGGTGATGGAGGTAAAACTTTAACAATTAAATACATGTTTGAATGTAGAACACTGGTGATGGAGGTAAAACTACGACAATTAAATACATGTTTTTGAATGTAGAACACTGGTGATGGAGGTAAAACTTTAACAATTAAATACATGTTTGAATGTAGAGCACACTGGTGATGGAGGTAAAACTTTAACAATTAAATACATGTTTGAATGTAGAGCACTGGTGATGGAGGTAAAACTTTAACAATTAAATACATGTTTGAATGTAGAGCACTGGTGATGGAGGTAAAACTTTAACAATTAAATACATGTTTGAATGTAGAGCACTGGTGATGGAGGTAAAACTTTAACAATTAAATACATGTTTGAATGTAGAGGTAAAACTTTAACTTTGAATGGAGGTAAGGTAAAACTTTAACAATTAAATACATGTTTGAATGTAGAGCACTGGTGATGGAGGTAAAACTTTAACAATTAAATACATGTTTGAATGTAGAGCACTGGTGATGGAGGTAAAACTTTTGAACAATTAAATACATGTTTGAATGTAGAGCACTGGTGATGGAGGTAAAACTTTAACAATTAAATACATGTTTGAATGTAGAGCACTGGTGATGGAGGTAAAACTTTAACAATTAAATACATGTTTGAATGTAGAACACTGGTGATGGAGGTAAAACTTTAACAATTAAATACATGTTTGAATGTAGAACACTGGTGATGGAGGTAAAAACAATTTTAACAATTAAATACATGTTTGAATGTAGAACACTGGTGATGGAGGTAAAACTTTAACAATTAAATACATGTTTGAATGTAGAGCACTGGTGATGGAGGTAAAACTTTAACAATTAAATACATGTTTGAATGTAGAACACTGGTGATGGAGGTAAAACTTTAACAATTAAATACATGTTTGAATGTAGAGCACTGGTGATGGAGGTAAAACTTTAACAATTAAATACATGTTTGAATGTAGAACACTGGTGATGGAGGTAAAACTTTAACAATTAAATACATGTTTGAATGTAGAGCACTGGTGATGGAGGTAAAACTTTAACAATTAAATACATGTTTGAATGTAGAACACTGGTGATGGAGGTAAAACTTTAACAATTAAATACATGTTTGAATGTAGAACACTGGTGATGGATGGAGGTAAAACTTTAACAATTAAATACATGTTTGAATGTAGAACACTGGTGATGGAGGTAAAACTACAACAATTAAATACATGTTTGAATGTAGAACACTGGTGATGGAGGTAAAACTTTAACAATTAAATACATGTTTGAATGTAGAGCACTGGTGATGGAGGTAAAACTACAACAATTAAATACATGTTTGAATGTAGAACACTGGTGATGGAGGTAAAACTTTAACAATTAAATACATGTTTGAATGTAGAGAGCACTGGTGATGGAGGTAAAACTTTAACAATTAAATACATGTTTGAATGTAGAGAGCACTGGTGATGGAGGTAAAACTTTAACAATTAAATACATGTTTGAATGTAGAGCACTGGTGATGGAGGTAAAACTTTAACAATTAAATACATGTTTGAATGTAGAACACTGGTGATGGAGGTAAAACTACGACAATAACAATTAAAATACATGTTTGAATGTAGAAACTGGTGATGGATGGAGGTAAAACTTTAACAATTAAATACATGTTTGAATGTAGAGCACTGGTGATGGAGGTAAAACTTTAACAATTAAATACATGTTTGAATGTAGAACACTGGTGATGGAGGTAAAACTTTAACAATTAAATACATGTTTGAATGTAGAACACTGGTGATGGAGGTAAAACTTTAACAATTAAATACATGTTTGAATGTAGAACACTGGTGATGGAGGTAAACTTTAACAATTAACAATTAAATACATGTTTGAATGTAGAGCAGAACACTGGTGATGGAGGTAAAACTTTAACAATTAAATACATGTTTGAATGTAGAACACTGGTGATGGAGGTAAAACTTTACAATTAAATACATGTTTGAATGTAGAAACACTGGTGATGGAGGTAAAACTTTAACAATTAAATACATGTTTGAATGTAGAACACTGGTGATGGAGGTAAAACTTTAACAATTAAATACATGTTTGAATGTAGAACACTGGTGATGGAGGTAAAACTACGACATGTTTGAATGTAGAACACTGGTGATGAAAAACTGTAAATACATGTTTGAATGTAGAGCACTGGTGATGGAGGTAAAAACTTTAACAATTAAATACATGTTTGAATGTAGAGCACTGGTGATGGAGGTAAAACTTTAACAATTAAATACATGTTTGAATGTAGAGCACTGGTGATGGAGGTAGGTAAAACTTTAACAATTAAATACATGTTTGAATGTAGAGCACTGGTGATGGAGGTAAAACTACGACAATTAAATACATGTTTGAATGTAGAACACTGGTGATGGAGGTAAAACTTTAACAATTAAATACATGTTTGAATTAAATACTGGTGATGGAGGTAAAACTGAATACATGTTTGAATGTAGAACACTGGTGATGGAGGTAAAACTTTAACAATTAAATACATGTTTGAATGTAGAATACTGGTGATGGAGGTAAAACTTTAACAATTAAATACATGTTTGAATGTAGAGCACTGGTGATGGAGGTAAAACTTTAACAATTAAATACATGTTTGAATGTAGAGCACTGGTGATGGAGGTAAAACTTTAACAATTAAATACATGTTTGAATGTAGAATAGGTAAAACTTTTTAAATACATGTTTGAATGTAGAGCACTGGTGATGGAGGTAAAAACTTTAACAATAAATACATGTTTGAATGGAGGTAAACACTGGTTTGAATGTAGAGCACTAAAACTTAACAATTAAATACATGTTTGAATGTAGAACACTGGTGATGGAGGTAAAACTTTAACAATTAAATACATGTTTGAATGTAGAGCACTGGTGATGGAGGTAAAACAATTAAATAACAATTAAAACTACATGTTTGAATGTAGAGCACTGGTGATGGAGGTAAAAAATACATTTTGAACAATTAAATACATGTTTGAATGTAGAGAACACTGGTGATGGAGGTAAAACTTTAACAATTAAATACATGTTTGAATGTAAATACTGGTGATGGAGGTTTTTAACAATTAAATACATGTTTGAATGTAGAACACTGGTGATGGAGGTAAAACTTTAACAATTAACATACATGTTTGAATGTAGAACACTGGTGATGGAGGTAAAACTTTAACAATTAAATACATGTTTGAATGTAGAACACTGGTGATGGAGGTAAAACTTTAACAATTAAACACATGTTTGAATGTAGAAACTGGTGATGGAGGTAAAACTTTAACAATTAAATACATGTTTGAATGTAGAACACTGGTGATGGAGGTAAAACTACGAACAATTAAATACATGTTTGAATGTAGAGCACTGGTGATGGAGGTAAAACTTTAACAATTAAATACATGTTTGAATGAATGTAGAGCACTGGTGATGGAGGTAAAACTTTAACAATTAAATACATGTTTGAATGTTGAACACTGGTGATGGAGGTAAAACTTTACAATTAAATACATGTTTGAATGTAGAACACTGGTGATGGAGGTAAAACTTTAACAATTAAATACATGTTTGAATGTAGAACACTGGTGATGGAGGAGGTAAAACATTTAACAATTAAAATAAATACATGTTTGAATGTAGAACACTGGTGATGGAGGTAAAACTTTAACAATTAATTAAATGTACATGTTTGAATGTAGAACACTTAAATACATGTTTGAATGTAGAGCACTGGTGATGGAGGTAAAACTTACATGTTGAATGTAGAACACTGGTGATGGAGGTAAAACTTTAACAATTAAATACATGTTTGAATGTAGAGCACTGGTGATGGAGGTAAAACTTTAACAAATTAAATACATGTTTGAATGTAGAGCACTGGTGATGGAGGTAAAACTTTAACAATTAAATACATGTTTGAATGTAGAGCACTGGTGATGATGGAGGTAAAACTTTTTTAACAATTAAATACATGTTTGAATGTAGAACACTGGTGATGGAGGTAAAACTTTAACAATTAAAATACATGTTTTGAATGTAGAGCACTGGTGATGGAGGTAAAACTTTAACAAATACATGTTTGAATGTAGAACACTGGTGATGGAGGTAAAACTACAATTAAATACATGTTTGAATGTAGAGCACTGGTGATGGAGGTAAAACTTTAACAATTAAATACATGTTTGAATGTAGAGCACTGGTGATGGAGGTAAAACTTTAAACAATTTTGAATACATGTTTGAATGTAGAATGTAGACACTGGTGATGGAGGTAAAACTTTAACAATTAAATACATGTTTGAATGTAGAACACTGAACACTGGTGATGGAGGTAAAACTTTAACAATTAAATACATGTTTGAATGTAGAGCACTGGTGATGGAGGTAAAACTTTGACAATTAAATACATGTTTGAATGTAGAACACTGGTGATGGAGGTAAAACTTTAACAATTAAATACATGTTTGAATGTAGAGCACTGGTGATGGAGGTAAAACTTTAAATACAATTAAATACATGTTTGAATGTAGAGACACTGGTGATGGAGGTAAAACTTTAACAATTTAAATACATGTTTGAATGTAGAACACTGGTGATGGAGGTAAAACTTTAACAATTAAATACATGTTTGAATTGTAATGTAACTGGTGATGGAGGTAAAACTTTAACAATGGTTTGAATGTAGAGCACTGGTGATGGAGGTAAAACTTTAACAATTAAATACATGTTTGAATGTAGAGCACTGGTGATGGAGGTAAAAACTTTAAATTAAATTAAATACATGTTTGAATGTAGAGCACTGGTGATGGAGGTAAAACTTTAACAATTAAATACATGTTTGAATGTAGAGCACTGGTGATGGAGGTAAAACTTTAACAATTAAATACATGTTTGAATGTAGAAAACACTGGTGATGGAGGTAAAACTTTAACAATTAAATACATGTTTGAATGTAGAACACTGGTGATGGAGGTAAAACTTTAACAATTAAATACATGTTTGAATGTAGAACACTGGTGATGGAGGTAAAACTACGAAAATTAAATACATGTTTGAATGTAGAACACTGGTGATGGAGGTAAAACTACGACAATTAAATACATGTTTGAATGTAGAACACTGGTGATGGAGGTAAAACTTTAACAATTAAATACATGTTTGAATGTAGAGCACTGGTGATGGAGGTAAAACTTTAACAATTAAATACATGTTTGAATGTAGAACACTGGTGATGGAGGTAAAACTTTAACAATTAAATACATGTTTGAATGTAGAACACTGGTGATGGAGGTAAAACTTTAACAATTAAATACATGTTTGAATGTAGAGCACTGGTGATGGAGGTAAAACTTTAACAATTAAATACATGTTTGAATGAATGTAGAGCACATGTTTGAATGATGGTGATGGAGGTAAAACTTTAACAATTAAATACATGTTTGAATGTAGAACACTGGTGATGGAGGTAAAACTTTAACAATTAAATACATGTTTGAATGTAGAGCACTGGTGATGGAGGTAAAACTTTAACAATTAAATACATGTTTGAATGTAGAGCACTGGTGATGGAGGTAAAACTTTAACAATTAAATACATGTTTGAATGTAGAGCACTGGTGATGGAGGTAAAACTTTAACAATTAAATACATGTTTGAATGTAGAACACTGGTGATGGAGGTAAAACTTTAACAATTAAATACATGTTTGAATGTAGAACACTGGTGATGGAAGTAAAACTTTAACAATTAAATACATGTTTGAATGTAGAACTGGTGATGGAGGTAAAACTTTAACAATTAAATACATGTTTGAATGTAGAACACTGGTGATGGAGGTAAAACTTTAACAATTAAATACATGTTTGAATGTAGAACACTGGTGATGGAGGTAAAACTTTAACAATTAAATACATGTTTGAATGTAGAGCACTGGTGATGGAGGTAAAACTTTAACAATTAAATACATGTTTGAATGTAGAGCACTGGTGATGGAGGTAAAACTTTAACAATTAAATACATGTTTGAATGTAGAGCACTGGTGATGGAGGTAAAACTTTAACAATTAAATACATGTTTGAATGTAGAACACTGGTGATGGAGGTAAAACTTTTTGAACAATTAAATACATGTTGTTTGAATGTAGAACACTGGTGATGGAGGTAAAACTTTAACAATTAAATACATGTTTGAATGTAGAACACTGGTGATGGAGGTAAAACTTTAACAATTAAATACATGTTTGAATGTAGAGAACATGGTGATGGAGGGAAAACTACAACAATTAAATACATGTTTGAATGTAGAGCACTGGTGATGGAGGTAAAACTTTAACAATTAAATACATGTTTGAATGTAGAGCACTGGTGATGGAGGTAAAACTTTAACAATTAAATACATGTTTGAATGTAGAACACTGGTGATGGAGGTAAAACTTTAACAATTAAATACATGTTTGAATGTAGAGCACTGGTGATGGAGGTAAAACTTTAACAATTAAATACATGTTTGAATGTAGAGCACTGGTGATGGAGGTAAAACTTTAACAATTAAATACATGTTTGAATGTAGAGCACTGGTGATGGAGGTAAAACTTTAACAATTAAATACATGTTTGAATGTAATGGTGATGGAGGTAAAACTGGTGATGGAGGTAAAACTTGGTGATGGAGGTAAAACTTTAACAATTAAATACATGTTTGAATGTAGAGCACTGGTGATGGAGGTAAAACACTGGTTTGATGGAGGTATGGAAAACTTTAACAATTAAATACATGTTTGAATGTAGAACACTGGTGATGGAGGTAAAACTTTAACAATTAAATACATGTTTGAATGTAGAACACTGGTGATGGAGGTAAAACTTTAACAATTAAATACATGTTTGAATGTAGAACACTGGTGATGGAGGTAAAACTTTAACAATTAAATACATGTTTGAATGTAGAGCACTGGTGATGGAGGTAAAACTTTAACAATTAAATACATGTTTGAATGTAGAGCACTGGTGATGGAGGTAAAACTTTAACAATTAAATACATGTTTGAATGTAGAGCACTGGTGATGGAGGTAAAACTTTAACAATTAAATACATGTTTGAATGTAGAGCACTGGTGATGGAGGTAAAACTTTAACAATTAAATACATGTTTGAATGTAGAGCACTGGTGATGGAGGTAAAACTTTAACAATTAAATACATGTTTGAATGTAGAGCACTGGTGATGGAGGTGAATGTGAGAGGTAAAACTTTAACAATTAAATACATGTTTGAATGTAGAGCACTGGTGATGGAGGTAAAACTTTAACAATTAAATACATGTTTGAATGTAGAGCACTGGTGATGGAGGTAAAACTTTAACAATTAAATACATGTTTGAATGTAGAGCACTGGTGATGGAGGTAAAACTTTAACAATTAAATACATGTTTGAATGTAGAACACTGGTGATGGAGGTAAAACTTTGACAATTAAATACATGTTTGAATGTAAAACACTGGTGATGGAGGTAAAACTAATACAATTAAATACATGTTTGAATGTAGAGCACTGGTGATGGAGGTAAAACTTTAACAATTAAATACATGTTTGAATGTAGAACACTGGTGATGGAGGTAAAACTTTAACAATTAAATACATGTTTGAATGTAGAACACTGGTGATGGGTAAAACTGGTGATGGACAAAACTTTAAAATTAAATACATGTTTGAATGTAGAACACTGGTGATGGAGGTAAAACTTTAACAATTAAATACATGTTTGAATGTAGAACACTGGTGATGGAGGTAAAACTTTAACAATTAAATACATTTGAATGTAGAACACTGGTGATGGAGGTAAAACTTTAACAATTAAATACATGTTTGAATGTAGAGCACTGGTGATGGAGGTAAAACTTTAACAATTAAATACATGTTTGAATGTAGAACACTGGTGATGGAGGTAAAACTTTAACAATTAAATACATGTTTGAATGTAGAGCACTGGTGATGGAGGTAAAACTTTAACAATTAAATACATGTTTGAATGTAGAACACTGGTGATGGAGGTAAAACTTTAACAATTAAATACATGTTTGAATGTAGAGCACTGGTGATGGAGGTAAAACTTTAACAATTAATACATGTTTGAATGTAGAGCACTGGTGATGGAGGTAAAACTTAATTAAATAATTAAATACATGTTTGAATGTAGAACACTGGTGATGGAGGTAAAAAACTTTAACAATTAAATACATGTTTGAATGTAGAACACTGGTGATGGAGGTAAAACTTTAACAATTAAATACATGTTTGAATGTAGAACACTGGTGATGGAGGTAAAACTTTAACAATTAAATACATGTTTGAATGTAGAACACTGGTGATGGAGGTAAAACTTTAACAATAAAATACATGTTTGAATGTAGAGCACTGGTGATGGAGGTAAAACTTTAACAATTAAATACATGTTTGAATGTAGAGCACTGGTGATGGAGGTAAAACTTTAACAATTAAATACATGTTTGAATGTAGAACACTGGTGATGGAGGAGGTAAAACTTTAACAATTAAATACATGTTTGAATGTAGAGCACTGGTGATGGAGGTAAAACTTTAACAATTAAATACATGTTTGAATGTAGAACACTGGTGATGGAGGTAAAACTTTAACAATTAAATACATGTTTGAATGTAGAACACTGGTGATGGAGGTAAAACTTTAACAATTAAATACATGTTTGAATGTAGAGCACTGGTGATGGAGGTAAAACTTTAACAATTAAATACATGTTTGAATGTAGAGCACTGGTGATGGAGGTAAAACTTTAACAATTAAATACATGTTTGAATTAAATACATGTTTGAATGTAGAGCACTGGTGATGGAGGTAAAACTTTAACAATTAAATACATGTTTGAATGTAGAACACTGGTGATGGAGGTAAAACTTTAACAATTAAATACATGTTTGAATGTAGAGCACTGGTGATGGAGGTAAAACTTTAACAATTAAATACATGTTTGAATGTAGAGCACTGGTGATGGAGGTAAAACTTTAACAATTAAATACATGTTTGAATGTAGAAACACTGTTTGAATGATGGAGGTAAAACTTTAACAATTAAATACATGTTTGAATGTAGAACACTGGTGATGGAGGTAAAACTTTAACAATTAAATACATGTTTGAATGTAGAACACTGGTGATGGAGGTAAAACTTTAACAATTAAATACATGTTTGAATGTAGAACACTGGTGATGGAGGTAAAACAATTAAATACTTTAACAATTAAAATACATGTTTGAATGTAGAACACTGGTGATGGAGGTAAAACTTTAACAATTAAATACATGTTTGAATGTAGAGCACTGGTGATGGAGGTAAAACTTTAACAATTAAATACATGTTTGAATGTAGAACACTGGTGATGGAGGTAAAACTTTAACAATTAAATACATGTTTGAATGTAGAGCACTGGTGATGGAGGTAAAACTTTAACAATTAAATACATGTTTGAATGTAGAGCACTGGTGATGGAGGTAAAACTTTAACAATTAACAATGTAAATATGGAGGTAAAACTTTAATGTTTGAATGTAGAGCACTGGTGATGGAGGTAAAACTTTAACAATTAAATACATGTTTGAATGTAGAACACTGGTGATGGAGGTAAAACTTTTGAACAATGGTGATGGAAAAACTACATTAAATACATGTTTGAATGTAGAGCACTGGTGATGGAGGTAAAACTTTAACAATTAAATACATGTTTGAATGTAGAACACTGGTGATGGAGGTAAAACTTTAACAATTAAATACATGTTTGAATGTAGAGCACTGGTGATGGAGGTAAAACTTTAACAATTAAATACATGTTTGAATGTAGAGCACTGGTGATGGAGGTAAAACTTTAACAATTAAATACATGTTTGAATGTAGAGCACTGGTGATGGAGGTAAAACTTTAACAATTAAATACATGTTTGAATGTAGAATTAAAACTACATGTTTTTGAATGTAGAACACTGGTGATGGAGGTAAAACTACGACAATTAAATACATGTTTGAATGTAGAGCACTGGTGATGGAGGTAAAACTTTAACAATTAAATACATGTTTGAATGTAGAGCACTGGTGATGGAGGTAAAACTTAACAATTAAATACATGTTTGAATGTAGAACACTGGTGATGGAGGTAAAACTTTAACAATTTTGAAAACACATGTTTGAATTAAATACATGTTTGAATGTAGAGCACTGGTGATGGAGGTAAAACTTTGACAATTAAATACATGTTTGAATGTAGAGGTAAAACACTGGTGATGGAGGTGAAAAAACTTTAACAATTAAATACATGTTTGAATGTAGAATGGTGATGGAGGTAAAACTTTAACAATTAAATACATGTTTGGTGATGGTGATGGAGGTAAAACTACGACAATTAAATACATGTTTGAATGTAGAGCACTGGTGATGGAGGTAAAACTTTAACAATTAAATACATGTTTGAATGTAGAGCACTGGTGATGGAGGTAAAACTTTAACAATTAAATACATGTTTGAATGTAGAACACTGGTGATGGAGGTAAAACTTTAACAATTAAATACATGTTTGAATGTAGAACACTGGTGATGGAGGTAAAACTACGACAATTAAATACATGTTTGAATGTAGAGCACTGGTGATGGAGGTAAAACTTTAACAATTAAATACATGTTTGAATGTAGAGCACTGGTGATGGAGGTAAAACTTTAACAATTAAATACATGTGTAGTAGAACACTGGTGATGGAGGTAAAACTTTAACAATTAAATACATGTTTGAATGTAGAACACTGGTGATGGAGGTAAAAACTTTAACAATTAAATACATGTTTGAATGTAGAGCACTGGTGATGGAGGTAAAACTTTAACAATTAAATACATGTTTGAATGTAGAACACTGGTGATGGAGGTAAAACTTTAACAATTAAATACATGTTTGAATGTAGAGCACTGGTGATGGAGGTAAAACTACGACAATTAAATACATGTTTGAATGTAGAGCACTGGTGATGGAGGTAAAACTTTAACAATTAAATACATGTTTGAATGTAGAGCACTGGTGATGGAGGTAAAACTTTAAATTAAATACAAATTAAATACATGTTTGAATGTAGAGCACTGGTGATGGAGGTAAAACTTTAACAATTAAATACATGTTTGAATGTAGAATGTAGAAACACTGGTGATGGAGGTAAAACTTTACAATTAAATACATGTTTGAATGTAGAACACTGGTGATGGAGGTAAAACTTTAACAATTAAATACATGTTTGAATGTAGAACACTGGTGATGGAGGTAAAACTTTAACAATTAAATACATGTTTGAATGTAGAGCACTGGTGATGGAGGTAAAACTTTAACAATTAAATACATGTTTGAATGTAGAGCACTGGTGATGGAGGTAAAACTTTACAATTAAATACATGTTTGAATGTAGAACACTGGTGATGGAGGTAAAACTTTACACATTAAATACATGTTTGAATGTAGAACACTGGTGATGGAGGTAAAACTTTAACAATTAAATACATGTTTGAATGTAGAACACTGGTGATGGAGGTAAAACTTTAACAATTAAATACATGTTTGAATGTAGAGAACACACTGGTGATGGAGGTAAAACTTTAACAATTAAATACATGTTTGAATGTAGAGCACTGGTGATGGAGGTAAAACTTTAACAATTAAATACATGTTTGAATGTGAAGTAGAACTGGATGAGGTAAAATTTAACAATAAACAGTTTGAAGTAGAACACTGTGATGGAGGTTTAAAAAAAAAAAAAAAAAAAAAAAAAAAAAAAAAAAAAAAAAAAAAAAAAAAAAAAAAAAAAAAAAAAAAAAAAAAAAAAAAAAAAAAAAAAAAAAAAAAAAAAAAAAAAAAAAAAAAAAAAAAAAAAAAAAAAAAAAAAAAAAAAAAAAAAAAAAAAAAAAAAAAAAAAAAAAAAAAAAAAAAAAAAAAAAAAAAAAAAAAAAAAAAAAAAAAAAAAAAAAAAAAAAAAAAAAAAAAAAAAAAAAAAAAAAAAAAAAAAAAAAAAAAAAAAAAAAAAAAAAAAAAAAAAAAAAAAAAAAAAAAAAAAAAAAAAAAAAAAAAAAAAAAAAAAAAAAAAAAAAAAAAAAAAAAAAAAAAAAAAAAAAAAAAAAAAAAAAAAAAAAAAAAAAAAAAAAAAAAAAAAAAAAAAAAAAAAAAAAAAAAAAAAAAAAAAAAAAAAAAAAAAAAAAAAAAAAAAAAAAAAAAAAAAAAAAAAAAAAAAAAAAAAAAAAAAAAAAAAAAAAAAAAAAAAAAAAAAAAAAAAAAAAAAAAAAAAAAAAAAAAAAAAAAAAAAAAAAAAAAACACTGGTGAGGGGGTAAAACTTTAAAAATTAAAAATTTTTGATGTAAAACCTGGGGGGAAAATTTACAATTAAAACATTTTTAAATTAAAAAAAGGGTTAAAAAAAAATTTAAAAAAATTTTGTTGAATGTAGAAATTTGGGGGGGAAAAAATTTAAAATTTAAAACTTTTTGGGAACTTTTGTTTGGGGTAAAACTTTAAAATTTTAAACAGTTTAATGTGGATGTGAGGGGTTAAATTAAAAAATTAAAAAATTTACTGTTTGAATGAGGCACGGGGGGGGGGGTTTTTTTTAAAATTTAAAAAACATTTTTAAAGTGGACGGTGAGGAGTAAAACAACAATTAAATAATGTTAAAAAAATGGGGGA
>CM072232.1:48233355-48314953 GCA_036851935.1 Coregonus suidteri | reverse complement strand
GTAGCAAGAAGGGAGGATGGGGAGGAAAATAGGTAAATAATACAGCTAGGAGATTGGAGGAGGGGAGGAAATAGTAAATAAGTAAAGCTAGAAGAAGGAGTAGGGGGAAGAAAATAGGTAAATAAATACAGCTAAAAATGAGGGAGAGGGGAAGAAATAGGTATATAAATACAGTAGAAGAAGGCAGGAGTGGGAACAATCGGTAAATAAATACAGTAGAAGTAATGCAGGAAGATGAAATGGAAATAAAAGGTAAATAAAACTGTATGAAGAAGGGAGGAGGGGGGGGAAGAATAGGAAAAAATACAGGAAAGAAGGGAGGAGAAGAGAAGGAGGAAAATAGGTAACTAAATACAGAGCCACGAAAGGAGGATGGGGAACAAATAGGTGGGAATAAATACGCTAGAAGTAAGGAGGAAGGAAAAAAAGGTAAATAAATACAGTCGAAGAAGGGAGGAGTGGGACGAATAGGTTAAATAACACGCTATAAGAGGGAGGACGAATTGAGGAAATAGGATAAATACGTAGGAAGAAAGGAGGAGGGGAAAAATCGGTACAAAATAATCCAGTAGAAGACATGAGGGAGGAACTAAATAGGTAAATACATACAGTAGAAGAAGGGAGGAGGGGAAGAAATAGGTAAAAAATACAGTAGAAGAAGGGAGCGAGGGAAAAAAATAGCTATATATAATACCGCCTAGGAAGAAGGGAGGAGGGGGAACACATGAGTAATAACATACAGCTAGAAGCAGAAGGAAGGAAAATAAAGCGGTAAATAAACAATTAGAAGAAGGGAGGAGGGGGAGAAATAGGTAAATAACATAAGCTAGAGAATGAGGAAGGAAATAACCCATAGGTAAATACCATACAGTAGAAGAACAGGAGCGAGGGGAAACAAATAGGTAAATAAATACAGCACAGAAGGGCGGAGAAGGAGGAAATGTGTAATAAATACAGTAGAAGAAAGGAGGAGGGGGAAAATAGCCGCACAGTGGGGGAAAAACAGTATTAGTCAGCACCACATGTGCACAGTTTCCCCATTAAAAAAGATGATGAGAGAGGCGTGTCATTTTCATTCATAGGTACACGTAAACACTATGAAGACAAAATCTCAAGAAAAATCCAGAAAATAAAGTAGGGATTTAAGAATTATTTGAAAGTATGGTGGAAAATCACGTATTTGGTCACTACAAACCAAGCAAGATTTCTGGCTTCTTCACAGACCGTAACTCTTTTAAGAGGACTCTCTGTCCTCCACTCGTTACTGTCTTAATGGACTGTTGGATATTGTTATCGATCCCACGCACCCCTGTCCACCAACCTCAAACAGTCACACTCAAACCTCCACACTGGCAAGACCCAAGAGTGTCAAGGACACCCAGAAACAAACTCGTCGCCTTGCAACAGGCTTGGGACAGACTGAATCTGCAATAGGGTAGCAGTGGTTCTTAAGAATCAACTGTGGAGCCAATTATTAGGACTGGGAGATCCTACAAGACCACGATATTCCCTCAATCTGGGTCCACGAAGATTCACCGGGGGTAAAATTGATCAAAAGAACGGTGAGCAAAAATCCAGAACCACACGGGGGGACTAGTGAATGACTGCTGAGAGCTGGGACCAAAAGTAACAAAGCTCCTACCATAGAAACACACTACGCGCCAGGACTAATCCTGCAAGTGCGAGACGTGTCCCCCTGCTAAGCCAGGACATGTCCAGGCGTCTGAAGTGCATTTGGATGATCCCGAAGAGGATTGGGAGAATTCATATGGTAGATGAAACCAAAAATATAATTTTTGGTAAAAACTCAACGCGTATTGTTTGGAGGAACAAAGAATGCTGGTTGATCAAAGAACCCATACTACTGTGAAGCTATGGGGGGGAAAATCATGTTTTGGCGTGTTTTTCTGCCAAGGGCCAGGACGATGTGATCGTGTAAAGGAAAGAATCCGCCAGGGGCACCTGCACACACGAACGCACCTGAGTGTCACAAAGTCCCGACCGCTAGCAGGGTCTTGAAAGATGCAAGGGCTGGGTCTTCAGCATCGCACAATGATCCCAAACTACGCCGGGCAACGAAGGAGTGGCTTCGTAAGAAGCATTTCAAGCCTGGAGGGGCTAGCAGTCTCCTATCTCAACCATAGAAAAGCTTGGGGGAGTTGAAAGTTGTGCTGCCCAGCGACCATAGCCCAAACATCACGCTCTTGAGAGGAGATCTGCATGGAGAAGGGCCAAATACATAGCAAACAGGTGTGAAAACCTTGTGAAGATACAGAAAACGGTGAACTGTGTTCATTTGCCAACAAAGGGTATATAACCCAAAGTATGGAGAAACGTTGCGGCTATTGACAAATACTTATTTTCCCATCATATTTGCCAAAAATTCAGTAAAAATATCCTACAATGTGATTTTGGATTTTTTTCTCTCATTTTGTCTGTCCATAGTGACGTGGACCTAGATGAAAATTACAGACCTCTCTACTTCTTAAGTGGGAGATCTTGTACCAACCTGGCTGGCTGACTAAATACCTTTTTTCCGCCACTTGTAAATAAATACAGCTAGAGAAGGGAGGAGGGGGAACAAAAGTAAAAATTACAGCTAAGAAGGGAGGAGGGGGAAGAAACTAGGTAAAAAATTCCGGCTAGAAGACGGGGAGGGAGAACAAATGGTGACTAAATACAGCTCGAAGAATTAGGAAGGAAAAAACATAGGTAAAAATAAAAAATAACAGCAGAAAGAAAGGAGGAGGGAAAAATAGGTAATTACAATACAGTAGGAAGGAAGGAGGAGGGGTGAAAAATAGGTAAATAACATACAGTAAACGAAGGGGAGCCCGCAGGAGAGGGGAGGAACATAGGTAATAAAATACAGTAGTAGAAGAGGAGGGCAACAAATCGGTAAATAAATACAGTAGGAAGAAGGGAGGAGGGGAAGAAATAGGTAAATTAACTCCAGCTAGAAGAAGGGCGGAGGGGGAAGAAAATAGGTAAATAAAATACAGCTATAGACGAAAGGAGGAGGGGAAACAAATAGGTATATAAAGTACAGTAGAAGAAGGAGGGAGGGGGAACAAATCGTGTAAATAAAGAAGCTAGAAGAATGAGGAAGGAAATAAATAGGTAAATTAAATACAGCTAGACGAAGGTGGAGGAGGGGGGAAGAAATAGGTAAAAAATACAGCTAGAAGGAATGCTCAGGAAGAAATACTAATAGTATATAATAAGCTAGAAGCAGGGAGGAGGGGGCAACAAAATAGGTAAATAAAACAGCAAATAAGGGCGGAGCAGGAGGAAATAGGTAAATAAATACACTAGAAGAAGACGGGGGTAGGGGAACAAAAAGGTAAATAAATACAGTAGAAGACAGGGAGGGTCGGCTGTAAACAATACGTAACAAAAATACAGTAGAAGAAGCGCGAAGGAGGGGGAAAGAAATAGGTAACAAAATCCAGTCGAAGAAGGAGGAGGGAGAGGAAAAAATCGGTGATAACCAGTAGAAGCTATGCGGAAGGAATAACTAGGTAAATAAATACAGCTAGCCGAAAGGCGTGGGAAAAAATAGTAACTAAATACAGTAGAAGAAGGGAGGAGGGGGAAAAATAGGGTAAATAAATACAGTAACAGAACAGGCAGGGGTGAGGAGGAAATAGGTAAATAAATACAGCTCCAGTAGAAGGGAGGAGGGGAACAAATGGTGAAAAAATAAGCTAGAAGAAGGGAGGAGGGGGAAGAAATAGAAAAATAAAAAAGGTAAAGAACATGGCAGTAGAAGACTAGGGAGGCCGGGGAAAAAATTGGTAAATAAATACATCTACACAGAGGAGGAGGGGAAGAAATAGGTAAAAAAATTGGAGAAGAAGGGAGGCGGGAGAACAAACGGTGCTTAAATTACAGCTAGAAGAATGAGGAAGCTTTTAAAACAAATTGGTAAAAATACAGTAGAAGCAGGGCGGCGGGGGAGGAACTAGGAATAAATAAGTAAAAGACGGGAGGCAGGGGGAGGGAAATAGGTGACATAAATACAGCTAGAGAGGGAGGAGGGAACAAAATCGGGTAATTAACATACAGTAGACGAAGGGGAGAGGGGAAAATAGGTAAATAAATACCATCTAACGAATGGAGGAGGGGGAAGAAATAGGTACAAACATTCCGGTCAGAAGAAGGGAGGAGGGAGACACACAATGGTGATTAAAATTACAGTAGAAGAATGCAGGAAGGAAAAAAATAGGTAAATAAATACAGTAGAACGAAGGGAGAGGGGGCAAGCAATCAAGGTAAAATAATACATGGAGAAGAAGGGGTGAGGAGGGGAACAAACTAGTCTATAAATACAGTAGCAAGAAGGGAGGAGGGGGGGACACAAAAGCGTAAATAAATACAGTAGAAGAATGAGATGGAACAATAAAAACCTAGGTAAATAAATTACAGCTAGCAAGAAGGGAGGAGGGGGAAGAAATAGGGGTAAATAAAATACAGCTGAAGATGAGAAGGAAATATATAGGTAAATAACATACAGCTGAAGAAGGGGAGGAGGGGGGGAACAAATAGGGTCAAATAACATCCAAGCACAAGAAGGGACGGAGAGGAGGAAATTAGGTAAAAAATACACTAGAAGAAACAGGAGGAGCGGGAAAAATAGGTAAATAAATACAGCTAGGAAGGGGGAGGGGGAACAAATAGTAAAAAAAATACAGCTAGAAGAAGGGAGGAGGGAAGAAATAGGTAAAAATAGCCGTAGAAGAAGGGAGGCGGGAGAACAAACGGTGAAGAAATCACAGCTAGAGAATGCAGGATAGGAGAAATAAATAGGTAAATAAATACAGAGAAGAAAGGAGGAGGCGGCAACAAATAGGTTAAATAAATACGTAGAAGAAGGGAGGAGGGGACACATAGGTAAATAAGTAACAGTACAAAGAAGGGAGGAGGGGAGGGTCAAATAGGTACAATAAATCAAGTCTAAGAAGAGGGGCGGAGGGGAGAACAATCGTAAAATAACTAAAGTAGACGAAGGGAGCAGGGGGAAGAAATAGGTAAATAAATACAGTAGAAGAAGGCGAGGAGGGGAAAAAATAGGTAAATAAAACATCTACAAGAATGGAGGAGGTTTCTGGGCGGGAAGAAATAGGTAAAAAATTCCGGCTAGGAAGAAGGGAGGAGGGCAGAAACAAATGGTGATTAAATACAGCTAGAAGAATGCAGGAAGGAAAAATAAAAGGTAAAATATAATACAGTAGCCGAAGGGGTGGGGGGGACGAAATAGGTCAATAAAATCCAGAAGAAGGGGGAGGGGAAAAATGGTAAATAAAACAGCCCAACAAAGAAGGGAGGAAGAATGAGAGAAATAGGAACATAAACCACACACGCACACGCAAGAAGGAGGAGTGGGAAACAAATAGTAAATAAATACAGTAGAAGACCGGTAGGATGGGGGAAAAATAGGTAAAGTAAATACCGTAAAAGAAGGAGGAGGGGGAGGAAATAGGTAAATAAACTAAGCTTTTTCATTCCTGAAGAAGGGAGGGGGGGAACAAATAGGTAAATAAATACCAGTAGGAGAATGGAGGAGGGGAGGAAATGTGTATAATAAACTACACGTAGGTGAATGGAGGAGGTGGGAGGAAATTGGTAAATAAAACCGCTCGAAGAAGGGAGAGTGGGAGGAAATAGTAAAGAAATACAGTAGGAGATGGAGGAGGGGAGGAAATACGGTAAATAAATACGTAGAAGAAGGAGGAGCGGAATAAATAGGTAAAAAATTACAGTAGGAGATAAGGCCCGCACGGAGGGGGAGAAATAGATAAAAAATATAGCTAGAAGGCGGAGGACGGGCGAGGAAAATAGGAAAATAAGTACATTAGAAGAAGGGAGGAGGGGAGCGAAATAGGTATATAAATACATTAGAAGAAAGGAGGAGAAGGAGGGAAACTAGGTAAATAATACCACTAGAAGAATGCAAGAAGGACAATCCTCAATTGCGTAAACTAAATAAAGTAGAGAAGGGAGGAGGGGGGGAAGAAATCGGTAAATACAATAAGGTAGACGGAAGGAGGAGGGGGAACAACTTGGTAAATATAAAAGTGGCTAGAAGAAAGAGGACGGGGGACGGCAACTCGGTCATAAAGACAGTAGAAGAAGGGAGGATGGGGAGGAAATAGGTAAATAAATACAGTAGGAAAGAAATTTGGGGAGGGGCAGGAGGAACATAGGTAACAAACCTACAGCTGACCAGACACGCACACGCGCGTATGGAGGGGGAAGCAATTGGTAACTTAATATACAGCTAAAATAAGGGAGGAGGGAACAAATCTGGTAAGAAATACAGTAGAAGAAGGGAGAGGCGGAACAAAGGTAAATAAATAAGCTAGAAGCCGGGCGGAGGGGAACACATAGGTAAAGACAAAGCTAGAAGCAGGGAGGCGTGGACAAATAGTGCCTAACTACAGCCCAAGAAGGAGGCGAGGCGGAAAATAGGTAAATAACATTCAGTAGACCCAGACCGATGATGTGGTCAAACCATATGTAAATCCCTACCGCTCGCCGAAGTTAGGCGTGTTCCACCATAGGGAATAAATACAGCTAGACGAAGGGAGGAGGGGAAAAATAGGTAAATAATATCAGCCTCAAAGAAGGGAGCGAGAAGGAGGAAATAGGAAATAAGACAGCTAGAAGAAGGAGGAGGGGAAAACATAGGTAAACAAATACAGCTAGAAGAAGGGAGGAGGGGGTGAACAAATAGGTGAATAAAATACGCTAGAAGAAGGAGGAACGGAATAAATACGGTAAATAAATTACAGCTAGAAGAGGTAGGAGAGGGGACGAATAGAGTTAAATAAATACAGTATAAGAAGGGAGGATAATGAGGAAATGGTAAATAAATACAGCTAGAAGAAAAGGAGGAGGGGAAACAAATAGGTAAATAAATACAGCTGGAAGAATGAGGAAGGAACCTAAATAAGGTAATAAATAAGCTAGAAGACGGGAGAGGGGGAAGAATAGGTAAATAAATACAGTAAGAAGAATGGGAGGAGGGGACAAATTGGTATATAAAACAGCTGAAGAAGGGAGGAGGGTGGAAAAATCGGTAATAAATACAGCTAGAAGGAATGAGGAAGGAAATAAATAGTAAATAATACAGTAGAAGAATGGGGAGGGGGAAGAAATCAAGAAATAGGAAATAATACAGCTAGAAGAAGAGGAAGAAATAACGGTAAATAATACAGAGAAGACAGGGAGGAGGGGAAATAGGTAAATAAATACAGCACAAGCGGTCGGAGAAGGAGGAACTAGGTAAATAAATTACAGCTAGAGAAAGGAGGAGGGGAAAACTAGGTAAATACAATACTCAGAGAGAAAGGAGGGAGGGGGAAACCAAAAGACGTTAAAAAATACAGTAGAGAAGGGAGGAGTGGGGAAGAAATAGGTAACAAATCGGCTAGAAGAAGGAGGGGGAGAACAAATCGGTGAATAATACAGCAGAAGGAGGGCAGGAGGGGGGGGAAAGAGAGGAAAGAAGACCGACCGAGACGAGAGAGAGCTGAGAAGGAGCGATGGGAGAGAGAGAGAGGAGAGAGGAGACGAGGGAGAACGGAGAGAGAAGAGAGAGAGAGACGGATAGAGAGGAAAGAGGGAAGCGGTGAGAGAGGCCGAGAGAAAGGTAGAAAAGCAGAGAGAGGAAGAGGAGAGAAGGGAGGATGAAAAGGAGGAGAAGCAGAGACGGAAAAAAAAAATAGAATAGGGGGACAATTAAGGAGGAGAAAAAGACGGAGGTAGGGAGGTGGAGAGAGGATGAGGGAGAGATGAGGGGGTGAGAGAGAGAGAGTAGAGGAGAGAGAGAGCGGGGAGCGGAGAGCGAGATGATGAGAGATGAGGCGAAGAGCGGAAGGAGGAGGCTGGAGAAGAGGGAGAGATGAGGACGGAGGAGAGCGAGAAGAAGAGAGAGAGAGACAGAGAGGAGGGAGGAGAGAGAGGGAGAGAAAGAGAGAGTTGGTAGGAGGAGAGACGAGGGAGGGAGGAGATGAGATAAGGGATGGAGAGAGAGAGAGAGGAGAGAGAGAGGAGCGAGAGGAACGAGAGAGGGAGGAGACCCCGAGAGGAGAAGAAGAGGAGAGGAGGGACGAGAGAGATAGGTAATAAATACAGCTAGAAGACGAGAAGAGAGGAAGGGGAGGAAATAGGTAAATAGAATACAGCTAGGAAGAGGGAAGAGGAAAAGAAGGAGGCGTGAAATAGAGGCGAGAGAATGCAGAGAGAGGAAATAAAGAGAGAGAGAGAGAGAGAGAGAGAGAGACGACGAGAGAAGAGAGAGAGAGAGATGAGAGAGAGAGAGGGCGGCTGGATCCGAGAGGTGACTAGAGAGAGAGAGAGAGATAGAGAGATAGAGAGAGAAGAGAGCGATAGAGAGCATAGGTAGAGAGAGCAGAGAGAGAGTAAGAGAGAGAGAGACTGAGACGAGTAGAGTCGGAGAGAGCGATGCATATAGCGTATAGAGAGAGAGAGAGAGATAGGTAGAGGAGAGAGGAGGAGAGAGGAGATACTGACCATCATCAATGCTGTTTGTGAGACATTGAGGTGGATCTTGGAGATCTACCAACCTCTGACAAGACATAAACTACTTTCCATGAAAAAACACCGGTCATTTCATCTTGTGGTGTTTATTACTGAAAAGCATGAAACCAGACCCTATTTACAACAAAAATCCAGAAAATCACATTGTAATGATTTTTAACGTTATTAATTTGCATTTTAATTGCAGGACATAAGTATTTGCTCACCTACCTACCAGTAAGAATTCCAGCTCATCAACAACCTGTTAGTTTTTCTTTAAGAAGCCACCTCCTGGTTCTCCCACTCAATACCTGTATTAACTGCACTGTTTTGAACTCCGTTACCTGTCTACAAGAACACCTGTCCGAGCAACACTCAATCAAACATCCTCCACCTACCCTCTCCACAACATGGCCCAAACCTAGAGAGCTTGTGTCAGGACATCCGGGATAAAATTGTGGACCTGCACAAGGCTGGGAGGGGCTACAGGACAATAGGAAAGCAGTTGAGCTTGTTGAGAAGGCAACAACTGTTGGCGCAATTATTTAGAAAATGGAAGAAAGTATCAAGATTACGGTCAAATCACCCTCGGTCTGGGGCTCCATGGCAAGATCCTCACCTCGTGGGGCATTCGACATGATCATGAGGAAGGTGAGGGATCAGCCCCAGGAACTACATGGCATGACCTGGTCGATGACCTGAAAAAGAGCTGGGACCACCGTCTCAAAGAAAACCATTAGGACGAAACTACGGCCTTCATGGATTAAAATTCCTCAGCGTCACGCAAGGTCCCCCTCGCTCGACATGCCAGCGCATGTCCAGGCCCTGGTCTGAAGTTTGCCAATGACCATCTTGATTATCTGCAGAGTAGGAATGGGATTAAGGTCATGTTGTGCTGGTTGATACAGAAATATAGATTTTATTGTCTAAACTCCACTTCGCCGTGTTTTGAGGGAAGTGAAAGTAAGGATGAGTTACAACCCCAAGAACACCATCCCAACCGGGGAAGCATGGGATTGGAAACATTCATTACCTTTGGGGAGGCTTGTTGTTCTGCAAAGTTGTACAGGACACGACTGCTAGCCGAATTGAGGGGAGGATGGCTGGGGCCATGTATCGCTAGATTCTTGGCAAACACCCTCCTTCCCCTCAGTAAGGACATTTGAACGATGGGTCGTTTGTTTGGGGTCTTCACATCAGGACAACATCCCGAAACACACAGCCAGGGCAACTAAGGAGTGGCTCTGTAAGAAGCATGCTCAAGGTCCTGGAGTGGCCTAGCCAGTCTCCAGACCCTGAACCCAATAGAAATATATTGGAGTGCGCTGAAAGTCCGTATTGCCCATCGAACAGCCCCCGAAACCTTAATGATCCGGAAGGAAGGTCTGTATGGCGGTAGTGGGCCAATATCCCTGCTTACCAGTGTGGTGCAATTCCTGGTCAATGACCTACAGAAAGTATGAATCTCCCTGTAATTGCAAACAAAGGTTTCTTGTACCAAAATTTAAGTTATTGCCTTTCCTGCTGTTAAGAAATTACTTATGTCATGCCCTATAATGCAAATGAATAGCTTAAAAATCATAACAATTGGTGATTTTCTTCTGGATTTTTGTTTTTATGATTCCGTCTCTCACAGTTTGCAGTGTACCTATGATAAAAATTACCTACCTCTAAACATGCTTTGTAGGTATGAAAACCTGCAACACTCGCAGTGTATCAAGATACTTGTTGCTCCCACTTAACCATTTAATGAGCAGACTCACATATACATTATAATATAAACTAATACAAGCCTGGAAACATACTGATCCAATTGAGGAGTTTCTGCTGTGAAATAATAATTCAAATGTACATTTGTTAATTAGGAATACAACAACCAAAACGGTTCCAGCACATAGTGGCCTTCTTCAGTTTTGAATCGTTGTATGCTGGGTGTGCATCAACTCATGCCCCCCCCCCCTTTTTTTGACTATTACTAGACTATTATCTAAACTGCTTACAACTGTTATTACAGTGTGACACATACAGGATAATTATTTAATCATGCTTATATTATTGAAAGCATATATAGATTGTAATGAACTGTTCATCAGACAATGAAATAAACATATTTTTCATACAGAAACCCCGTCCCATCCATTAGGGCATGTGAGAGAGAAGAGGTCTCATCAGAGGTACAGATAACCCACACAAGACCTCCCCACAGAGATCCTACCAGAACCCACACAAGACCTCCCAACAGAGATCCTACCAGAACCCATACAAGACCTCCCCACAGAGATCTTACCAGAACCCAGACCACCCAGAGAGATCCTACCAGAACTCATACCTCCCCAGAGAGATCCTACCAGAACTCATACAAGACCTCCCCACAGAGATCATACCAGAACCAAGACCTACCCCACAGAGATCCTACCAGAACCAAGACCTCCCCACAGAGATCCTACCAGAACCCATACAATACCTCCACACAGAGATCCTACCAGAACCCATACAAGAGCTCCCCACAGAGATCCTACCAGAACCAAGACCTCCCCACAGAGATCCTACCAGAACCCATACAAGACTCCCCACAGAGATCCTACCAGAACCCATACATGACCTCCACAAATTCCTAAAGCTGGAGAGTCTTTATTTGGGCAGGAGCAACAACACATTCATCTTCCTAGCTTTCCTTCTTCTCTTCTACGTCCATTACAGAGTCAGTTCCTGACAGGCTCCTGAAGGCCTCCATTACAGAGTCAATTCCTGACAGGCTCCTGAAGGCCTCCATTACAGAGTCAGTTCCTGACAGACTCCTGAAGGCCTCCATTACAGAGTCAGTTCCTGACAGGCTCCTGAAGGCCTCCATTTCAGAGTCAGTTCCTGACAGGCTCCTGAAGGCCTCCATTACAGAGTCAGTTCCTGACAGGCTCCTGAAGGCCTCCATTACAGAGAGTCAGTTCCATTACAGAGTCAGTTCCTGACAGGCTCCCGAAGGCCTCCATTACTGAGTACAGTTCCTGACTGAAGACCTCCTGAAGACCTCCATTACAGATTGCTAAACTGACATATGGAAATGTTTTAAGATGGTCATAGTATGGATCATTTAGCTATTTGATTTTGAATTTTAGGACCCCTTTAGGTATAAAAAAAATATATATAAAAAAATATGTTGGCCTTTACTACTAAAAGCCATAGAAACGCATTGAATAACACTTTCATAGAAGGCAAAAAGCACAGTCAAAAAGTAAATCATAAGAAACAAGGTTTTGAAGCCTCTCTCCTAAATCTAGGATATATTAAAAAACTCAGGAAATATATATACTGTATATACTTTGTATATATGTTTTTTTACACATATTTAACACCTTTTTGGGGGTAGGCACAAAAACTACCTTCATACTAGCATTCTTTTTTTAAAACTGGTACCAGTTACCTTCAGAAGATTCCGGTGACATCTGTGGGGGAACCCCATCATGTTCGTGAGAATCTCCCCTTTCCACAGTGGTGTCCCATTAGTTTGTAGCCCCAGACGGTTCGGACGCTACCAAACACAGAAGTTAGCACATCGACGGTACAACTTCAGACGAGTCTCCTGACACTTGTGGGGGTCAACGGAGACCACCATTGTGTTTGTAGAGGGGTCATAATAGTTTGTAGGTCAAACCGTTCGGATGCACAGACGTTTTTGTGAGAAGAACAAATTTTCGGGATGCCTCACGGTCTGACAAACACCGTTCTAGCTCTGTCACCTTTCACCGCAGATGTGGAAGTGCGACACTGGCGGATGCGGTGGATTGAGACGCTTCCTGATATCTCTAGCTTAAACTGACTGATTTTTAGGGGGATGTTTTTGTTATGTAACTCAGATTGATGCACCAGTGCATCAATCAACTCTAGGGGGGGGTTATTAAGCTCATATCAAATCTTCTCAGGATAAAGTGTGTCACGACTTCTCACCTACTTGTTCGGGCAGTTTCGGCGTTCGGCGTCACCGGCTTACTAGCTACTGCCGATCCATTTTATCATCACTCCATTTGTCTTCAATCACACACAACACCTGGTCCTTATCCTGCATTAGTCATTGTATAAGTGTTCCCTCTGCTTCCTTGTCTGTGTGGGTGCTTGTTTATTGTGGAGGTTAGTGAAGCTCGGTGAAGCTCGTGTATTTTGTTTCGACGGGAGTATTTCCCGTGTGCCTTGTATTTTCCAGTGCGCCTGTTTTTGTGCCCTGGAGTTGTGTTTGACACATTTCTGCGTAAACCTGTATTTTGCGGATTAAAGCCTGTTATTTCTGTGATTTACCCTCCTGCGCCTGACTCCTTCAACACCACCTCATCACAAAGTGTGCATTTATTTTGTTTTGTAACTAGTCATTGAACTATGAAGCCAAGTTGGAGTAAAACTTTTTACTGTACAACATGAGAAATATTTTATATATAGTTACAGAATCTATTTTCATCTGAAAGCATTGTGATAGCCAGCAGACTTATAGAACAGACCTATAGAACAGATCTATCAAACAGACATATAGAACAGATCTGTAGAACAGACCTATAAAACAGACCCTATAGAACCAGATCTACAGAACAGACCTATAGAACAGACCTATAGAACATATCTATAGAACAGATCTATAGAACAGACCTCTAGAACAGACCTATAGAACATACCTATAGAACAGACCTCTAGAACAGACCTCTAGAACAGACCTATAGAACAGACCTATAGAACATACCTATAGAACAGATCTATAGAACAGATCTATAGAACAGACCTATAGAACAGATCTATAGAACAGACCTATCGAAACAGATCTATAGAAAAGAATCTATAGAAACAGACCTATAGAAACAGATCTATAGAACAGACCTATAGAACAGACCTATAGAACAGATCTATAGAACAGACCTATCGAACAGACCTATAGAACAGACCTATAGAACAGATCTATAGAACAGACCTATAGAACAGACCTATAGAACAGACCTATAGAACAGACCTATAGAACAGACCTATTGAACAGACCTATAGAACAGACCTATAGAACATACCTATAGAACAGACCTCTAGAACAGACCTCTAGAACAGACCTATAGAACAGACCTATAGAACATACCTATAGAACAGATCTATAGAACAGATCTATAGAACAGACCTATAGAACAGACCTATAGAACAGATCTATAGAAAAGATCTATAGAACAGACCTATAGAACAGATCTATAGAACAGACCTATAGAACAGACCTATAGAACAGATCTATAGAACAGACCTATAGAACAGACCTATAGAACAGACCTATAGAACAGACCTATAGAACAGATCTATAGAACAGACCTATAGAACAGACCTATAGAAACCAGATATCAGAACCTATAGAACAGACCTATAGAACAGACCCTATCAACACCTTTAAACAGACCTATAGAACAGATCAATAGAACAGACCTATAGAACAGACCTATATAACAGGTGTAACATCAGAGTAGAGCAGTAACCATACATCCATGCAGAAAACAACCCGGCTACCTGCTCCATCCAATCATTGCTCTCCTCTTCTCAGCTCTACCTTCTCACAAAATACCTGATAAATGGATGACCTGTGGAAAAGGGTACCTCAGCCAGACAAGCTAGACATGCACGCAAGCATGTGCGCTCGCGCACACACACAACACACACACACACACACACACACACACACACACACACACACACACACACACACACACATACCACACACACACACACTCACACAATGAGAGGAACTGACCCTTAGTTGCGCCCTCTCACAGCTCATAGTTTGGCCTGGAATCTGAAAGAAAATAAGAACACAACTTTCAGGGGACAATCTGGGATTGGAACGTACATTTTTCGATTTTTACATTATTCATATATAGCCATTGATTGTTGAAGAATATAACTAATAAATGACTGTTGAGCATAGTTCAACTGTCTTACCCAATCACAACCAAAAATATGAATCCATTCAAAGTAAACCAAAATGACTTCACCCCCAGATCTGTTCTTTACCAAGAAAACATTTGACACATTTCCCTATAGATCACAGAGCATTTATAAGTGTTTATATTGTTATTCAATAATACAGCCCGGAGATACTAAGGAGCACAGTGATGATCTCAACCACATTACTTTAATGTAAAGAGCATTCTCAACACACACTGTAATGTAAAGCATGTGCATTTCTCAACCAATTAGTACATGTCATTCTCAACCACATTACTGTAATGTAAAAGAGCATTCTCAACCACACTACAGTAGTGTAAAGAGCATTCTCAACCACATTACTGTAATGTAAAGGAACATTCTCAACCACATGACTGTAATGTAAAGCAGCATTCTCAACCACATTACTGTAATGTAAAGCAGAATTCTCAACCACATTACTGTAATGTAAAGCAGCATTCTGAACCACATTACTGTAATGTAAAGGAATTATCAACCAACCACACAACAGCAGCAGTCTGAACCACTACTGTAATGTAAAGGATCATTCTCAACCACACTACCGTAATGTAAAAGAGCATTCTCAACCACATTACTGCAATGTAAAGGAGCATTCTCAACCACATTACTGTAATGTAAAGGAGCATTCTCAACCACATTACTGTAATGTAAAGCAGCATTCTCAACCACATTACTGTAATGTAAAGCAGCATTCTCAACCACATTACTGTAATGTAAAGGAGATTTCTCAACCACATTACTGTAATGTAAAGCAGCATTCTCAACCACATTAATGTAATGTAAAAGATCATTCTCAACCACATTACTGCAATGTAAAGGAGCATTCTCAACCACATTACTGTAATGTAAAGCAGCATTCTCAACCACATTACTGTAATGTAAAGCAGCATTCTCAACCACATTACTGTAATGTAAAGCAGCATTCTCAACCACATTACTGTAATGTAAAGCAGCATTCTTCTCACATTACTGTAATAAAAGCGAGCACTGTAATGTAAAAGAGCATTCTCAACCAATTCTCAACCACATTACCACATGACTGTAATGTAAAGCAGCATTCTCAACCACATTACTGTAATGTAAAGCAGCATTCTCAACCACATTACTGTAATAAAGCAGCATTCCTGAACCACATTACTGTAATGTAAAGGATCATTCTCAACCACATTAATGTAAAAACTGTAATGTAAAGGAGCATTCTCAATTCATTACTGTAATGTAAAGGAGCATTCTCAACCACATTACTGTAATGTAAAGCAGCATTCTCAACCACATTACTGTAATGTAAAGCAGCATTCTCAACCACATTACTGTAATGTAAAGCAGCATTCTCAACCACATTACTGTAATGTAAAGCAGCATTCTCAACCACATTAATGTAATGTAAAATCATTCTCAAAGGGATCATTTTAAAGGATCAACCACACATTACTGTAATGTAAAGCAGCATTCTCAACCACATTATTTAATTGCAAATCAGCATTCTCAACCACATTACTGTAATGTAAAGCAGCATTCTCAACCACATTACTGTAATGTAAAGCAGCATTCTCAACCACATTACTGTAATGTAAAGCAGCATTCTCAACCACATTACTGTAATGTAAAGCAGCATTCTCAACCACATTACTGTAATGTAAAGCAGCATTCTGAAAACCTGAGCACATTCCAAACCACATTACTGTAATGTGGAGAATTCTCAACACACATAATGTAAAGCAGCATTCTCAACCACATACTGTTGCAAAGGAGCATTTGTCAATGTAAAGGAGCATTCTCAACCACATTACTGTAATGTAAAGCAGCATTCTGAACCACATTACTGTAATGTAAAGGAGCATTATCAACCACATGTATTGGACATGTAAACCACACTGCAATGTCAGCATTCTCAACCACATTACCGTAATGTAAAGCAGCATCAGCCACATTGTAATGTAAAGCAGCATTCTCAACCACATTACTGTAATGTAAAGCAGCATTCTGAACCACATTACTGTAATGTAATTCTCAACCACATACTGTCAACTCACATTACTGTAATTAAAGGAGCATCTCATGACAGCCATTAAAGAGTAAACATTAATAATGTAAAGCAAAGTTCTCTACTACCGTAATGTAAAGGATCATTGTCAACCACATTACTGTAATGTAAAGCAGCATTGTCAACCACATTACTGTAATGTAAAGGAGCATCATGACAGCATTAGTAAAATTAGAGACACACAGTGTAAAGAGCATCATGACAGCATCAGGACTACATGTGACAGTGTTGATTGAGACACACAGCCTATCCCAACACACACCCAGCCGATACGCACACACACACACGATGTGTTGATATCCTCCCAGTAATACGGTGGAGGTGGTTGTATGTTTCAGTATGAAGCGTTAATGTCAGTACTCAGACCCTCTTTCTACAGTTTAGTGTCATTAAGAAACATATCCTCCCTGCCATCGGGCTCACTACACTCACAACACCCTACCTCCCAAACAGCACCCTATTCCCTATACAGTGCACTACTTCTGGCCACGGCCCATAAGACTCTGGTAAAGAGTAGTGCACTATATAGGGAATATAGGGTGCCATTTGGGACGCGGCCTCAGAACCCGTTGTTGTTGTTCCTCCTCTCTTCTGTTCTCTCAGATGTTCTTCTTCTCTGCCCATTAGTGAGGGTGTGTCTTCTCAGACTATTAGCGCTGCAGTGCCGTGTGTGCAGTGGAATATGATTTTCCATCGCTGAGACCGAGGAATCCTCGCCTCGTAAATAACACACTACAGAGTACTGAGAGGATTATGAACTGAGAGATAAGGGGAAGAAAGAGAAGAATGGGAAGAAATGAAGAGATGAAAGAGGAGGAAGAGGAAGTGATAAAGAGATGAAAGAGGAGGAGAGGAAGTGATAAAGAGATGAAAGAGGAGGGGAGGAAGTGAAAAAGAGATGAAAGAGGAGGAGAGGAAGTGATGAAAGAGGAGGAGAGGAAGTGATAAAGAGATGAAAGGAGGAGAGGAAGTGATTAAGAGATGAAAGAGGAGGAGGAGGAAGAGATAAAGAGATGAAAGAAGAGGAGATAAAGAGATGAAAGAGGAGGAAGAGGAAGTGATAAAGAGATGAAAGAAGAGGAGATAAAGAGATGAAAGAGGAGGAAGAGGAAGTGATAAAGAGATGAAAGAGGAAGAGATAAATAGATGAAAGAGGAGGAGGAGAGGAAGTTGGTTTGATTTGATGTTGATGATGATTTTCAACAACCGAGCTCCTGGAGGAGACTATCTTTAGCATCACATTAACCATAAACCCTTTCTCTAACACTTATCCTGACACACACACGCACGCACAACCAGACAGACAGAGAAACACAAACGTATGCACACACACATACACACACGTACACATGCATGTACACACACACACCTGCATGCAGACACAAATAGATCATCACTATACACAGGTAAAGAAAATGTAAAAGTCAATTTCCAAAAGCATTATTTAAAGAATATCCTCCAGATGAGGAAGAAAGAAACCTCCCTCCAATAACTCCAGATGAGGAAGGAGAAACCTCCCTCCAATAACTCCAGATGAGGAAGGGGAAACCTCCCTCCAATAACTCCAGATGAGGACCAGGAGAAATAAATCCAGTACTTTGTCTGAGAACTATCCCATGGAAAATCGTTTTGGAAATGCAGCTCAAATGTGCCGGAGACGTTGTTACAAGAGAGTGAACATGGCTATATTTGGTAGTGTTGTGGGTTTTTGCAGGCAGAAACCAGGAGCAATATGACAGTGGTCAACGCACTATATTGGCCTTAGAAGGAAAAATCCACCCAAAACCACTCGCCATTCCATTCGCCTCCTTATGGTGTTAAATTATGGCAGAACACTAATATGTGAGAGACGCCCCAAATATTTTTTGTGACCACAAGGCCGCGATGTTTCATTTTGGGGTTATAATAAGGTTGGTAGCATCATGGAAAATCGTTTTGGAAATCTGTTGCAGCTCAAGTTGACTACAATCCGGGACTGTGTATTGTGAGCCAGGGGAGTGTGTTCATTTGGTTGTGTGTATTTGGTGTGCATTTCCATGGACTCACACATGCAATGTCCTCTCTATGGGCTGGCTAGCTAGCTAGCTAGCTAGGTAGTTAGGTATCTAGTAAGCAAACATAGCTACTCACAATAATACCAAAGACAATATCAGCATGTAAAGTAGGTAGTTAGCTGTAAAATCTCCTAAACAAACTTTACTATCAATTTAGGAGTCTACAATATCACCATGTTCAACCTGCAGATGTGCCTCACAGAGTGGAGTCTGACATTGACAACGGCAGATATACTTGTGAGGACATAGGAAACATTGCCATATGCTACATCAATGGGCCGCTCGGTGTATTCTGGGCAATTCTGGGACAAGGAGCACTCTCCTTCAAGGAGTGAATGGGAGTCTATTGAGCGCTAGCTCAAAAACCCAACATTAGCACGAATTTCGTCAACAAGAATTACAACACAGTGGAGGCTGTTGAGGGGAGGACGGCTCATAATAATGGCTGGAACGGAGCAAATGGAATGACATCAAAGACATGGAAACCATGTGTTTAGTGTATTTGACACCCTTCCCATCCTCCCCAATGAAGGTCCCACCAACCTCCTGTTGTACAACATTACAAATCTTCTCCGAGATGTGAGATAATTAACTTGCTATCTGTAATATTGTAGAGCTTTGGAATCGTGACATTACGTACTTTCAAGGAAAATATGCACATTTCTTCACATATACAATGACTTTGAGAAGGGATTGCGTGATGATTAGCTTATCAACTGCGTGATGCAACATGACAACGTGAACTCAATTGGTCGACAGTCTGTTGGGTGGGGAGTTTACAGTCCTTCATTCATTGGATTCCTAACTCCTTTCTATAATATCTCTGGCAACGGCACCATGCAATGCATCATGGACTAAAGAGGAAGCCAAATAGGAAAAATGTTGCTAGAACCTCCGTTAAATTACACATTTCTCGAGGTAGGAATAACGTAAAAATGTGATCAATGGCTCATTCAAGAGAAGACGTCCTCCCAAGTTATGACATCGGCCAGTTTTGAAATTGTACATGTATGATAGATGTTTTCTCGATCTAAAAGTCGTATTCCTATTGACTTCCAGTGTAGTGAGAGCGACTTTATCACAGTGCTACGTCATATCGGCCGGATTTCTACTAATCTACCTTAAAGCTATCTCTGTGTTAGTGTGTAGAGTTACCTCATAACTACTAATCTACCTTAAAGCTATCTCTGTGTTAGTGTGTAGTTACCTCATAACTACTAATCTACCTTAAAGCTATCTGTGTTAGTGTGTAGAGTTACCTCATAGCTACTCCTATGTGCTAGCGTGTAGAGTTACCTCATAGCTAATCCTACGTGCTAGGCAAGGGTATATATGCTTTACTAAAGCTACACACAAGTGTTACAGTAGAGGAAACCCACAGGCAGTCTGTATGTAATGCAGTGTTACAGTAGAGGAAAATACAAAAAAATAGACGGAGACAGAGAGAAAGGGAGAAAAAGAGGAAAGTATCATGGAGAGAAACAGAGGGAGAGAGGAAGAGAGGAAGAGAGGGAGAGAGGGAGAGAGGGAGAGAGGGAAAGAGCAGGGTGGAGGGCCATGCTGTATGTCTTAGCCAGGGTGCAGGGCCATGCTGTATGTCTTAGCCAGGGTGCAGGGCCATGCTGTATGTCTTAGCCAGGGTGCAGGCCAGGGTAGCAGAGGGCCATGCTGTAGGGTGCCATGCTGTAGTCTTAGCAGGGTGGAGGGCCATGCTGTATGTCTTAGCCCAGGGCCATGCTGTGGTCAGGGGGAGGGCCATGCTGTATGTAGCCAGGGTGGAGGGCCATGCTGTATGTCTTAGCCAGGGTGCAGGGCCATGCTGTATGTCTTAGACAGGGTGCAGGGCCATGCTGTATGTCTTAGTCAGGGTGGAGGGCCATGCTGTATGTCTTAGCAAGGGTGCAGGGCCATGCTGTATGTCTTAGCCAGGGTGGAGGGCCATGCTGTATGTCTTAGCCAGGCATAAAAAAACACAGAATAAAACATGTCAATAAGAGGCAGTGTGCTGACTGCAAGCAAAAATAATGAGAGAGAGGGAGGGAGAGAGAGAGAGACAGAGAGAGAGAGAGGGAGGGCGAGGGAGATAGAGAGAGTGAGAGAGAGAGAGAGGGGGGGAGGAGGGAGAGAGAGAGAGAGAGAGAGAAAGAGGGAATAAGAGAGGAAGAGAGAGAGAGAGCGAGAGAGAGAGAGAGAGAGAGAGAGAGAGAGAGAGAGAGAGAGAGAGAGAGAGAGAGAGAGAGAGAGAGAGAGAGAGAGAGAGAGAGAGAGAGAGAGAGAGAGAGAGAGAAATATAGAGAGAGTGAGAGAGCGAGAGAGAGAGAGAGAGAGAGAGAGAAATATAGAGAGAGTGAGAGAGATAGCGCTGACCTAGGCAAGAGGAGAGAAGGCAGTAGGCTCCCCCAGAGAACAGGGAGCAGTCCAAAAATACACAACAGGCAGAAGGCTGGGACTAAAAACAAACAAAAGATAACTAATGTAAAATATACTATCTGTAAAATGTATATAGTATCTGGAAGTGGAAGCTTAAGTATTGTTGTCCATTAGTTTACTCCAATTAGGGGAGGAGTGGTAGGGTTAGGGGAAATAATAAAGATGGAAATATATTTTATATAAATATATATATTTACAACAACAAAAAATATGGGGGATTGGAAATTATGCAGAGAATTACATTGATAGAAGCCACAATCTAGCTGCAATATTAAAGCTGATCTACCCCACCCCCAAAAAAATAAATACAAATTAAATAAAAATTAAATAACTACACACCAAACAGCCCATGTTATAACTACACAACACACATCCATGTTATAACTACACAACACACAGCCATGTTATAACTACACAACACACAGCCATGTTGTAATTACACAACACACACATCCATGTTATAACTACACAACACACAGCCATGTTATAACTACACAACACACAGCCATGTTATAACTACACAACACACAGCCATGTTATAACTACACAACACACAGCCATGTTATAACTACACACCAAACAGCCAACTGTCATCCATAAGTCTATCACGCTGTGTGGAGAGAATACAGCATTTAATCACTTTACTCTTGAAGTGGTATCACATTCGGGAATAGGTGTAGTGAAAATAGATATCCTCTGTGTGTGTGTGTGTGTGTTTATTGTAAAGTTATTCTGTTCTGTATTGTAGAAGCCACTGTTTGTTGCACTACGGTAATAGAAAGGCCAGACGCAGCAGAAACAGGCTCTATAGCTGTGTCCACTTCCATAATGAGAGAGTAGTGATAGTAGTGCCCTAAAATGGCACCCTAGTTAATTTATAGTGCACTACTTTTGACCACTACCCAACAGGGCTCTGGTCATAGAAATGCACTATATAAAGAAAAAGGTGACATTTGGGACAACTACGTAGTGCCCCAGCTTCAATGTAACATCCTATATGGGTTAGCCCACTAGTCCCATCTCATTTGATCACATGTTGGTCACATACCTGACATAGATAGGTGTTCTATTAACACTCCTGATATAGATAGGTGTTCTATTAACACTGCTGACATAGATAGGTGTTCTATTAACACTTCTGACATAGATAGGTGTTCTAATAACACTCCTGACATAAATAGGTGTTCTATTAACACTCCTGATATAGATAGGTGTTCTATTAACACTGCTGACATAGATAGGTGTTCTATTAACACTCCTGATATAGATAGGTGTTCTAATAACACTCCTGACATACATAGGTGTTCTATTAACACTCCTGACATAGACAGGTGTTCTATTAACACTTCTGATATAGATAGGTGTTCTGTTAACACTCCTGACATAGATAGGTGTTCTATTAACACTCCTGATATAGATAGGTGTTCTAATAATAATATAATAATATGCCATTTAGCAGACACTTTTATCCAAAGCGACTTACAGTCGTGCGTGCATACATTTTGGTGTATGGGTTGTCCTGGGGATCGAACCCACTACCTTGGCGTTACAAGCACCGTGCTCTACCAGCTGAGCTACAGAGGACCACATAACACTCCTGACATAAATATGTGTTCTATTAACACTCCTGACATAGACAAGTGTTCTAATAACACTCCTGACATAACACAGGTGTTTCTATTAACACTCCTGGCATAAATAGGTGTTCTAATAACACTCCTGACATAAATAGGTTTTCTATTAACACTTCTGACATAAATAGGTGTTCTATTAACACTCCTGACATAGACAGGTGTTCTATTAACACTTCTGATATAGATATGTTTTATAACACTCCTGATATAGATAGTTGTTCTATTAACACTCCTGACATAGATAGGTGTTATATTAACACTCCTGATATAGATATGTGTTCTATTAACACTGCTGACATAGATAGGTGTTCTATTAACACTCCTGATATAGTTAGGTGTTCTAATAACACTCCTGACATACATAGGTGTTCTATTAACACTCCTGACATAGACAGGTGTTAAATTAAAACTCCTGATATAGATATGTTTTATAACACTACTGATATAGATAGGTGTTCTATTAACACTCCTGACATAGATAGGTGTTCTATTAACACTCCTGATATAGATAGGTGTTCTATTAACACTGCTGACATAGATAGGTGTTCTATTAACACTTCTGACATAGATAGGTGTTCTAATAACACTCCTGACATAAATAGGTGTTCTATTAACACTCCTGATATAGATAGGTGTTCTATTAACACTGCTGACATAGATAGGTGTTCTATTAACACTCCTGATATAGATAGGTGTTCTAATAACACTCCTGACATACATAGGTGTTCTATTAACACTCCTGACATAGACAGGTGTTCTATTAACACTTCTGATATAGATAGGTGTTCTGTTAACACTCCTGACATAGATAGGTGTTCTATTAACACTCCTGATATAGATAGGTGTTCTAATAATAATATAATAATAGCCAGGTGTTCTTTTAACAAAGCTGACTTACAGTCGTGCGTGCATACATTATGGTGTATGGGTGGTCCTGGGGATTCTGATATAGATAGGTGTTACAATTAACGTGCTCTGATATAGATAGGTGTTCCACATAACACTCCTGACATAAATATGTGTTCTATTAACACTCCTGACATAGACAAGTGTTCTAATAACACTCCTGACATAAATAGGTGTTCTATTAACACTGCTGACATAGATAGGTGTTCTAATAACACTCCTGGCATAAATAGGTGTTCTAATAACACTCCTGACATAAATAGGTTTTCTATTAACACTTCTGACATAAATAGGTGTTCTTTTAACACTCCTGATATAGACAGGTGTTCTATTAACACTTCTGATATAGATATGTTTTATAACACTCCTGATATAGATAGGTGTTCTATTAACACTCCTGACATAGATAGGTGTTATATTAACACTCCTGATATAGATATGTGTTCTATTAACACTGCTGACAAAGATAGGTGTTCTATTAACACTCCTGATATAGTTAGGTGTTCTATTAACACTCCTGACATAAAGAGGTGTTCTATTAACACTCCTGATATAGATAGGTGTTCTATTAACACTGCTGACATAGATAGGTGTTCTATTAACACTCCTGACATAGATAGGTGTTCTAATAACACTCCTGACATAAATAGGTGTTCTATTAACACTCCTGACATAGAGAGGTGTTATTAACAATTCTGATATAGATAGGTGTTCTATTAACACTCCTGATATAGATAGGTGTTCTAATAACACTCCTGACATAAATATGTGTTCTATTAACACTCCTGACATAGACAGGTGTTCTATTAACACTTCTGATATAGATAGGTGTTCTATTAACACTCCTGACATAGATAGGTGTTCTATTAACACTCCTGATATAGATAGGTGTTCTAATAACACTCCTGACATAAATATGTGTTCTATTAACACTCCTGACATAGACAAGTGTTCTATTCACACTTCTGATATAGATAGGTGTTCTATTAACTCTCCTGACATAGATAGGTGTTATATTAACCCTCTTGACATAGATAGGTGTTCTATTAACACTCCTGACATAGATAGGTGTTCTATTAACACTCCTGATATAGATATGTGTTCTATTAACACTGCTGACATAGATAGGTGTTCTATTAACACTGCTGACATAGATAGGTGTTCAATTAACACATCTGACAAAGATAGGTGTTCTAATAACACTCCTGACATAAATAGGTGTTCTATTAACACTTCTGACATAGATAGGTGTTCTATTAACACTCCTGACATAGGTGTTCTATTAACACTCCTGACATAAATAGGTGTTATATTAACACTCCTGATATAGATAGGTGTTCTATTAACACTGCTGACATATATAAGTGTTCTAATAATACTCCTGACATAAATAATAATAAAATAATATAATATGCCATTTAGCAGACGCTTTTATCCAAAGCGACTTACAGTCATACGTGCATACATTTTTGTGTATGGGTGGTCCCGGGGATCGAACCCACTACCTTGCGTTACAAGCGCCGTTTCTACCAGCTGAGCTACAGAGGACCACAAATGTCCTCTGTAGGTGTTCTATTAACACTCCTGACATAGACCTGTGTTCTATTAACACTGGTGACATAGATAGGTGTTCTATTAACACTTCTGACATACATAGGTGTTCTAATGACACTCCTGATATAGATAGGTGTTCTATTAACACTCCTGATATAGATAGGTGTTCTAATAACACTCTGACATAAAAAGGTGTTCTATTAACACTCCTGACATAGACATGTGTTCTATTAACACTTCTGATATAGATAGGTGTTATATTAACACTCCTAAAATAGGTGTTATATTAACACTGCTGACATAGATAGGTGTTCTAATAACACTCCTGACATAGATAGGTGTTATATTAACACTTCTGACATAAATAGGTGTTCTATTAACACTCCTGACATAGAAAGGTGTTCTATTAACACTCCTGATATAGATATGTTTTATAACACTCCTGATACAGATATGTGGTCTATTAACACTCCTGACATAGACAGGTGTTCTATTAACACTCCTGATATAGATAGGTGTTCTATTAACACTGCTGACATAGATAGGTGTTCTCTATTACACTGCTGACATAGATAGGTGTTCTATTAACACTTCTGACATAGATAGGTGTTCTAATAACACTCCTGACATAAATAGGTGTTCTTTTAACACTCCTGACATAAATAGGTGTTCTATTAACACTCCTGACATAGACAGGTGTTCTATTAACACTTCTGATATAGATAGGTGTTCTATTAACACTCCTGACATAGATAGGTGTTCTATTAACACTCCTGACATAGGTGTTCTATTAACACTCCTGATATAGATAGGTGTTCTATTAACACTGCTGACATATATAAGTGTTCTAATAATACTCCTGACATAAATAGGTGTTCTATTAACACTTCTGACATAAATAGGTGTTCTATTAACACTCCTGACATAGACATGTGTTCTATTAACACTCCTGATATAGATAGGTGTTCTATTAACACTCCTGACATAAATAGGTGTTCTATTAACACTCCTGACATAGATAGGTGTTATATTAACACTCTTGATATAAATAGGTGTTCTATTAACACTCCTGACATAGATAGGTGTTCTATTAACATTCCTGATATAGATAGGTGTTCTATTAACACTCCTGATATAGATAGGTGTTCTAATAACACTCCTGACATAAATATGCGTTCTATTAACACTCCTGACATAGACAAGTGTTCTATTCACACTTCTGATATAGATAGGTGTTCTATTAACTCTCCTGACATAGATAGGTGTTATATTAACCCTCTTGACATAGATAGGTGTTCTATTAACACTCCTGACATAGATAGGTGTTCTATTAACACTCCTGATATAGATATGTGTTCTATTAACACTGCTGACATAGATAGGTGTTCTATTAACACTGCTGACATAGATAGGTGTTCAATTAACACATCTGACAAAGATAGGTGTTCTAATAACACTCCTGACATAAATAGGTGTTCTATTAACACTTCTGACATAGATAGGTGTTCTATTAACACTCCTGACATAGGTGTTCTATTAACACTCCTGACATAAATAGGTGTTATATTAACACTCCTGATATAGATAGGTGTTCTATTAACACTGCTGACATATATAAGTGTTCTAATAATACTCCTGACATAAATAATAATAAAATAATATAATATGCCATTTAGCAGACACTTTTATCCAAAGCGACTTACAGTCATACGTGCATACATTTTTGTGTATGGGTGGTCCCGGGGATCGAACCCACTACCTTGGCGTTACAAGCGCCGTGCTCTACCAGCTGAGCTACAGAGGACCACAAATGTCCTCTGTAGGTGTTCTATTAACACTTCTGACATAAATAGGTGTTCTATTAACACTCCTGACATAGACCTGTGTTCTATTAACACTGGTGACATACATAGGTGTTCTAATGACACTCCTGATATAGATAGGTGTTCTATTAACACTCCTGATATAGATAGGTGTTCTAATAACACTCCTGACATAAATAGGTGTTCTATTAACACTCCTGACATAGACATGTGTTCTATTAACACTTCTGATATAGATAGGTGTTCTATTAACACTCCTAAAATAGGTGTTATATTAACACTGCTGACATAGATAGGTGTTCTAATAACACTCCTGACATAGATAGGTGTTATATTAACACTTCTGACATAAATAGGTGTTCTATTAACACTCCTGACATAGAAAGATGTTCTATTAACACTCCTGATATAGATATGTTTTATAACACTCCTGATACAGATATGTGGTCTATTAACACTCCTGACATAAACAGGTGTTCTATTAACACTCCTGATATAGATAGGTGTTATATTAACAATGCTGACATATATAGGTGTTCTATTAACACTGCTGACATAGATAGGTGTTCTATTAACACTTCTGACATAGATAGGTGTTCTAATAACACTCCTGACATAAATAGGTGTTCTTTTAACACTCCTGACATAAATAGGTGTTCTATTAACACTCCTTACATAGACAGGTGTTCTATTAACACTTCTGATATAGATAGGTGTTCTATTAACACTCCTGACATAGATAGGTGTTCTATTAACACTCCTGACATAGGTGTTCTATTAACACTCCTGATATAGATAGGTGTTCTATTAACACTGCTGACATATATAAGTGTTCTAATAATACTCCTGACATAAATAGGTGTTCTATTAACACTTCTGACATAAATATGTGTTCTATTAACACTCCTGACATAGACATGTGT
Source organism: Coregonus suidteri (assembly GCA_036851935.1). Lineage (NCBI taxonomy): Eukaryota > Metazoa > Chordata > Actinopteri > Salmoniformes > Salmonidae > Coregonus > Coregonus suidteri. The sequence continues at coordinate 48,287,071 of CM072232.1, read as the reverse complement.
TCTATTAACACTCCTGATATAGATAGGTGTTCTATTAACACTCCTGACATAAATAGGTGTTCTATTAACACTCCTGACATAGATAGGTGTTATATTAACACTCTTGATATAAATAGGTGTTCTATTAACACTCCTGACATAGATAGGTGTTCTATTAACACTCCTGATATAGATAGGTGTTCTATTAACACTCCTGACATAGATAGGTGTTCTATTAACACTCCTGACATAAATAGGTGTTATATTAACACTCCTGATATAGATAGGTGTTCTATTAACACTCCTGATATAGATAGGTATTCTATTAACACTCCTGACATAAATAGGTGTTCTATTAACACTCCTGACATAGATAGGTGTTCTATTAACACTCCTGACATAAATAGGTGTTATATTAACACTCCTGATATAGATAGGTATTCTATTAACACTCCTGCATGCTTTATTGTACAGGCCAGTTGATGCTACATTGAGTATATCACATAGAACACACATAGGAAACAGTCACAGCTTCAGTATAATTCTCTACTATGATGCTTGAAGATTTGACAACTAAGATGACCATAGAAACAACTAGCTGATACAGTTAATTTATGAAACCCATCGAGGAGAGGGAAGGGGGAAAAGAGGAAAGAGGGGGGAAAGAGGGAAGAGATGGAAAGAGGGAAGGGGGTGGAAAGATGGAAGAGGGGAAAGAGGGAAGAGGGGGAAGAGGAAAGAGGGGGGAAAGAGGGAAGAGGGGGGAAAGAGGATAGGGGGGAAGAGGGGATGGAAGAGGGGGGAAGAGGGAAGAGGGGGAAAGAGGGGAGGGGGAAAGAGGGAAGAGGGGGGAAAGAGGAAAGAGGGGGGAAAGTGGGTAGGGGGAAGAGGGAAGAGGAAGGGTAAAGAGGGAAGAGGGGAGAAGAGGGAAGAGGGGGAACGAGGGTGGGGGGAAGAGGGAAGAGGGGGGAAAGAGGGTGGGGGGAAGAGTGAAGAGGGGGGAAAGGGGGAAGAGGCGAAAAGAGGGAGGAGGGGGAAAGAGGGAAGAGGGGGGAAAGGGTAGGGGGAAGAGGGAAGGGGGAAATAAGGATGAGGGGGAAAGAGGAAAGAGGGGAAAAGAAGGGAGAGGGGGAAAGAGGGAAGAGTGGGAAAGAGGGAAGGGGGGGAAAGAGGGAAGAGGGGGGAAAGAGGGAATAGGGAAGAGGGGGAAAGAGGGAAGAGGGGGAAAGAGGGAATAGGGGGAAAGAGGGAAGAGGGGGGAAAGAGGAAAGAGGGGGGAAAGAGGGTAGGGTGGAAGAGGAAAGAGGGGGGAAAGAAGGTAGGGTGGGAAAGAGGGAAGAGGGGGAAAGAGGGAAGAGGGGGGAAAGAGGAAAGAGGGGGGAAAGAGGGAAGAGGGGGGAAAGAGGGAAGAGGGGGGAAGAGGGAAGAGGGGGAAAGAGGGAAGGGGGGGTAAGAGGAAAGAGGGGTGAAAGAGGGTAGGGTGGGGAGAGGGAAGAGGGGGAGAGAAAGAGCTGATCAAGCAGGAATTCCCTTAGCCTCCAGCAGTGTGTTTAGATATGTACCTTCATTACAGAGAGAGAGAGAATGAGAGAGAGAGAGAGAGAGGGATGTACTGTAGAGAATTTAATGAAGAAGGGAGAGTAGCCTGTTAAGTCTTCTCATCAACATTAGAATACCTCAGCAGGTTTGGAGCAGAGATATTAGAGAGCTACCGCAGCACAGTCTACAAAACACACACACACACTACACACACACTACACACACACACACCACACACACACACACTACACTACATATTTTTGTGATTTAGCAGACATTCTATCCAAAGCAACTTACAGTTAGTGAATGCATACATTTTCATACTGGCCCCCCGTGGGAATCGAACCCACAACCCTGGCGTTCCACGCTCTACCAACTGAGCTAAACGGGGCCGCACACACCTACACACACACTACACACACACTACACACACACACTACACACATTTTTGTCATTTAGCAGAAGTTCTATCCAAAGCAACTTACAGTTAGTGAGTGCATACATTTTCATACTGGCCCCCCGTGGGAATCGAACCCACAACCCTGGCGTTCCAAGCGCCATGCTCTACCAACTGAGCTACACGGGGCCGCACACACCACAAACGCACCACACATACAACACACACACACACACCACACACACACACACACACACCACACACACCACACACCACAGACACACACAACACACACAGGAAGACACACAGAATGTTACCTCTCATCCATTGAATTGAAAAGTAAAACAATAACTTGGTGGTATTTTCACAACTTCAAACTAAATGTCATGCCACCGCTATTCCATTTGCTACAGCAGAAATCCATTAACTACAGCTATGAACAACAACTGGGATGGTAAATAAATACATACAGAGAGAGAGAGAGAGAGAGAGAGAGAGAGAGAGAGAGAGAGAGAGAGATAGAGAGACTACAGCTATGAACAAACAACTGGGATGGTAAATAAATCCCTTCCTTCCCTATGCTCCCACCTCCTTCCCTCCCTATCTCCTCTCCTCCTTCCCTCCCTATCCCCTCTCCTCTTTCCCTCCCTATCCCCTCTCCTACTTCCCTCCTTAACCCCTCTCCTCCTTCCCTCCCTACACCTCTCCTCCTTCCCTCCCTATCTCCTCTCCTCCTTCCCTCCCTATCTCATCTCCTCCTTATCTCCTCTCCTCCTTCCCTCCCTATCCCCTCTCCTTCTTCCCTCCCTATCCCCTCTGCTCTTCCCTCCCTATCCCCTCTCCTCCTTCCCTCCCTATCCCCTCTCCTCCTTCCCTCCCTTTCTCCTCTCCTCCTTATCTCCTCTCTTCCTTCCCTCCTTTTCCTCTCTCCTCCTTCCCTCCCTATCTCCTATCCTCCTATCTCCTCTCCTCCTTCCCTCCCTATCTTCTCTCCTCCTTCCCTCCCTATCTCATCTCCTCCTTATCTCCTCTCCTCCTTCCCTCCCTATCCCCTCTCCTTCTTCCCTCCCTATCCCCTCTGCTCTTCCCTCCCTATCCCCTCTCCTCCTTCCCTCCCTATCTCATCTCCTCCTTATCTCCTCTCCTCCTTCCCCTCCCTATCCCCTCTCCTTCTTCCCTCCCTATCCCCTCTGCTCTTCCCTCCCTATCCCCTCTACTCCTTCCCTCCCTATCCCCTCTCCTCCTTCCCTCCCTACCTCCTCTCCTCCTTCCTTCCCTCCCTATCTCCTCTCCTCCTTCCCTCCCTATCTCATCTCCTCCTTCCCTCCCTATCCCATCTCCTTCTTCCCTCCCTATCTCCTCTCCTCCTTCCCTCCCTATCCCTCTCCTCCTTATCTCCTCTCCTCCTTCCCTCCCTATCCCCTCTCCTTCTTCCCTCCCTATCTCCTCTCCTCCTTCCCTCCCTATCTCCTCTCCTCCTTCCCTCCCTATCCCATCTCCTTCTTCCCTCCCTATCTCTCTCCTCCTCCTTCCCTCCCTATCCCCTCTCCTCCTTATCTCCTCTCCTCCTTCCCTCCCTATCCCCTCTCCTTCTTCCCTCCCTATCCCCTCTCCTCTTCCCTCCCTATTGTCTCTACTCCTTCCCTCCCTATCCCCTCTCCTCCTTCCCTCCCTTTCTCCTCTCCTCCTTATCTCCTCTCTTCCTTCCCTCCTTTTCCTCTCTCCTCCTTCCCTCCCTATCTCCTCTCCTCCTTATCTCCTCTCCTCCTTCCCTCCCTATCTTCTCTCCTCCTTCCCTCCCTATCTCATCTCCTCCTTATCTCCTCTCCTCCTTCCCTCCCTATCCCCTCTCCTTCTTCCCTCCCTATCCCCTCTGCTCTTCCCTCCCTATCCCCTCTCCTCCTTCCCTCCCTATCCCCTCTCCTACTTCCCTCCCTATCCCCTCTCCTCCTTCCCTCCCTACCTCCTCTCCTCCTTCCCTCCCTACCTCCTCTCCTCCTTCCTTCCCTCCCTATCTCCTCTCCTCCTTCCTTCCCTATCCCATCTCCTTCTTCCCTCCCTATCTCCTCTCCTCCTTCCCTCCCTATCCCCTCTCCTCCTTATCTCCTCTCCTCCTTCCCTCCCTATCCCCTCTCCTTCTTCCCTCCCTATCTCCTCTCCTCCTTCCCTCATTATCTCCTCTCCTCCTTCCCTCCCTATCCCATCTCCTTCTTCCCTCCCTATCTCCTCTCCTCCTTCCCTCCCTATCCCCTCTCCTCCTTATCTCCTCTACTCCTTCCCTCCCTTTCTCCTCTCCTCCTTCCCTCCCTTTCTCCTCTCCTCCTTATCTCCTCTCTTCCTTCCCTCCTTTTTCCTCTCTCCTCCTTCCCTCCCTATCTCCTCTCCTCCTTATCTCCTTTCCTCCTTCCCTCCCTATCTTCTCTCCTCCTTCCCTCCCTATCTCATCTCCTCCTTATCTCCTCTCCTCCTTCCCTCCCTATCCTCTCTCCTCCTTCCCTCCCTATCTCCTCTCCTCCTTCCCTCCCTATCTATTCTCTCCTCCTTCCCTCCCTATCTCTTCTCCTCCTTCCCTCCCTATCTCCTCTTCTCCTTCCCTCTCCCCCCTCCCTCCCTTCCCACTAGAAGAGAAGGGAAGAGATAGTATGCTTTATAGTGACAGGCGGAGCAGAGAAATACCAATAGAGAATACGTCAGCCTGCAGATGATTGGATTATCCCTCTGTGATGTCATTACAGCTGAACATTCACTCCAATCACTGATTGCATTTTTCAATGTATTTCACCATTAATGCAAGAGGTCTGACTGTACAATCTTTTGATGAGGATGGCAGGCAGTCGATATATCCCGCCCCCGCTCCATGTGCTTCTGCATAAGTGTGTGCGTGTGTGTCTGCGTGTGTGTGTTTGTGTGTGTTTGTGTGTGTGTGTGTGTGTATGTGTGTGTGTGCTTTATAGCAGGGAAGGCAGTAGAAATCAACTACAGTATATTTCTCCCTGCCTCTCCATTAGTGTAAGGAGGTACCAATCTGCAGTAGCAGTAGAGAAAGAGAGGGAGAGAGAGAGAGGAGAGAGAGAGAGAGAGAGAGAGAGAGAGAGAGAGAGAGAGAGAGAGAGAGAGAGAGAGAGAGAGAGAGAGAGAGAGAGAGAGAGAGAGAGAGAGAGAGAGAGAGAGAGAGAGAGAGAGGTGAGGTGAGGTGAGGAGGACTGGTTGAATATGCGGTTTTGCGTCAGTGAGAAATGACATCACATTCATGATCTCTCTCAGAGCACACATTCATGATCTCTCTCATGAAATCCTGGTCAGACGATTGGTAATCACAGACGTTACAAGATTTCTGGAAAACGTGGCTGGAAATTTACCCCAGACAAAACCTAAACAGGCATTCAGAACACCTTACCTGAACAGCTGTCATGACAGCTTTAAGAGAGTGCTGGGCTGGAATAAACACCTGCATACAAACACTCCAGCATCAGATGTTGTATTGACATCATGACACTGATAAAGTAGACCTAGTTGTTATTGTTCCACCCTACAGACACTGATACAGTAGACCTAGTTGTTATTGTTCCACCCTACAGTCACTGATAAAGTAGACCTAGTTGTTATTGTTCCACCCTACAGACACTGATACAGTAGACCTAGTTGTTATTGTTCCACCCTACAGTCCATGGTCTTGACCTAAATTAATCATGTCTGTATGTCTGTCTGTCTGTCTGTCTGTCTGTCTGTCTGTCTGTCTGTCTGTCTGTCTGTCTGTCTGTCTGTCTGTCTGTCTGTCTGTCTGTCTGTCTGTCTGTCTGTCTGTCTGTCTGTCTGTCTGTCTGTCTGTCTGTCTGTCTGTCTGTCTGTCTGTCTGTCTGTCTGGGTTCACATGTTAATTGCCAGGCTAAATCGTTAGTGTAGAAGCAGACAAATGATGTGTTGTGAGGGAAGAGGTGTCCTCAAATGTTTCTCTAACTAATGATTAGAAATAAATTACCTTCTGTCATTCTACTCTCTCAACAAATGACACATGATTAGAAACATACACACACACACACACACACACACACACACACACACACACACACACACACACAAATACCACACAATTAGACACACACCACACAATTAGAAACACACACACACACACACATGGAAATACCAATTAGACATGATTGTTGATATTAGGTCGGATAGATTAGTCCAATACACAGGACACAACAAACATGGATTTCCTTTGGAATGATCTGAATACTGTCATCCATCATCTGTCTCTACATCTGAATACTGTCATCCATCATTTGTCTCTACATCTGAATACTGTCGTCCATCATCTGTCTCTACATCTGAATAATGTCGTCCATCATCTGTCTCTACATCTGAATACCGTCGTCCATCATCTGTCTCTACATCTGAATACTGTCGTCCATCATCTGTCTCTACATCTGAATACTGTCATCCATCATCTGTCTCTACATCTGAATATTGTCATCCATCATCTGTCTCTACATCTGAATACTGTCGTCCATCATCTGTCTCTACATCTGAATACTGTCGTCCATCATCTGTCTCTACATCTGAATACTGTCGTCCATCATCTGTCTCTACATCTGAATACTGTCGTCCATCATCTGTCTCTACATCTGAATACTGTCATCCATCATCTGTCTCTACATCTGAATACTGTCATCCATCATCTGTCTCTACATCTGAATACGGTCATCCATCATCTGTCTCTACATCTGAATACTGTCATCCGTCATCTGTCTCTACATCTGAATACTGTCATCCGTCATCTGTCTCTACATCTGAATACTGTCATCCGTCATCTGTCTCTACATCTGAATACTGTCATCCATCATCTGTCTCTACATCTGAATACTGTCATCCATCATCTGTCTCTACATCTGAATACTGTCATCCATCATCTGTCTCTACATCTGAATACTGTCGTCCATCATCTGTCTCTACATCTGAATACTGTCGTCCATCATCTGTCTCTACATCTGAATACCGTCGTCCATCATCTGTCTCTACATCTGAATACTGTCGTCCATCATCTGTCTCTACATCTGAATATTGTCATCCATCATCTGTCTCTACATCTGAATACTGTCATCCATCATCTGTCTCTACATCTGAATACGGTCATCCATCATCTGTCTCTACATCTGAATACTGTCATCCGTCATCTGTCTCTACATCTGAATACTGTCATCCGTCATCTGTCTCTACATCTAAATAATCCGTACTGTCATCCGTCATCTGTCTCTACATCTGAATACTGTCATCCATCATCTGTCTCTACATCTGAATACTGTCATCCATCATCTGTCTCTACATCTGAATACTGTCATCCATCATCTGTCTCTACATCTGAATACTGTCGTCCATCATCTGCTCAATGAATACTGTTTTCCATCAGTGGCCTGACGTTGTCAACATCATCTGTCTTACATCTGAATACGTCTCCGTTCTGTATGCTACTCTGTTCTGCACCATACACACACACACTGTCACACACACACACACATACTGTCATCCACACACACACACACTGTCACACACACACACTACACACATACACTGATTTCTTATTTAGTTCAGATCTCATTCATCTGCACAATAACAACTGACATTCACTATTTAAAACATCTCTTTTTAGTTCTGCACCATAGGTCTTTAGGTAGAACTACATTCTGATTTCTATTACTTTAGGTATACATTCATATAACATCTATTTAGTTCAGATCTTTAGATAAACCTACATTCACTATACCATCTCTATTTAGTTAAGATCTTTAGATAAAACTACATTCACTATAACATCTCTATTTAGTTCAGATTTTTACATAAAACTACATTCACTATAACATCTCTATTTAGTTCAGATCTTTAGATAAAGGAGATTATGGAATAGAGAGACAGTCTGAGAGTGACAGATAGGAAGGATATTATGGGAAAGAGAGACATGGATAACAAAAAGAGACTGAGAGAAAGAAAGAAAGAAAGAAAGAAAGTGTCACGCCCTGACTCTGGGGACTCGTATTTGTTGAGTCAGGGTGTGTATTTTCTGTGTGGTATGTTCTATGTTGCATTTTCTATGTTTAGATCTAGATCGTGTAGATCTAGGTTGGCCGGTGTGGTTCCCAATCAGAGGCAGCTGTAGCTCGTTGTCTCTGATTGGGGACCATACTTAGGTAGCCTATTGGCACTAGTGGGATGTGGGATCTTGTTCCAGTTAAGGTATGTTGTGTTGTGCTGCCTTGGACTTCACGTTTCGTTTTGTTTGTTGTTTTGTGGTTGTGTTTGATATTTAATAAACATGTACGCATATCACGCTGTGCCTTGGTCCGTCCCGTCTGTAAGCGAACGTGACAGAAGATCCCACCAAACGAGGACCAAGCAGCGGGTTCAGGAGCAAACGCTGGGAATTCAACAGGAGGTTACATTAGTAGATGTCCTCCTCGGTTGGGGGAGAAATATGGAGGAGGAGGCCGTCCGTTACCGGAAGGCGATGAAGGAGGATGCCCAGGTAGGAGAGGAGAAACGGCGGCAACAGTGCCGACGACGGAGACCTGAGAGGCAACCCCAAGAAAAAATTTGGGGGGGGGGCACACGGTGTGGACGACGAGGCAGCAGGAGGCCGTTAAAGGGCGGATCTGCAGGTTAAGAGAGGAGGCCACCATGTTACGGGGGCTATTGGTTCAGAGGGAGCAGGAGTTATTCGGTCAGAGGGAGGCACTACGGGAGGCTATAAGGGAGAAGGAAAGTATAGAGGCATGGCGAGTGGTGCGTGTCGCCAGTCCGGTCCGGCCCATTCCTGCTTCCCGCACTAAGCCAGTGGTGCGTGTTCCCAGTACGGCCCGACCCATTCCTGCCCCTCGCACCAAGCCAGTGGTGCGCGTCGCCAGCCCGGCCCGGCCTGTTCCTGCCCCTCGCACCAAGCCAGTGGTGCGCGTCGGCAGCCCGGTCCGGCCTGTTCCTGCCCCTCGCACCAAAGCCAGTGGTGCGCGTCGCCAGCCCGCCCGGCCTGTTCCTGCACCTCGCACCAAGCCAGTGGTGCGCGTCGCCAGCTCGGTCGTGCCTGTTCCTGCCCCTCGCACCAAGCCAGTGGTGCGCGTCGCCAGCCCGGCCCGGCCTGTTCCTGCACCTCGCACCAAGCCAGTGGTGCGCGTCGCCAGCCCGGCCCGGCCTGTTCCTGCCCCTCGCACCAAGCCAGTGGTGCGCGTCGCCAGCCCGGTCCGGCCATTCCTGCTTCCCGCTCACTAAGCCAGTGGTGCGTGTTCCCAGAAACGGCCCGACCCATTCCTGCCCCTCGCACCAAGCCAGTGGTGCGCGTCGCCAGCCCGGCCCGGCCTGTTCCTGCACCTCGCACCAAGCCAGTGTGCGCGTCGCCAGCCCGGCCCGGCCTGTTCCTGCCCGTCGCACCAAGCCAGTGGTGCGTGTCGCGCCAGTACGGCCCGACCCATTCCTGCCCCTCGCACCAAGCCAGTGGTGCGCGTCGCCAGCCCGGCCCGGCCTGTTCCTGCCCCTCGCACCAAGCCAGTGGTGCGCGTCGGCAGCCCGGTCCGGCTGTTCCTGCCCCTCGCACCAAGCCAGTGGTGCACGTCGCCAGCCCGGCCCGGCCTGTTCCTGCACCTCGCCCCAAGCCAGTGGTGCGCGTCGCCAGCTCGGTCGTGCCTGTTCCTGCCCCTCGCACCAAGCCAGTGGTGCGCGTCGCCAGCCCGGCCCGGCCTGTTCCTGCACCTCGCACCAAGCCAGTGGTGCGCGTCGCCAGCCCGGCCCGGCCTGTTCCTGCCCGTCGCACCAAGCCAGTGGTGCGTGTCGCCAGTCCGGTCCGGCCCATTCCTGCTTCCCGCACTAAGCCAGTGGTGCGTGTTCCCAGTACGGCCCGAACCCGACCCATTCCTGCCCCTCGCACCAAGCCAGTGGTGCGCGTCGCCAGCCCGGCCCGGCCTGTTCCTGCCCCTCGCACCAAGCCAGTGGTGCGCGTCGGCAGCTCGGTCCGGCCTGTTCCTGCCCCTCGCACCAAGCCAGTGGTGCGCGTCGCCAGCCCGGCCCGGCCTGTTCCTGCACCTCGCACCAAGCAGTCTGTGCGCGTCGCCAGCTCGGTCGTGCCTGTTCCTGCCCCTCGCACCAAGCCAGTGGTGCGCGTCGCCAGCCCGGCCCGGCCTGTTCCTGCACCTCGCACCAAGCCAGTGGTGAGCGTCGCCAGCCCGGCCCGGCCTGTTCCTGCCCGTCGCACCAAGCCAGTGGTGCGCGTCGCCAGCCCGGTCCGGCCTGTTCCTGCCCCTCTCGGAGCAGTGGTGCGCGTCGCCAGCCCGGCCCGGCCTGTTCCTGCCCCTCGCACCAAGCCAGTGGTGCGCGTCGCCAGCCCGGTCCGGCCTGTTCCTGCCCCTCGCACCAAGCCAGTGGGTGCAGTCGCCAGCCGGCCCGGCCTGTTCCTGCCCCTCGCACCAAGCCAGTGGTGCGCGTCGCCAGCCCGGCCCGGCCTGTTTCCTGCCCCTCGCACCAAGCCAGTGGTGCGTGTGTCCAGTCCGGTACGGCCCGTGCCTGTTCCACCGGTGCTGGTTTGGCACCGGTCAGCTGCTCCACTCTGGAGCCAGAGCAGTCCGCTCCACCGGTGCATGATCCAGCTCCGGTCAGCTGCTCCACTCCGGAGCCAGAGCAGTCCGCTTCACCGGGGTCTAGTCCAGATCCGGTCAGCGGCTCCAGAGCCAGAGCAGTCCGCTCCACCGGTGCCCAGTCCAGCTCCGGTCAGCGGCTCCAGTCCGGAGCCTGTGAAGTCCGCTCCACCGGTGCCCGGTCCAGCTCCGGTCAGCGGCTCCAGTCCAGACCCAGACGTCAGCCCCTCTCCAGGTTCGGGGAAAGAAAGAAAGAAAGAAAAGAAAGAAAAAGAAAAGAAAGAAAGAAAGAAAGAAAGAAAAGAAAGAAAGAAAGAAAGAAAAGAACAAGAAAGAAAGAAAGAAAGAAAGAAAGAAAGAAAGAAAGAAAGAAAGAAAGAAAGAAAGAAAGAAGAAAGAAAGAAAGAAAGAAAGAAAGAAAGAAAGAAAGAAAGAGAGACAACGAAAAGAGAGGGAGACAATAGGAGAGGAAGAGAAACTGAGAGAAAGACAAAGAGAGCGAAAGACATCAGTGGCCTCCAGAGCTTGGTTTTTGGTCTCCCCCTGTCGTAAAACACCCCTCCACCCCACTCTCAGGAGAGAGAGAGAAAGGGCTGCTGTCACACTCCTCCACCTCCCCTCCTGCTTTATCCCTTCTTTTCTCTATTAATTATCCCTTGTTCCTTTACCAGTCAGGAGGGAGGCAGAGCCTGCTAGACCCTTAAGGTAATTAACATGGCACCATTTCCCTGTGTGTGTGTGTGTGTGTGTGTGTGTGTGTCTGTGTGTGTGTGTGTGTGTGCGTAACTACCAAAACCCTGTTCCATTTCTCTATCTAATAAACATTCCTAGAAGCATTAGGGCCAGCTGGCCAATCAAAAGTGGAGGATTGTGTGACACACTTCCTGTGTTTGGTGTGGTCCTAGGGCTCTGATCCGATATGGGTGAAATCACTCTGAGCCTGGTGACACACACACACACACACACACACACACACACACACACACACACACACACACACACACACACACACACATACAGCCTGGTGGCAGGAGAGAGACGTAAAAGGCTTTAAATGCCTCTCATCACTGCAGGCAACAGACAAGGGAAATAAATAGTTTATTCCCTCCCCTCCTGGGGGAAGTTCTCTTATTTTTTACATATTTCATATTATTTTTAGAGAAGACACACACGAACACACACACACACAGACACACAACCTAACATATCAATTCCTACACCGTGTATCAACCCGAGTGTTCACCTCAAATGTCACAGCAGGGATTTGACCCGGAAACTCCCGGGTCGGAAACCATGTTCTATAGAGTTCTGACGGAATCTAAATTATACTTTACTTACATGTTTTATTCAACATATTCATACAGTTAAAGGATTGGTTACATACTGCAAAAATACACAGGAAACGTGTGCAAATGATAATGTATTGAAATAATGTGACCTTAGTGATGCTACATGATGAAAAAAAAAAAAAAAAAAAAATATATATATATATATATATATATATATATATATATATATATATATATATATATACATATTGTAAAGTGGTTATCCCACTGGCTATAAGGTGAATGTGCCAATTTGTAAGTCGCTCTGGATAAGAGTGTCTGCTAAATGACATAAATGTAAATGTAAATGTGTTGAGTTGGACACAATATTCTAATGGTTAGAATGGATTGTTGTGTTGGACAAAATATTTTACATTTACATCATTTAGCAGACGCTCTTATCCAGAGCGACTTACAGGAGCAATTAGGGTTAAGTGCCTTGCTCAAGGGCACATCGACAGACTTTTCTCCTAGTCGGCTCGGGGATTAGAACCAACAACCTTTCGGTTACTGGCACAACGCTCTTAACCACTAAGCTACCTGTCGCCCATATTCTAATGGTTAGAATGGAGTGTTGAGTTGGACACAATATTCTAATGGTTAGAATGAAGTGTTGAGTTGGACAGAATATTCTAATGGTTGGAACAGAGTGTTGATTTGGACACAATATTCTAATGGTTGGAATGGAGTGTTGAGTTGGACACAATATTCTAATGGTTGGAATGGAGTGTTGAGTTGGACACAATATTCTAATGGTTGGAACGGGGTGTTGAGTTGGACACAATATTCTAATGGTTGGAATGGAGTGTTGAGTTGGACACAATATTCTAATGGTTGGAATAGAACCATCGAACTATAACACACTGGGACAGACTTACAGAGGAGGGGGGAGGGAGTGGCTGTAAGAGGGATGGGAGAGAGACATTGTTTAGGTCTTAATTAAACCCCTACGGCATAGAGATATATAAATAAACAGAGAGAGAGAGAGAGACAGAGACAGAGAGAGAGAGAGAGAGAGAGAGAGAGAGAGAGAGAGAGAGAGAGAGAGAGAGAGAGAGAGAGAGAGAGAGAGAGAGAGAGAGAGAGAGAGAGAGAGAGAGAGACAGAGCGAGAGAGAGAGAGAGAGAGACAGAGAGAAAGACAGAGAAAAGGAGAGTGGAGGGAGAGAGGGAGGGACGGAGGGGTGATGTGAGAGGAGAGGGGTTACAGGTTCCTTCGATGTCAGCTATCTAGTGAGAATGTTCAGTTGTGATTTGTTGGGTTGGTAACTGTGAGTCCCTACATGCATACCTGTGTGTGTGTGTGTGTGTGTGTGTGTGTGTGTGTGTGTGTGTGTGTGTGTGTGTGTGTGTGTGTGTGTGTGTGTGTGCGTGCGTGCGCGTGCGTGTGGGTGTGTGTGCGTGCCGTGCATGCATGCCTTCTTGTGAAACGACACAGTCATTTCAATGTTTTACTCTGAGCTGAGACCACCTGACATAATGTATCTAATCAGTATTATAAACTGGGTGGTTCGAGCCATGAATGCTGATTGGCTGACAGCCGTGGTATATCAGACCATATACCATGGGTATGACAAAACATTTATTTTTAATGCTTTACTTACGTTGATAACAAGTTTATAATAGCAATAAGGCACAACGGGGGTTTGTAGTATATGGCCAATATACCATGGCTAAGGGCTATATCCAGGTACTCTGCGTTGCGTCGTGCGTAAGAACAGCCCTTTGCCGTGGTATAATGGCCATATACCACACCCCCTCTGGCCTTATTGCTTAAGTAATATATGTGTTAGTGAACTCTGAGCTGAGATCATCTGACATAATGTATATAATCAGTAGTAATATATGTGTTAGTGAACTCTGAGCTGAGATCATCTGACATAATGTATATAATCAGTAGTAATATATGTGTTAGTGAACTCTGAGCTGAGATCATCTGACATAATGTATATAATCAGGGGGGTTGTAATGTCTCTGGAGACAGGAACGGGGGGGGGGTTCAGAACAGGAGAAAGGGACAACCAAACTGTTCTTAATTTCTCTCCTTTGGTGACAATGGGGTTGACATGACGTGTGTGGCTGTGTGAGGGAGTTGGGGACGGGTTGGTAGTGACTCTGTGTAAGGGAGTTGGGGACGGGTTGGTAGTGACTCTGTGTGAGAGAGTTGGGGACGGGTTGGTAGTGACTCTGTGTAAGGAAGTTGGGGACGGGTTGGTAGTGACTCTGTGTGAGGGAATTGTGGACGGGTTGAGAGTGACTCTGTGTGAGGGAGTTGGGGACGGGTTGGTAGTGACTCTGTGTGAAGGGGTAGGGGACTGGTTGCTAGTGACTCTGTGTAAGTCGGTAGGAGACTGGTTGGTAGTGACTCTGTTTGAGGGGGTAGGGGACTGGTTGGTAGAGACTCTGTGTGAGGGCATAGGGGACTGGTTGGTAGTGACTCGTTGGTAGTGACTCTGTGTGGGGGTTAGGGGACTGGTTGGTAGTGACTCTGTGTGAGGGGGTAGGGGACTGGTTAATAGTGACTCTGTGTGAGGGGGTAGGGGATGGGTTTGTAGTGACTCTGTGTGAAGGCTTGGGAGTGACTCTGTGTGAGGGGTTGGTAGTGACTCTGTGAATGGATAAGGAACTGGTTGGTAGTGACTGTGTGAGGGGGTAGGGGACTGGTAGTAGTGACTCTGTGGATGGCAGGGGACTGGTTGGGAGTGACTCTGTGTGAGGGGTAGGGGACTGGTTGGGAGTGACTCTGTGTGAGGGGTAGGGGACTGGTTGGTAGTGACTCTGTGTGGGGGGTAGGGGACTGGTTGGGAGTGACTCTGTGTGAGGGGGTAGGGGACTGGTTGGTAGTGACTCTGTGTGAGGGGGTAGGGGACTGGTTGGTAGTGACTCTGTGTGAGAGGGTTGTGGACTGGTTGGTAGTGACTCTGTGTGAGGGGGTAGGGGACTGGTAGTAGTGACTCTGTGGGTGGCAGGGGACTGGTTGGGAGAGATTCTGTGTGAGGGGTAGGGGACTGGTTGGTAGTGACTCTGTGTGGGGGGTAGGGGACTGGTTGGGAGTGACTCTGTGTTAGGGGACTGGTAGTAGTGACTCTGTGGATGGCAGGGGACTGGTTGGGAGTGACTCTGTGTGAGGGGGTAGGGGACTGGTTGGTAGTGACTCTGTGTGAGGGGGTAGGGGACTGGTTGGTAGTGACTCTGTGTGAGAGGGTTGTGGACTGGTTGGTAGTGACTCTGTGTGAGGGGGTAGGGGACTGGTAGTAGTGACTCTGTGGGTGGCAGGGGACTGGTTGGGAGTGACTCTGTGTGAGGGGTAGGGGACTGGTTGGGAGTGACTCTGTGTGAGGGGTAGGGGACTGGTTGGTAGTGACTCTGTGTGGGGGGGTAGGGGACTGGTTGGGAGTGACTCTGTGTTAGGCTGGACTAAAACACCTCTCTCTCTCTCTCTCTCTCTCTCTCTCTCTCTCTCTCTCTCTCTCTCTCTCTCTCTCTCTCTCTCTCTCTCTCTCTCTCTCTCTCTCTCTCTCTCTCTCTCTCTCTCTCTCTCTCTCTCTCTCTCTCTCTCTCTCTCTAGTGGATGTATTGGTTACAGTCTAAAGAAGCTGAGAGGCACTTAGGCTCTTCCTCTGGTCCTGATGAGAGAGGGATGGAGGAGGGATGGAGGGATGGAGGAATGGAGCTAAGGGATGGCCTCTGCCAGAAAATTATCTGTCTGTCTCAGTGTTGGTAAGTGGTGAAACACACACACACACACACACACACACACACACATACACGCACACAGACACACACATACACGCACACACACACACACACACACACACACACACACACACACACACACACACACACACACACACACACACACACACACACACACACACACACACGTCTCTGTCTTATATACCTGGCTTATTGTATTCTAACATGAAACCAGGTCAAATTGAAGGGCTAATGTGCATTGTTTGGGTGTGGTAATTGAAGACATTGTTTTGTATCACAATGACACGTACATCAACAAATATATTGTATTATTATCGATGTTTTAAAGACTCAACGATATGGAGAGAAGAGAGAGAGGCAGAGAGAGGCTTTGATTTTCAAAGCATTATCAGTGAGGTCACCATATTAATGACAGATCTCTCAACCACACTTTCTACATTTCCCCTCTCTCTGCTGATGGCTATCGATCCACCAATAGGACAGCATGGTTCTGACTCATCTAGCCAATAGAGTTATGGCGTATTGCTATAGGCATGCCGTTCTTTCTCCATTATATTGAATTGGGTGGACAGAGTGGGATAGGAGCTCGATACAAAACCAATCCTGCATGATGGGAACCACTTCTCTTCCACTGGAAAAAATATGGATCAGTTTCCTCTCCTCTCTTCTAATGGAGAACAGATGGATCAGTTTCCTGTCCTCTCCTACGCAAACATTACATCACTGCCAAACTATACAAGGCAGAGGGATAGAGAAAGACTACAGGGCAGAGGGATAGAGAGAGACTATACAGGGCAGAGGGATAGAGAGAGACTCTACAGGGCAGTGGGATAGAGAGAGACTACAGGGCAGAGGGATAGAGAGATACTCTACAGGGCAGAGGGATAGAGAGAGACTCTACAGGGCAGAGGGATAGAGATAGACTCTACAGGGCAGAGGGACAGAGAGACTCTACAGGGCAGAGGGATAGAGAGAGACTCTACAGGGCAGAGGGATATAGAGAGACTACAGGGCAGAGGGATAGAGAGAGACTACAGGGCAGAGAGATAGAGAGAGACTCTACAGGGCAGAGGGATAGAGAGAGACTCTACAGGCCAGAGGGATAGAGAGAGACTACAGGGCAGAGGGATAGAGAGCTCTCTGAGCCAAGTATGTAAAAAAATCTGTCGTTGTGCCCTTGAGAAAGGCACTTAACCCTAAATGCTCATGTAAGTCGCTCTGGATAAGAGTTTCTGCTAAATTACTAAAAGGTAATGTAAAATGTCTCTTTGTCAAGCACAGAAGACCACGGACACATGCATAAACACATGGACGCATGCACAAGCAGGTGCACACACGCATCAAGTACAGGTAACTCCTGGTGTAGGGTCATCTCAGTACAGGTAACTCCTGGTGTAGGGTCATCTCAGTACAGGTAACTCCTGGTATAGGGTCATCTACCCTCAGTACAGGTAACTCCTGGTGTAGGGTCATCTCAGTACAGGTAACTCCTGGTGTAGGGTCATCTCCCCTCAGTACAGGTAACTCCTGGTGTAGGGTCGTCTAGTCAATCAGATAGTCCCTGTGGGTTTGAGACAACGCCATGGTCCTTTCTACAGACTAGTCAATCAGACAGTCATTCATCTAGCAATGCTGTCATCAATCAAACAGTTAACACTTAAGAGTCTAAGCTCTGTCTAAGACATGGGGGCAGTACTAAGCCATATGGAATTGTTTTAAGAAGGTTGTACCAAGGATCACTTTGCTATTTCATTAGGAATTTTAAGACCCCTTGAAGTATCAAAAGAATATTTAAAAAAATATATTTGATGAAAACATTTATTTGGCCTTACTGCTATTAGCACATACTGAGTTCATCAGGAAGTCTATCGGGGATGTTGTTACCACGGTGACCATTAAAACCTACCCAAACCAAAAACCGTGGATAGATGGCAGCATTCGCGCAAAACTGAAAGTGCGAGCCACCGCATTTAACCATGGCAAGGTGACTGGGAATATGGTCAAATACAAACAGTGTAGTTATTCCCTCCGTAAGGCAATCAAACAGGCAAAACGTCAGTACAGAGACAAAGTGGAGTCGCAATTCAACGGCTCAGACACGAGACGTATGTGGCAGGGTCTACAGACCATCACGGATTATGAAGGAAAAACCAGCCACATCGCGGACACCGACGCTGTATCACCGCCTGGTACGGCAACTGCACCGACCGCAACCGCAGGGCTCTCCAGAGGGTGGTGCGGTCGGCCGAACGCATTACCGGGGGCACACTGCCAACCCTCCAGGACACCTACAGCACCTGATGTCACAGGAAGGCCAAAAAGATCATCAAGGACATCAACCACCCAAGCCACGGCCTGTTCGCCCCGCTATCATCCAGAAGGCGAGGTCAGTACAGGTGCATCAAAACCGGGACCGAGAGACTGAAAAACAGCTTCTATCTCAAGGCCAACAGACTGTTAAATAGCCATTACTTGCCGACATCCACCCAGTACACTGCCCTGAACTTAGTCACTAGCCGGCTACCACCCAGTTACTCAACCCTGCACCTTAGAGGCTGCTGCCCTATGTACATAGACATGGAATCACTGCCCACTTTAATAATGGAACACTAGTCACTTTAATAATGTTTACACACTGCTTTATTCATCTCATATGTATATACTGTATTCTATTCTACTGTATTTTAGTCAATGCCACTCCGACATTGCTCGTCCTAATATTTATACATTTCTTAATTCCATTATTTTACTTTTAGATTTGTGTGTATTGCGGTGAATCTTTAGACACTACTGCACTGTTGGAGCTAGGTGTCACGGTTTCGGCCGAGGCTGCCTCTCTTCCTTGCTCGGGCAGGCTTCGGCGTTCGTCGTCTCCGGAATACTAGCTGCCACCGTTGTATGTTTCTATGTTCGTTTGGTCTTGTCTGGAATTGTACACCTGTTGTCGTTTAGTGTCATTAGTGTCCTATAAGTTCTCGTTGTGTTTGTCAAGTGTTGTGTGTGATTGTTTCGCTGTCGTGTATTTGCTCTACAGTATACCGTTTGCTCGTTGTAGCTTTTCTCCTCTGTTAAGGAGAGTATACTCGCACATGTTTAGTGCGCCCTTTTTGTTTTACGCCTGCGTGCGGAGTTTCTCGCCTCAGGGCTTTTGTCTCGTGTATTAGTTTGTGCCTTCACTAAAGTCTTTTGGACTTATTTTCTGCGTCCTGCGCCTGATTCCAACACCACACCCACCTACAGCAAACACTGACACTAGGTAAAAAAGCATTTCGCTACACCCGCAATAACATCTGCTAAATGTATTTATGTGTAAAAAATTAAATGTAAAATGTTATTTTATTATTTGTTCTGAAGTGTCTATCCTATATCTGAGGAATATAAGAAATATCAGGAAACATACATATACATTATATATATATATATATAAAACCTGCAAAATCGGCAGTGTATCAAATACTTGTTCTACCCCCATATGTATATATATATATATATATATATATATATATATATATATATATATATATATATATATATACACACAGTGGGGAGAACAAGTATTTGATACACTGCCGATTTTGCAGGTTTTCCTACTTACAAAGCATGTAGAGGTCTGTAATTTTTATCATAGGTACACTTCAACTGTGAGAGTCGGTATCTAAAACAAAAATCCAGAAAATCACATTGTATGATTTTTAAGTAAATAATTTGCATTTTATTGCATGACATAAGTATTTGATCACCTACCAACCAGTAAGAATTCCGGCTCTCACAGACCTGTTAGTTTTTCTTTAAGAAGCCCTCCTGTTCTCTACTCATTACCTGTATTAACTGCACCTGTTTGAACTCGTTACCTGTATAAAATACACCTGTCCACACACTCAATCAAACAGACTCCAACCTCTCCACAATGGCCAAGACCAGAGAGCTGTGTAAGGACATCAGGGATAAAATTGTAGACCTGCACAAGGCTGGGATGGGCTACAGGACAATAGGCAAGCAGCTTGGTGAGAAGGCAACAACTGTTGGCGCAATTATTAGAAAATGGAAGAAGTTCAAGATGACGGTCAATCACCCTCGGTCTGGGGCTCCATGCAAGATCTCACCTCGTGGGGCATCAATAATCATGAGGAAGGTGAGGGATCAGCCCAGAACTACACGGCAGGACCTGGTCAGTGACCTGAAGAGAGCTGGGACCACAGTCTCAAAGAAAACCATTAGTAACACACTACGCCGTCATGGATTAAAATCCTGCAGCGCACGCAAGGTCCCCCTGCTCAAGCCAGCGCATGTCCAGGCCCGTCTGAAGTTTGCCAATGACCATCTGGATGATCCAGAGGAGGAATGGGAGAAGGTCATGTGGTCTGATGAGACAAAAATAGAGCTTTTTGGTCTAAACTCCACTCGCCGTGTTTGGAGGAAGAAGAAGGATGAGTACAACCCCAAGAACACCATCCCAACCGTGAACCATGGAGGTGGAAACATCATTCTTTGGGGATGCTTTTCTGCAAAGGGGACAGGACGACTGCACCGTATTGAGGGGAGGATGGATGGGGCCATGAATCGCGAGATCTTGGCCAACAACCTCCTTCCCTCAGTAAGAGCATTGAAGATGGGTCGTGACTGGGTCTTCCAGGATGACAACGACCGGAAACACACAGCCAGGGCAACTAAGGAGTGGCTCCGTAGCATCTCAAGGTCCTGGAGTGGCCTAGCCAGTCTCCAGACCTGAAACCAATAGAAAATCTTTGGAGGGAGCTGAAAGTCCGTATTGCCCAGCAACAGCCCTGAAACCTGAAGGATCTGGAGAAGGTCTGTATGGAGGAGTGGGCCAAAATCCCTTCTGCAGTGTGTGCAAACCTGGTCAAGACCTAGAGGAAACGTATGATCTCTGTAATTGCAAAGAAAGGTTTCTGTACCAAATATTAAGTTCTGCTTTTCTGATGTATCAAATACTTATGTCATGCAATAAAATGCAAATTAATTACTTAAAAATATAACAATGTGATTTTCTGGATTTTTTGTTTTAGATTCCGTCTCTCACAGTTGAAATGTACGTATGATAAAAATTACAGACCTCTACATGCTTCGTAAGTAGGAAAACCTGCAAAATCGGCAGTGTATCAAATACTTGTTCTCCCCACTGTATGTATATATATATATATATCATTGTTATATTTAAACCCTTATTTAACCCTTTATACAGTGCATTCGGAAAGTATTCAGACTGCTTGACTTTACGTTACAGTCTTATTCTAAAATTGATTAAATTGTTTTTCCTCCCTCATCAATCTACACACAATACACCATAATGACAGGTGTGTACAAACATTTGCATATTTATTTATTTAAAATAAAAAATTGAAATATCACATTTACATAAGTATTCAGACCCTTTACTCTGTGCTTTGTTGAAGCACCTTTGGCAGAGATTACAGCCTTGAGTCTTCTTGGGTATGACGCTACAAGTTTGGCACACCTGTACTTGGGGAGTTTCTCCCATTCTTCTCTGCAGATCCTCTCAAGCTCTGTCAGGTTCTGTACAGCTATTTTCAGGTCTCTCCAGAGATGTTCGATCGGGTTCAAGTCCAGGCTCTGGATGGGCCACTCAAGGACATTCAGGGACTTGTCCCGAAGCCACTCCTGCTTTGTCTTGGCTGTGTGATTAGGGTCGTTGTCCTGTTGGAAGATGAACCTTCGGCCCAGTCTGAGGTCCTGAGCGCTCTGGAGCAGGTTTTCATCAAGGATCTCTCTGTACTTTGCTCCATTCATCTTTCCCTCGATCCTGACTAGTCTCCCAGTCCCTGTCACTGAAAAACATCCCCACAGCATGATGCTGCCACCACCATGCTTCACCGTTGGGATGGTGGCAGGTTTCCTCCAGACGTGACGCTTGGCATTCAGGCCATAGAGTTCAAATTTGGTTTAATCAGACCGGCAAATCTTGTTTCTCCCATCTCCATAGAGGAACTCTGGAGCTCTGTCAGAGTGACCATCAGGTTCTTGGTCACCTCCCTGACCAAGGCCCTTCACCCCTGATTGCTCAGTTTGGCCAGGCGGGAGTTGGTGGTTGCAAACTTCTTCCATTTAAGAATGATGGAGGCCACTGTGTTCTTGGGGACCTTCAATGCTGCAGAAATGTTTTGGTACCCTTCCCCAGATCTGTGCCTCGACACAATCCTGTCTCGGAGCTCTACGGACAATTCCTTCGATCTCATGGCTTGGATTTTGCTCTGACATGCACTGTCAACTGTGGGACATTATATAGACAGGTGTTCGCCTTTCCAAATCATGTCCAATCATTTGAATTTACCACAGGTGGACTCCAATCAAATTGTAGAAACTTCTCAATGATGATCAATTGAAACAGGATGCACCTGAACTCAATTTCGAGTCTCATAGCAAAGTGTCTGAATACTGATGTAATTAAGGTATTTCTGTTTTTAACTGTTTTTCGCTTTGTCCTGATGGGGTATTGTGTGTAGATTGATGAGATTAAAAAAAAAATATATATATATATACTATATATATATATATATATATATATATATATCTATATATATATATAGATCTAATAAATATATATATATATATATCTAAAATGGATATATATATATATATATATATATATATCAAATTTTAGAATAAGGCTGTAACGTAACAAAATCTGGAAAAAGTCAAGGGGCCTGAATACTTTCCGAATGCACTGTATATACTTCCATTCATTTTTTCAACTTGTACCGGGGGACCTTCAGACGAGACTTCTGAGGCCTGTGGGCGTCCTAGAGCAAAACAACCAACACGTACATGTTCGTGGGAGTCTCACCTTTCCAGGGGGGTGTGTAGCCCAAACTGTTCGGACTCTACAGACAGAAGTTGCAGATCGGCTGTACCGACCTCAGGCGATTTTGTGAGAAGACCGATTTTTCGGGATGTCTCATGGTCTGACAAACACCGCTCTAGCTCCTGTCACCGCAGATGAAGAAGTGTTACACTGGCGGATGTGGTGGATTGAGACGCATCCAATGCAAATATCAGATATCCGATATCTCTAGCTTAAACTGAAGGATTTCTATGTGGATTTTTGTATTATGCTAATTAGATTTCCACAGGGGCGCGGACATCAACCTTAGGCGGTTTTAAACAAACACACTCGTTACAGAGGTGTGTGTGTGTATTCCAGGGGGAGATACTATACAGAACATAGAAGTATATGTCCATAGAGAGAAGACAGGGGGAAGCTGGCCCCCAACTGGCTGTTCAATCTGACCTATAGTTCCTCCAGGATGGTATCATTAATATATAGACCCCATGTCTCTATAGTCCTCAATCTGACCTATTGTTCCTCCAGGATGGTATCAATAATATATAGACCCCATGACCTATTGTTCTCTGTTCATATCTGACCAATGTCCTATTGTTCCTCCAGGATGGTATCAATAATATATAAACCCAATGTCTATGTTCAATCTGACCTATAGTTCCTCCAGCATGGTATCATTAAGTGTATAAAACATTAAGAACACCTTCCTAATATTGACTTGAATTCCTCAATTCGTCGGGGCATGGACTCTTCAAGGTGTTGAAAGCGTTCCACAGGAATGCTGGCCCATGTTGACTCCAATGCTTCCCACAGTTGTGTCAAGTTGGCTGGATGTCCTTTGGGTGGTGGACCATTCTTGATACACACAGGAAACTGTTGAGTGTGAAAAACCCAGCAGCGCTGCAGTTCTTGACACACTCAAACCGGTGCGCCTGGCACCTACTACCATACCCTGTTCAACGGCATTTAAATATTTCTCAATTGTCACAAGGCTTAAAAATCCTTCTTTAACCTGTCTCCTCCCCTTCATCTACACTGATTGAAGTGGATTTAACAAGTGACATCATTAAGGGATCATATCTTTCACCTGGATTCAGTCTACGTCATGGAAAGAGAAGGTGTTCTTAATGTTTTGTACACTCAGTGTAGATTTCTCTGTTCCCCTCTGCAGCCAAAGTACTACATAATCATTACATTTTCAGGTGAGACACACGGACATGCACGTACGCACACACGCAGGGACACAGACACACAGCACAGCTCCAGACATTCTCTCTAGACAACCATAACAGGGACACAGACACACAGCACAGCTCCAGACATTCTCTCTAGACAACCATAACAGGGACACAGAGAAAGGAGAAACAGATAGATGTTCTCCATTAGGAGTCTGATTTGTTTGACTAACCACAGCTCTGGGGTTTAGGAATGGCAAACAGTATGGACACACACACACACACACACACACACAAACACACCTCAGAAGTTAGGGAATCTTTGACACGCTATAGCACAGGAGGTTGGTGGCACCTTAATTAGGGAGGACGGGCAAGTGGTAACAGCTGGAGCGAAATTGGTGGAATGTTATCAAATAAATCAAACGTTTGGTTTCCATGTTTGATGCCATTCCATTGACTCCATCCAGCAATTATTATGAGCCGTCCTCCACTCAGCAGTCTCCACTGATCTATAGGCATTTTCACAGATGTAGCAGAATTTAAGTTGTTGACATTTCAACATTTTAGGTCTGCACGACTGGCTTTAAATGCTAGTCATAAAGAAGAAGTAGCCTGCTGTATACACAACATGTTTCTCATTTCAGTTCAGCTAAATATCAAACTCCTCAGAGAGAGAGAGAGAGAGAGAGGGAGAGGGAGAGGGAGAGAGAGGGAGAGGGAGAGAGAGAGAGAGAGAGAGAGAGAGAGGCAGAAGAAGAGAGAGGGAGATTAAGAGAGAGAGAGAGAGAAGACAGAAAAAGAACGAGAGAAGCGCCCCTTTAATTCCACACACCATTAAATTATCATTTGGATGCTTGATATATCTAAGCATTAAAGTAAAATGGCTGCCTGGCCAACCAATTAGAATACAGGCCCAGATCTGCCCTATAACACCTCTCCCCTGTCCCTATAGGCTGACAGTAAACAACACATACATACTCATCATACAGGTAATACGAGCTTTGAAGGTCAGGTGGTCTCGGAAACCCAGAACTAAAATGTTGCGCAATTGCTTCAGATAGTCTATTAAGTTCTGGGGGGGCAGATGTGTTAAGATCCAGTACCGGAGGAAGCAGGGCGGTAGCTCACATGAAACAACACAGAAAAAACATCTACACATCATCCTGGTAATACGACACCATGGTGGTAGGCCTGGTCACCGACGACGATGAGACAGCCTATAGGGAGGAGGTCAGAGACCTGGCAGTGTGTTGCCGGGACAACAACCTCTCCCTCAACATCAGCGAGACAAAGGAGCTGATCGTAGACTATAGGAAACGGAGGGACGAACACGCCCTCATTCACATCGACAGGGCTCAGGAGGAGCGGGTCGAGAGCTTCAAGTTCCTTGGTGTCCACATCACTAAGGAATTAACATGGTCCACACAAACTGACACAGTTGTGAAACGTGCCAGACTATGCCTCTTCCCCCTCAGGAGCCTGAAAAGATTTGGCATGGGCCCTCAAATCCTCAAAAAGTTCTACATCTGCACCATTGAGAGCATCTTGACTGGCTGCATCATCACTTGGTATGGCAACTGCTCGGCATCCAACCGCAAGGCGCTACAGAGGGTAGTACGTACGGCCCAGTACATCACTGTGGTCAAGCTCTCTGCCTTCCAGGACATCTATGCCAGTCGGTGTCAGAGGAAGGCCCTACAAAATGTCAAAGACTCCAACCACCCTAGTCATAGACTGTTCTCTCTGCTACCGCACGGCAAGCGGTACCAATGCAACAAGTCTGGAACCAACAGGACCCTGAACAGCTTCTACCCACAAGCCTTAAGACTGCTAAATAGTTAGTTAAATTGTTAACCCAGACTATCTGCATTGACTATTTTTCCTAGTTATATGTACATATCTACCTCGATTACCTCGTACCCCTGCACATCGACTCGGTACTGGTACCCCCTTGATAAGTTCCTTTCCTGAGGATGGCTCACCCCTCACAGTTCTGGGTGACTTTAACCTCCCTACGTCTACCTTTGATGCATTTCTCTCTGCCTCCTTCTTTCCACTCCACTCCTCTTTTGACCTCACCCTCTCACCGTCCCCCCCTACTCACAAGGCAGGCAATTTGCTTGACCTCATCTTTACTAGATGCTGTTCTTCTACTAATATCACTGCAACTCCCCTCCATGTCTCCGACCACTACTTTGTATCCTTTTCTCTCTCGCTCTCCTCCAACACTACTCACTCTGCCCCTACTCAGATGGTAATGCGCCGTCGCATCCTTCGCTCTCTCTCTCCCGCTACTCTCTCCTCTTCCATCCTATCATCTCTTCCCTCTGCTCAATCCTTCTCCCTCCAATCTCCTGATTCTGCCTCCTCAACCCTCCTCTCCTCCCTTTCTGCATCCTTTGACTCTCTATGTCCCCTATCCTCCCGGACGGCTAAGTCCTCCCCTCCTGCTCCGTGGCTTGACGACTCATTGCGAGCTCACAGAACAGGGCTCCGGGCAGCCGAGCGGAAATGGAGGAAAACTAGACTCCCTGCGGACCTGGCATCTTTTCACTCCCTCCTCTCTACATTTTCTTCCTCTGTTTCTACTGCTAAAGCCACTTTCTACCACTCTAAATTCCAAGTATCTGCCTCTAACCCTAGGAAGCTCTTTGCCACCTTCTCCTCCCTGCTGAATCCCCCCCCCCCCCCCCCCCCCCCCCCCCCCCCCCCCCCCCCCCCCCCCCCCCCCCCCCCCCCCCCCCCCCCTCCCTCTCTGTGGATAACTTCTTTAACCATTTTGAAAAGAAGGTTGACGACATCCGATCCTCGTTTGTTAAGTCAAATGACACTGCTGGTCCTGCTCACACTGCCCTACCCTATGCTTTGACTTCTTTCTCCCCTCTCTCTCCAGATGAAATCTTGCGACTTGTGACGGCCGGCCGCCCAACAACCTGCCCGCTTGACCTTATCCCCTCTCTTCTCCAGACCATTTCCGGAGACCTTCTCCCTTACCTCACCTCGCTCATCAACTCATCCTTGACCGCTGGCTATGTCCCTTCCGTCTTCAAAGAGAGCGAGAGTTGCACCCCTTCTCAAAAAAACCTACACTTGATCCCTCCGATGTCAACAACTACAGACCAGTATCCCTTCTTTCTTTTCTCTCCAAAACTCTTGAGCGTGCCGTCTTTAGCCAACTCTCTTGCTATCTCTCTCAGAATGACCTTCTTGATCCAAACCAGTCAGGTTTCAAGACTGGTCATTCAACTGAGACTGCTCTTCTCTGTGTCACGGAGGCTCTCCGCACTGCTAAAGCTAACTCTCTCTCCTCTGCTCTTGTCCTTCTAGACCTGTCTGCTGCCTTTGATACTGTGAATCATCAGATCCTCCTCTCCACCCTCTCCGAGTTGGGCATCTCCGGCGCGGCTCACTCTTGGATTGCGTCCTACCTGACAGGTCGCTCCTACCAAGTGGCGTGGCGAGAATCTGTCTCCGCACCACATGCTCTCACCACTGGTGTCCCCCAGGGCTCAGTTCTAGGCCCTCTCCTATTCTCGCTATACACCAAGTCACTTGGCTCTGTCATATCCTCACATGGCCTCTCCTATCATTGCTACGCAGATGACACACAACTAATCTTCTCCTTTTCGCCTTCTGATAATCAGGTGGCGAATCGCATCTCTGCATGTCTGGCAGACATATCAGTGTGGATGACGGATCACCACCTCAAGCTGAACCTTGGCAAGACGGAGCTGCTCTTCCTCCCGGGGAAGGACTGCCCGTTCCATGATCTCGCCATCACGGTTGACAACTCCGTTGTGTCCTCCTCCCAGAGTGCAAAAAGCCTTGGCGTGACCCTGGACAACACCCTGTCCTTCTCCGCTAATATCAAGGCGGTGACCCGATCCTGTAGGTTCATGCTCTACAACATTTGAAGAGTACGAGCCTGCCTTACACAGGAAGCGGCACAGGTCCTAATCCAGGCACTTGTCATCTCCCGTCTGGATTACTGCAACTCGCTATTGGCTGGGCTCCCTGCCTGTGCCATTAAATAATAAAAAATATAATAATATGCCATTTAGCAGACGCTTTTATCCAAAGCGACTTACAGTCATGCGTGCATACATTTTTGTGCATGGGTGGTCCCGGGGATCGAACCCACTACCTTGGCGTTACAAGCGCCGTGCTCTACCAGCTGAGCTACAGAATGCCGCAGCCCGTCTGGTGTTCAACCTTCCCAAGTTCTCTCACGTCACCCCGCTCCTCCGCACACTCCACTGGCTTCCAGTTGAAGCTCGCATCTGCTACAAGACCATGGTGCTTGCCTACGGAGCTGTGAGGGGAACGGCACCTCCGTACCTTCAGGCTCTGATCAGTCCCTACACCCAAACGAGGGCATTGCGTTCATCCACCTCTGGCCTGCTGGCCCCACTACCTCTGCGGAAGCACAGTTCCCGCTCAGCCCAGTCAAAACTGTTCGCTGCTCTGGCACCCCAATGGTGGAACAAGCTCCCTCACGATGCCAGGACGGCGGAGTCACTCACCACCTTCCCGAGACACTTGAAACCCCACCTCTTTAAGGAATACCTGGGATAGGATAAAGTAATCCTTACCCCACCGCCAAAAAAAAAAAAAAAAACATATTGTAAAGTGGTTATCCCACTGGCTATAAGGTGAATGCACCAATTTGTAAGTCGCGCTGGATAAGAGCGTCTGCTAAATGATGTAAATGTAAATGTAAATGTTATCATTACTCATTGTGTATGTATTCCTCGTGTTATGATTTTTCTATGAATTCTCTTTTGTTATCTCTGCATTGTTGGGAAGGGCCTTAAGCGTTACACTGTTAGTCTGCACCTGTTGTTTACCAAGCATGTGACAAATACATTGGATTTAATTGGATTTAATACGAAGTTTGAAGGTCAGTTAACCAGTCAGTATGAAGGTCAGGTAACCAGTCAGTTTGAAGTTCAGCTAACCATTCAGTTTGAAGGTAAGGTAACCAGTCAGTTTGAAGGTCAGGTAACCAGTCAGTTTGAAGTTCAGTTAACTAGTCAGTTTGAAGGTCAGTTAACTAGTCAGTTTGAAGATCAGTTAACCAGTTAGTTTGAAGTTCAGGTAACCAGTCAGTTTGAAAATCAGGTAACCAGTCAGTTTGAAGGTCAGTTAACCAGTCAGTTTGAATGTCAGTTAACCAGTCAGTTTGAAGTTCAGGTAACTAGTCAGTTTGAAGGTCAGATAACCACTTAGTTTGAAGGTCAGTTAACCATTCAGTTTGAAGGTCAGGTAACCAGTCAGTTTGAAGGTCAGGTAAACAGTCAGTTTGAAGGTCAGGTAACCAGTCAGTTTGAAGTTCAGGTAACCAGTCAGTTTGAAGGTCAGGTAACCAGTCAGTTTGAAGGTCAGTTAACCAGTCAGTTTGAAGGTCAGGTAACCAGTCAGTTTGAAGTTCAGGTAACCAGTCAGTTTGAAGGTCAGTTAACCAGTCAGTTTGAAGGTCAGATAACCAATTAGTTTGAAGATCAGTTAACCAGTCAGTTTGAAGGTCAGGTTATCAGTCAGTTTGAAGTTCAGTTAACCAGTCAGTTTGAAGGTCAGTTAACTAGTCAGTTTGAAGGTCAGATAACCATTCAGTTTGAAGGTCAGGTAAACAGTCAGTTCGAAGTTCAGGTAACCAGTCAGTTTGAAGGTCAGGTAACCAGTCAGTTTGAAGGTCAGTTAACCAGTCAGTTTGAAGGTTAGGTAACCAGTCAGCTTGAAGTTCAGGTAACCAGTCAGTTTGAAGGTCAGGTAACCAGTCAGTTTGAAGGTCAGGTAACCAGTCAGTTTGAAGGTCAGTTAACCAGTCAGTTTGAAGGTCGGGTAACCAGTCAGTTTGAAGGTCAGGTAACCAGTCAGTTTGAAGTTCAGGTAACCAGTCAGTTTGAAGGTCAGGTAACCAGTCAGTTTGAAGGTCAGTTAACCAGTCAGTTTGAAGGTCAGGTAACCAGTCAGTTAGAAGTTCAGGTAACCAGTCAGTTTGAAGGTCAGGTAACCAGTCAGTTTGAAGGTCAGTTAACCAGTCAGTTTGAAGGTCAGATAACCACTTAGTTTGAAGATCAGTTAACCAGTCAGTTTGAAGCTCAGTTAACCCTTCAGTTTGAAGGTCAGGTAACCAGTCAGTTTGAAGTTCAGGTAACCAGTCAGTTTGAAGGTCAGGTTATCAGTCAGTTTGAAGTTCTGTTAACCAGTCAGTTTGAAGGTCAGGTAACCAGTCATTTTGAAGCTCAGGTAACCAGTCAGTTTGAAGGTCAGGTAACCAGTCAGTTTGAAGGTCATGTAACCAGTCAGTAAGAACATCATTATGACGTAAAGAGGATAGGTATTTTAGAAGCTGCTTTTGAAATCCAGTTGGTGTGTGTGTTCGTATAAGTGTGTGTCCAGCTGCGTCACACACACGATCCAAACCTCAAATCCCACAATCTATCACTCGTCGTAACGTGGCCCCTTACTATGTTACCATAGTGATAGTATAATGTATGTGTTGACTGTTAAAAAAGTGATAGCATGATGTATGTGCTGTCTGTTACTATAGTGATAGCATGATGTATGTGCTGTCTGTTACCATAGCGATAGCATGATGTATGTGCTGTCTGTTTACCATAGTGACAATATGATGTATGTACTGTCTGTTACCATAGTGATAGCATGATGTATGTGCTGTCTGTTACCATAGTGGTAGTATGATGTATGTGCTGTCTGTTACCATAGTGATAGCATGATGTATGTGCTGTCTGTTACCATAGTGATAGTATGATGTATGTGCTGTCTGTTACCATAGTGGTAGTATGATGTATGTGCTGTCTGTTACCATAGTGATAGCATGATGTATGTGCTGTCTGTTACCATAGTGATAGCATGATGTATGTGCTGTCTGTTACCATAATGGTAGCATGATGTATGTGATGTCTTACCATAGTGATAGCATGATGTATGTGCTGTCTGTTACCATAGTGGTAGTATGATGTATGTGCTGTCTGTTACCATAGTGATAGTATGATGTATGTGCTGTCTGTTCCATAGATGACCAGTATGATGATGTAATGTCTGTTACCATAGTGATAGTATGATGTATGTAATGTCTGTTACCATAGTGATAGCATGATGTATGTGCTGTCTGTTACCATAGTGGTAGTATGATGTATGTGCTGTCTGTTACCATAGTGATAGCATTATGTATGTGCTGTCTGTTACCTTAGTGATAGCATGATGTATGTGCTCTTGGTTACCATAGTGATAGCATGATGTATGTGCTATCTGTTACCATAGTGATAGCATGATGTATGTGCTGTCTGATACCATTATGATAGCATGATGTATGTGCTGTATGTTACCATAGTGACAGTATGATGTATGTACTGTCTGTTACCATAGTGATAGCATGATGTATGTGCTGTTTGTTACCTTAGTGATAGCATGATGTATGATGTATGTGCTGTCTGTTACCATAGTGATATTATGATGTATGTGCTGTCTGTTTCCATAGTGATATAATGAATGAATGTGCTGTCTGTTACCATAGTGATATTTAATGTATGTGCTGTCTGTTACCATAGTGATAGCATGATGTATGTGCTGTCTGTTACCATAGTGGTAGTATGATGTATGTGCTGTCTGTTACCATAGTGATAGTATGATGTATGTGCTGTCTGTTACCATAGTGGTAGTATGATGTATGTGCTGTCTGTTACCATAGTGGTAGTATGATGTATGTGCTGTCTGTTACCTTAGTGATAGCATGATGTATGTGCTGTCTGTTACCATAGTGGTAGTATGATGTATGTGCTGTCTGTTACCATAGTGGAAGTATGATGTATGTGCTGTCTGTTACCATAGTGGTAGTATGATGTATGTGATGTCTGTTACCTTAGTGATAGCATGATGTATGTGCTGTCTGTTACCATAATGGTAGTATGATGTATGTGCTGTCTGTTATCATAGTGATAGCATGATGTATGTGCTGTCTGTTGTCAGTTAATGAGACACCTCTAGCTCTCCCTAAGAATACACAGTACTGGACATAATCACACACAGTGTCCATCTCATTTTTTTTTTACTGTCATCCATCTCTCTCCTTTCCCCCCTCTCCTTCTCTCTCTCCCTCCTTTCCCCATCTCTCTCTCTCTCTCTCTCTCTCTCTCTCTCTCTCTCTCGCTCTCTCGTTCTCTTCTCTCTCTCTCTCTCTCTCTCTCTCTCTTCTCTCTCTCTCTTAGGATCTCTCTCTCTTCTCTCTCTCTCTCTCTCTCTCTCATCTCTCTCGGGGTGTACTCTCTCTCTCTCTCTCTCTCTCTCTCACACACATACACACATACACTCACACACACACTTTTCCTGTTAATTAATACATGTCTAAATAAAGGCGTATAGGGGTGTGGCTAGCATTCTAATGGGGTTGCCGAGGGATCCAGTGTTTATTCTGCCGACATGTAGCACCTGTAGACACGCAGGTAACCGCAGAGACAGACATAGACAGATGGAGAGCTCTGGTGTTACCGTAGCAATTAGAGCAGGGCTGTAGAGTCAACGTTACTATGATGATAACCACACGGTACTGGCACTACCACTGTCTCTCTTCATCACAGGCACCAGAGATCCTACCACTGTCTCTCTTCATCACAGGCACCAGAGATCCTACACTGTCTTCTCTTCCAGGCCACAAGAGAGATCCTACTACTGTCTCTCTTCATCTTCATCACAGGCACCAGAGATCCTACTACGTCTTCATCACAGGCACCAATCTTAGACGTCTCTCTTCTCCACTACTGTCTCTCTTCATTCATCACATCACAGGCACCAGACTGTCTCTCTTCATCACAGGCACAAGAGATTCTACTACTGTCTCTCTTCATCACAGCCACCAGAGATCTTACCACTGTCTCTCTTCATCACAGGCACCAGAGATCCTACTACTGTCTTCATCACAGGCACCAGAGATCCTACTACTGTCTCTATCACAGGCACCAGAGATCCTACTACTGTCTCTCTTCATCACAGGCACCAGAGATCCTACTACTGTTTTTATTTTTTACTTCCCTCTCTTTAATTATCTTTTTACTACCCCTAATTTTCTCTCTCTCTCTCTCTCTCTCTCTCTCTCTCTCTCTCTCTCTCTCTCTCTCTCTCTCTCTCTCTCTCTCTCTCTCTCTCTCTCTCTCTCTCTCTCTCTCTCTCTCTCTCTCTCTCTCTCTCTCTCTCTCTCTCTCTCTCTCTCTCTCCAGTTCTCTCTCTCTCTCTCTCCTCTCTCTCTCTCTCTCTCTCTCTCTCTCTCTCTCTCTCTCTCTCTCTCTCTCTCTCTCTCTCTCTCTCTCTCTCTCTCTCTCTCTCTCTCTCTCTCTCTCTCTCTCTCTATATATATATATATATATATATATATATAGTTCTCTCTCTCTATCCCTAGGATGGCAGGTAGCCTAGCGGTTAGAGCATTGGGCCAGTAATTGAAAGGTCACTGGTTCCAATACCCCAGCCGACAATGTGAAAAATCTGTCGATGTGCCCTTTAGCACATTGTACTACTATGGTTGACCCTGTAAAACAACACATTTCACTGCACCTATCCGGCGTATGTTATATTTTTATTATCTCTCTCGCTACATATAGATATACACTACATGACCAAAGTATGTGGACACCTGCTCGTCGAACATCTCATTCCAAAATCATGGGCATTAATATGGAGTTGGTTCCCCACTTTGCTGCTATAACAGCCTCCACTCTTCTGGGAAGGCTTTCCACTAGATGTTGGAACATTGCTGCGGGGACTTGCTTCCATTCAGCCACGAGCATTAGTGAGGTTGGGCACTGATGTTGGGCGATTAGGCCTGGCTCGCAGTCGGTGTTCCAATTCATCCCAAAGGTGTTCGATGGGGTTGAGGTCCGGGCTCTGTGCAGGCCAGTCAAGTTCTTCCACACCGATCTCGACAAACCATTTTTGTATGGACCTCGCTTTGTGCACAGGGGCATTGTCATGCTGAAACAGGAAAGGTCTTTCCACAAACTGTTGCCACAAAGTTGGAAGTAGAGAATCATCTAGAACGTAATTGTATGCTGTAAAATTAAGATTTCCCTTCACTGGAACTAAGAGGCCTAGCCCAAACTATGAAAAACAGCCCCAGATCATTATTCCTCATCTACCAAACTTTACAGTTGGCACTATGCATTGGGGCAGGTAATGTTCTCCTGACATCCACCAAACCAAGATTTGTCCGTCGCACTGGCAGGTGGTGAAGCGTGATTCATCACTCCAGAGAACACATTTCCACTGCTCCAGAGTCCAATGGCGGCGAGCTTTACACCACTCCAGCCGACGCTTGGCATTGCGCATGGTGATCTTAGGCTTGTGTGCGGCTGTAAACCCATTTCATGAAGCTCCCGACTAACAGTTATTGTGCTGATGTTGCTTTCAGAGGCAGTTTGGAACTCGGTAGTGAGTGTTGCAACCGAGAACAGACGATTTTTACACCCTAGGCGCTTCATCACTCGGCAGTCCCATTCTGAGCATGTGTAGCCTACCACTTCGCGGCTGAGCCGTTGATGCTCCTAGATGTTTCCACTTCACAATAACAGCACTTACAGTTGACTGGGACAGCTCTGGCAGGGCAGAAATTTGATGAACTGACTTGTTGGAAAAGTGGCATCCTATGACAGTGCCATATTGAAAGTCACTCAGCGCTTCAGTAAGGCCTTTCTACTGCCAATGTTTGTCTATGGAGATTGCATAGTTGTGTGATAGATTTTATACACCTGTCAGCAACGGGTGTGGCTGAAATAGCCGAATCCACAAATATGAAGGGGTGTCCACATACTTTTGTATATACAGTACATTCGTAAAGTATTTAGACCCCTTCCCTTTTCCACATTTTGTTACATTACAGCCTTATTCTAAAATTTATCAAATACATTTTTTCCTCATCAATCTACACACAATACCTCATAATGACAAAGCAAAAATAGGTTTTTAGAAATGTATGCACATTTATTACAAATTAAAAACAGAAATACCCTATTCACATAAGTATTCAGACCCTTTGCTATGGAAATCGAAATTGAGCTCAGGTGCATCCTGTTTCCATTGATCATCATTGAGATGTTTCTACAACTTGATTGGAGTCCACCTGTTGGAAATTAAATTGATTGGACATGATTTCACAAGGCACACACCTGTCTATCTAATGTCCCAGAGTTGACAGTGCATGTCAGAGCAAAAACCAAGCCATGAGTTCGAAGGAATTGTCCGTAGAGCTCCGAGACAGGATTGTGTCGAGGCACAGATCTGGGGAAGGGTACCAAAACATTTCTGCAGCTTTGAAGGTCCCCAAGGACAGAGTGGCCTCCATCATTCTTAAATGGAAGAAGTTTGGAACCACCAAGACTCTTCCTAGAGCAGGCCGCCCATCCAAACTGACCAATTGGGGGAGAAGGGCCTTGGTCAGGGAGGTGACCAAGAACATGATGGTCACTCTGACAGAGCTCCAGAGTTCCTCTGTGGAGATGGGAGAACCTTCCAGAAGGACAACCATCTCTGCAGCACTCCACCAATCAGGCCTTTATGGCCAAACGGAAGCCACTCCTCAGTAAAAGGCACATGACAGCCCGCTTGGAATTTGCTAAAAAGGCACCTAAAGACTCTCAGAAAATGAGAAACAAGATTCTCTGGTCTGATGAAACCAAGATTGAACTCTT
The DNA here is from genome assembly GCA_036851935.1 of Coregonus suidteri. NCBI lineage: Eukaryota > Metazoa > Chordata > Actinopteri > Salmoniformes > Salmonidae > Coregonus > Coregonus suidteri. The sequence goes on along the minus strand of CM072232.1, from coordinate 48,251,806 downwards.
TGGCATAAATGCCAAGTGTCACATCTGGAGGGAACCTGGCACCATTCCTACGGTGAAGCATGGTGGTGGCAGCATCATGATGTTTTTCAGCGTTAGGGACTGGGAGACTAGTCAGGATCGAGGGAAAGACGAATGGAGAAAAGTACAGAGAGATCCTTAATGAAAACCTGCAAAGGTTCACCTTCCAACAGGACAACGACCCTAAGCACACAGCCAAGACAACGCAGGAGTTGCTTCGGGACAAGTCTCTGAATGTCCTTGAGTGTCCCAACCAGAGCCCGGACTTGAACCCTCTTGAACGTCTTTGGAGAGGCCTGAAAATAGCTGTGCAGTGACACTCCCCATCCAACCTGACAGAGCTTGAGAGGATCTGCAGAGAAGAATGGGAAAAACTGTGCCAAACTTGTAGCGTCATACCCAAGAAGACTCGAGGCTGTAATTGATGCTAAAGGTGCTTCAACAAAGTACTGAGGGTCTGAATACTTCTGTAAATGTGATATTTCAGGGGGTTTTTTTAGACATTAGCAAACATTTCTAAAAACCTGTTTTTGCTTTGTCATTATGGGGTATTGTGTGTAGATTGATGAGGGGAAAAAATGGTTTAATCCATTTTAGAATAAGGCTGTAACCTAACAAAATGTGGAAAAAGTCAATGGGTCTGAATACTTTCCGAATCCACTGTATAGTGTATATAAATAGTTATCTCTCTCTCTCTCTCCCTCTGTTATTCCAGTGGTAGTAATGAGCAGTTAATTCCAGAACAGCTCCTCTCATCTGTGTTCATTCATCAACACACTCAGGGGACGTAGTGACAGACAAATATATATTACAGTGTCACTGCCATCACACAAGCACAAACACACACACACACACACAAACGGGCACACATGCACACAGGCACACACACGCACACGCGCACACACAAACACACACACACACACACACACACACAGTGACGCACACACACACACACACAGTGACGGCCGGGTATTCGTGCAGTTGAGTCCATTTGTGCGGTAACATGGACTCTTAACAAACTTTGTTGCTCCTTTCTGAAGCAAGCAAGCGTGTTGTAGCAAACGAGTCTTCGGTTGCCAAGGCAACGCCCCCCTTCCTGCATCAGCAGCACATGCAGTCAGGAGCGGAGGTGAGGAGAAAATGTGCGTCTTTAAAAATATATATTTTTAAAGATGCATATTTATCTGTGGTGGTGATACACAATAGAAAGTCACATTTTAGAAAACACTAAATCTAAACTAATACTAAAACTGAATAGAGATTAAAGACACCACTGAGACCAACAAAGTGATCATAATATACTGTAACTGTTCCTGTAAATCAAAGAGTAAAAAAAAGTGATCATAATATACTGTAACTGTTCCTGTAAATCAAAGGGCCTGGTAAAAAGAAGTGGTTATAAAATACTGTAAATCAAAGAGTAAAAAGAAGTGATCATAATATATTGTAACTGTTCCTGTAAATCAAAGGGCCTGGGATGGGGGTTCTACTAAGCTATATGGAATTGTTTTAAGAAGGTCGTACCAAGGATGATTTTGCTATTTGATTTTGAATTTTAAGACCCCTTGAAGTATCAAAAAAATATAAAACAATAATTTGATGAAAAACTGTATTTGGCCTAACTGCTATTAGCCCATACAAATGCATTGAACAGATTCACTACATGGAACAACAGATAGTCCCCCCCAAAAAATTGAAAGGAAGTTTGTTCTGAAGTGTTTTTGGCACTAAACTATATACTATATATCTTTATACTTCCATTCATTTTTTTAAACTGGTACTTTGGGACCTTCAGACGAGTCTTTTGAGGCAACCGACATGTACGTATTTGTGAGAGTTTCACCTTTCCACAGAGGGGTCATATTAGTGTGAAGCCCAAACTGTACGGACCAGGTTGGTGGCATCTTAATTGGGGAGAATGGGCTTGTGGTAATGTCTGGAGCGGAATCAGTGGAATGGTATCAAATACATCAAACACATGGTTTCCAGGTGTTTGATGCCATTCCATCTGAGCCGTTCTCCCCTCAGCAGCCTCCACTGGTACGGACGCTGCAGACAGACGTTGGCAGATCGGCTGTACCGACCTCAGACGAGTCCCAAGATCCTTGTGGGGGTCGTAGAGCAAAACGGAGAACACCATCGTGTTCGTGAGAGTCTCATCTTACCATAGAGTGGCCAACATCGTTTGGACACTACAGATGATTTTGTGAGAAGATCAATTTCCGGGATGTGCCTAGCCACAAGCGTGACATAGGCGGATGAGGTGGATTGAGACGCATCCAACGCATAACAACAAATATCGCTAGCTTAAACGGACACATTTGTATTACGCTAATTACATTTCCATAGAGAGTGCGGACATTGACCTTATGGGGTTAAAAACCAGTGTTTATGCCACAGAACCAGGCCAGTAGAATGTTGACACAGCAGTCTCCTGTAACGCTCTAACTCACTACTACACACTACAGCAAAATGATCTGGAACGTAATAGAGACACAATTACACAGCTTTCAAAACCCATCTCCACACATCAAATATCAGTGAACATGAGAAAAACGACCAGGTTTAACATAATTGTCACGAATCCGCAGGGAGTCAGGAAGCAGGTGCAGAAGGAGAGTTGAATAACAAAGATGAAATGCAAATGAACAAAAACAGGAGATGAACATGAAAACAAACCAAAACGTAATACTTAAATACCAATACACGAGGTTTAACATAATAAACATAATAAAATCTGAGAAATGAAAATCTGCATAGCAAAGAAAGAAAGGAACAGGAACATTTACATTTCATATCATGTAATTATGATGTATATGTTATGTTCACCGTCACATTGCTTTAAATGAATATGATGCCTAAGTCTGCATTTCTGGTCCAACACAATCTGATTATGCCGAATCAGTTCTGAAGAAAATATATGATGTTTTTCTTCTTCACTAAAGCAATATGATTCTCCAATAAGATACTGTTATAAATTAATATTCAGAGAGGAGTTTGGATGTGCTATTGGGCATCATGCAGTTTTAATGAAACACTACGTAACTGTTCCATATTACTGCTTCCCATGCAGAAATCACAGGAATACGTTTGTAGAAGTAGAGGAACTGCTCTGAAGAAGCCTTGGTTACACTAGATGCAGAAAACACACATTTAATGTAGAACACTGGTGATGGAACTAAAACTTTAACAATTAAATACATGTTTGAATGTAGAACACTGGTGATGGAGGTAAAACTTTGACAATTAAATACATGTTTGAATGTAGAACACTGGTGATGGAGGTAAAACTTTGACAATTAAATACATGTTTGAATGTAGAACACTGGTGATGGAGGTAAAACTTTAACAATTAAATACATGTTTGAATATAGGACACTGGTTATGGAGCTAAAACTTTAACAATTAAATACATGTTTGAATGTAGAACACTGGTGATGGAGGTAAAACTTTAACAATATAGGGCTTATAAGTTGAAGTTTGGATCTTAAGACAATTTTGCCAAAGTCTTTAACAATTAAATGATGTTTGAATTCACATGGAGGTAAAAAACATCATTTTATAAGTTGAGTTTGGATCTTGACAATTTTGTGTTTATGGGATATGCTCTTTTTCCATTGAAATTGTTTTCACTGCTCTCTCCATCCACTCTCTCCATCCCTCACTACCCATCTCTCTCCCTCTCTTCATCTCTCCTTCTCTCAGTCATCCCTAAATCCTTCATCAGCTTTCTTCCTTCTGATTTGCTTGCTATGTTTGATTCTTTAGGGTTATCCAACATCTCTGCTAAAAAAAGAAACTCAATTAATGTAACTATTTAATTAGCTCAGCCTTCTATTGACTTTCCTTTTTATATCCAAATGCATCTGGTTCCCTTTTTATCTGCTTGTTATCTTGCCAAGATGGCATAGCAGTGCGGTCGTGTACACTGTGTGTCCGTGTAAATAGCCTGTTTTATTTGTATTTTTTTGTATTTTTCTTACATATTTCCCTATCACACTTTTCATCCTTCTACTAAATATACTTTCCTGCAACCCACCTCACTCAATGTGGAACGGATTCTATTATTTACTTACCTTTTATCTAGAATCTCCAGTTGAAACTAGTTAGCCAGCTAACTAGCTACTTGCTATTAGCCACCGTTAGCGGTTTTCACCCAGAACATCGGATTTTCTGCCGGAATAACTGAATCACTGGACCTTAACACCGGATCGCAACTACCTAGCCGCAACCGAATGGATGTTGCTGTTGGCTAATCACCACTGCCCCCGAAGCAAGCACCAGTTAGCCTTGAGCTAGCCTCGAGCCAGGCCTATATCCCGGCTATCTACCTCTCTGTCTACCGGACGGGAGTAGCCAGCTAACTAGCTACTTGCTATTAGCCACCGTTAGCGGTTTTTCACCATTGTCCATGGCCTGCACTACCTACCAGCCAGCTCTAGCCTGGACTATTATCGGACAGTCTGCACTGTCTGCACAGTGCGTTATCGACCCAGAACATATCGGTTTTTCTGCCGGAATCACTGAATCACTGGACCTTTAACACCGGATCATCGCAACTAGCTAGCCGCAACCAAATGGATGTTGTTGTTGGCTAATCAGCCTTGAGCTAGCCTCAAGTCAGGCCCATCTCCCGGCTATCTACCTCTCTGTCAACCGGACGGGACCTCCTAGAGTCGACACAGAGCCCCGCCGATCCATCACGACTGGTCTGCCGATGTAATCGTCTGTGGTTCCAACAGGCTTCCCGTTGCGACGACCATGAATATCCATCTGCTAGCCCCGGCCCGCTAGCACACGCAAACAACAGCCGTGCTTTCTGCTAGCCTGTGCTGTAGCACCAGTTCAAACTGCTCTCGGACTCACATATTGCTGTTCACTGGACCTTATGATCACTCAGCTGCACAGCTGATGCCTGCTGGACTGTTCCTTTACACGGTACCCCATCCTGTTTATCTGTTTAGCCTCAGCCCAAACTTTCATCGCCATTACCAGTTGTTGTCTTAGCTCTCTCGAATAACACCTGTGATTGTTTTATGCCTCTCTCCCATGTCAATATGCCTTGCCTATTGCTGTTCCAGTTAGTTCTTATTTTAGAATTTCACTGTAAAGCCCCAAGTCCTTCTCAAACTGCCTCAAATAGCTCCTTTGTTCCACCCCCATACACGCGGAGACCGGCTCAATCGGTGCCTCCAGTGATGCTATATCTTTCATTGTTACTCAACGCTTAGGTTTACCTCCACTGTACTCATATCCTTCCATATCCTTGTCTGTACATAATGCCCTGAATCTATTCTACAACGCCCGGAAATCTGCCCCCTTTATTCTTAGTACCCAACGCACTAGAAGACCAGTTCTTAAAGCCTTTAGCCGTATCCTTATTCTAGTCCTCCTCTGTTCCTCTGGTGATGTAGAGGTTAACCCAGGCCCTGCAGCCCCCAGTATCACTCCTACTCCCCAGGAGCTATCATTTGTTGACTTCTGTAACCATAAAAACATTGGTTTTTGCATGTTAACATCAGAAGCCTCCTCCCTAAGTTTGAGTTATTCACTGCGTTAGCACACTCCGCCAACCCTGATGTTCTAGCAGTGTCTGAATCCTGGCTTAGGAAGGCCACCAAAAATTCAGAAATGTCCATCCCCAACTACAACATTTTCCGTCTAGATAGAACTGCCAAAGGGGGTGGAGTTGCAATCTACTGTAGAGATACCCTGCAGAGCTTTATCATACTATCCAGGTCTGTGCCCAAACAGCTTGAGCTCCTACTTCTAAAAATCCACCTTTCCAGAAATAAGTCTCTCACTGTTGCCGCTTGCTACAGACTCCCCTCAGCCCCCAGCTGTGCCATAGACACCATATGTGAATTGATTGCCCCCCATCTATCCTCAGAGTTCGTACTGCTTGGTGACCTAAACTGGGATATGCTTAACACCCCGGCCATCCTACAATCCATTCTAGATGCCCTCAATCTCACACAAATTATCAAGGAACCTACCAGGTACAACCCTGAATCCATAAACATGGGCACCCTTATAGATATCATCCTAACTAACTTACCCTCTAAATACACCTCCGCTGTCTTCAACCAGGATCTCAGCGATCACTGCCTTATTGCCTGCGTCCGTAACGGGTCCGCGGTCAAACGACCTACCCTCATCACTGTCAAACGCTCCCTAAAACACTTTAGCGAGCAGGCCTTCCTAATTGACCTGGCCCAGGTATCCTGGATGGATATCGATCTCATTCCGTCAGTAGAGGATGCCTGGTTGTTCTTTAAAAGTAATTTCCTCTCAATCGTAAATAAGCATGCCCCATTCTAAAAATTCAGAACTAAGAACAGATATAGCCCCTGGTTCTCCTCAGACTTGACTGCCCTTGACCAGCACAAAAATCTGGTCCTGTGGCGTACTGCATTAGCATTGAATAGCCCCCGTGATATGCAACTTTTCAGGGAAGTCAGGAACCAATATACACAAGCAGTTAGGAAAGCAAAGGCTAGCTTTTTCAAACAGAAATTTGCATCATGTAGCACTAACTCCAAAAAGTTTTGGGACACTGTAAAGTCCATGGAGAATAAGAGCACCTCCTCCCAGCTGCCCACTGCACTGAGGCTAGGAAACACTATCACCACCGATAAATGTACAATAATCGAGAATTTCAACAAGCATTTTGCTACGGCTGGCCATGCTTTCCACCTGGCTACCACTACACCAATCACCAGCTCTGCACCCTCCGCTGCAACTTGCCCATGCCCCCCCCCCGCTTCTCCTTCACACAAATTCAGACAGCTGATGTTCTGAAAGAGCTACAAAACCTGGACCCCTACAAATCATCTGGGCTAGACAATCTGGACCCTTTCTTTCTAAAATTAGCCGCCGAAATTGTCGCAACCCCTATTACTAGTCTGTTCAACCTCTCTTTCGTAACGTCTGAGATCCCCAGAGATTGGAAAGCTGCCGCAGTCATCCCCCTCTTCAAAGGGGGTGACACTCTAGATCCAAACTGTTACAGACCCATATCCATCCTGCCCTGCCTTTCAAACGTTTTTGAAAGCCAAGTTAACAAACAGATCACCGACCATTTCGAATCACACCGTACCTTCTCCGCTATGCAATCCGGTTTCCGAGTTGGTCATGGGTGCACCTCAGCCAAGCTCAAGGTCCTAAACGATATTATAACCACGTTCGGTAATAGACAGTACTGTGCAGCCGTCTTCATCGACCTGGCCAAGGCTTTTGACTCTGTCAACCACCGCATTCTTATTGGCAGACTAAATAGCCTTGGTTTCTCAAATGACTGCCTCGCCTGGTTCACCAACTACTTCTCAGATAGAGTTCAATGTGTTAAATCGGAGGGCCTGTTGTCTGGACCTATGGCAGTCTCTATGGGGGTGCCACAGGGTTCAATTCTTGGGCCGACTCTTTTCTCTGTGTATATCAATGATGTCGCGCTTGCTGCTTGTGATTCTCAGATCCACCTCTACGCAGACGACACCATTTTGTTTACATCTGGCCCTTCATTGGACACTGTGTTAACAAACCTCCAAACAAGCTTCAATGCCATATAACACTCCTTCCGTAGCCTCCAACTGCTCTTAAACACAAGTAAAACTAAATACATGCTCTTCAATCGAACGCAGCTGGCACCCGCCCACCCGACTACAATCACTACTCTCGACGGGTCTGACCTAGAGTATGTGGACAACTACAAATACCTAGGGGTCTGGTTAGACTGTAAACTCTCCTTCCAGACTCACATTAAGCATCTCCAATCCAAAGTTAAATCTAGAATCGGCTTCCTATTTCGCAACAAAGCCTCCTTCACTCATGCTGCCAAACATGCCCTCGTAAAACTGACTATACTACCGATCCTTGACTTCGGCGATGTCATTTACAAAATAGCCTCCAACACTCTACACAGCAAATTGGATGTAGTCTATCACAGTGCCATCCGTTTTGTCACCAAAGCCCCATATACTACCTACCACTGTGACCTGTACGCTCTTGTTGGCTGGTCCTCACTACATATTCGTTGCCAAACCCACTGGCTCCAGGCCATCTATAAATCACTGCTAGGCAAATCCCCGCCTTATTTTAGCTCATTGGTCACCATAGCAACACCCACCCGTAGTATGCGCTCCAGCAGGTATATCTCACTGGTCATCCCCAAAGTCAAAACCTCCTTTGGCCGCCATTCCTTCCAGTTCTCTGCTGCCAATGACTGGAACGAACTGCAAAAATCTCGGAAGCTGGAGACTCTTATCTCCCTCACTAACTTTAAGCATCAGTTGTCAGAGCACCTTACCGATCACTGCACCTGTACACAGCCCATCTGAAATTAGCCCACCCAACTACCTCATCCCCATATTGTCATTTATTTTGCTCATTTGCACCCCAGTATCTCTATTTGTACATCATCTCTTGCACATCTATCATTCCAGTGTTAATACTAATTGTCATTATTTTGCACTATGGCCTATTTATTGCCTTACCTCCATAACTTGCTACATTTGCACACACTGTATATATATTTTCTGTTTTATGTTTGACTTTGATGTTTTATTTTACCCCATATGTAACTCTGTGTTGTTGTTGTTTTTATCGCACTGCTTTGCTTTATCTTGGCCAGGTCGCAGTTGTAAATGAGAACTTGTTCTCAACTGGCTTACCTGGTTAAATAAAGGTGACATTTTTTTAAAATAAATAAAAATAACAAGACGAAAAGTTTCACTGGAGCTCTCTCTCTCTCTCTCTCTCTCTCTCTCTCTCTCTCTCTCTCTGTCTCTCTCTCTCTCTCTTAGAGAGCGCGAGAGAGAGACAGAGAGAGAGAGAGTTGGGGGAGGAGAATAAAGGAATATATACAGTGCCTTCGGAAAGTATTCAGACACCTTCCCTTTTTCAACATTTTGTTACGTTATAGCCTTATTCTAAAATGGATTAAAGAAAACAATTTCCTCAGCAATCTACACACACTACCCCATAATGACAAAGCGAAAATATGTTTTTGAAATTGTATGAAATGTATTAATAACAAAAAAACAGAAATACATTATTTACATAAGTATTCAGACCCTTTGCTATGAGACTCGAAATTGAGCTCAGGTGCATCCTGATTCCATTGATCATTCTTGAGATGTTTCTACAATTTGATTGGAGTCCACCTGTGGTCAATTAAATAGATTGGACATGATTTGGAAAGCCACACACCTGTCTATATAAGGTCCCACAGTTGACAGTGCATGTCAGGGCCCTGAAACTGAGCTGCAGCACAGTGGCCAAGACCATACAGCGGTTTAACAGGACAAGTTCCACTCAGAACAGGCCTCGCCATGGTCGACCAAAGAAGTTGAGTGCACGTGCTCAGCGTCATATCCAGAGGTTGTCTTTGGGAAATAGACATATGAGTGCTGCCAGCATTGCTGCAGAGGTTGAAGGGGTGGGGGGTCAGCCTGTCAGTGCTCAGACCATACGCCGCACACTGCATCAAATTGGTCTGCATGGCTGTCGTCCCAGAAGGAAGCCTCTTCTAAAGATGATGCACAAGAAAGCCTGCAAACAGTTTGCTGAAGACAAGCAGACTAAGGACATGGATTACTGAAACCATGTCCTGTGGTCTGATGAGACCAAGATAAACTTATTTGGTTCAGATGATGTCAAGCGTGTGTGGCAGCAACCAGGTGAGGAGTACAAAGACAAGTGTGTCTTGCCTACAGTCAAGCATGGTGGTGGGAGTGTCATGGTCTGGGTCTGCATGAGTGCTGCCGGCACTGGGGAGCTACAGTTCATTGAGGGAACCATGAATGCCAACATGTACTGTGACATACTGAAGCAGAGCATGATCCCCTCCCTTCGGAGACTGGGCCGCAGGGCAATATGATAACGACCCCAAACACACCTCCAAGATGACCACTGCCTTGCTAAAGAAGCTGAGGGTAAAGGTGATGGACTGGCCAAGCATGTCTCCAGACCTAAACCCTATTGAGCATCTGTGGGGCATCCTCAAACGGAGGAGTGCAAGGTTTCTAACATCCACCAGCTCCGTGATTTCGTCATTGAGGAGTGGAAGAGGACTCCAGTTGCAACCTGTTAAGCTTTGGTGAACTCCATGCCCAAGAGGGTTAAGGCAGTGCTGGAAAATGATGGTGGCCCCACAAAATATTGACACTTTGGGCCCAGTTTGGACATTTTCACTTAGGGTTGTACTCACTTTTGTTGCCAGCGGTTTAGACATTAATGGCTGTGTGTTGTGTTATTTTGAAGGGACAGCAAATTTACACTGTTATACAAGCTGTACACTCACTACTTTACATTGTAGCAAAGTGTCATTTCTTCAGTGTTGTCACATGAAAAGATATACTCAAATATTTACAAAAATGTGAGGGGTGTACTCACTTTTGTGAGATACTGTAAATGTGATATTTCAGTTTTTCTCTTTTTAATACATTTGCAAACATTTCTACAAACCTGTTTTTGCTTTGTCATTATGGGGTATTGTCTGTAGATTGATGAGGGGAAAAAACAATTTAATACACTTTAGAATAAAGCTGTAACGTAACGAAATGTGGAAACATTCAAGGGGTCTGAATACTTTCCGAAAGCACTGTATCTCAGTACAGTTCCCTGAGGAAGTTAGATTGGACTCAGAGGACCAACAGAACTGAAAACCCCATAACCCCCAAGAGGACATGTCAGCTTTAAGCTGGAGGCTTTAAAGGTGCACTATGCAGAAATCACTCTGCCATTTCCTGGTTGCTAAAACTCTAATAATTTGCCTAATTTCAGTTTATGTGACAAAATAAACTAGCATAGTGTAGATAATCATTGTACCATCTAAACCGCTGTGAAATATATTTTCCATAAACAAAAATATTGTTGTTTCAGCTGTTTAAAGCTAGTGTACAAAACCGAAATTAAAAGACGCAAAAACCAAACTTAAAAAGGGGAAGCATAGAAATAGCGCACATAGAACATATCTACCACTTCTTAGACTTGTTTTCGAGGTAGAATGATAGATCTATAACTCATATTTCTATGTGAATTTGGTCGGGTCGCCCAAAAAGTTAGATATTGCCACTTTAAGTACAGAACTGGTCCGGGAGCACATAGCCCAGCAAACCCAGAATGTTCCCTAGACGTTAGATCAGATTCCCTTGAAGTTGTAATTAGGTTATGATCCGACCAAGTGGGTGCTAGATATTGGTACCTACGTATATATAAAATAAATAAATATATGTCCCATAAATATGGTCCCATGGGTTAGCAGAGGAGGGGAGGATAGGGTAGAGAGGGGAGAGAGAGATGAGAGAGAGAGAGAGAGAGAGAGAGAGAGAGAGAGAGAGAGAGAGAGAGAGAGAGAGAGAGAGGCATTAATATGTAATTTATTGATAAGGGCAGTATGTGTCTGAAGTGGACTAGAGCACTGCATGGCGTCCCTTACGTCTGAAATATGTACCTCTCTATCCCCCTCCTCTCCTCCCTCCCTTCTGTTGTCCTCATTCACAGACAATTACTACCACACCTTTCTGTCCTGTACACCTCTCTCCATCTCTTTCTCTCCTTTACACCTCTCTCTCTAGTGCTCTCCATCTCTTTCTCTCCTGTACACCTCTCTCTAGTGCTCTCCATCTCTTTCTCTCCTTTACACCTCTCTCTCTAGTGCTCTCCATCTCTTTCTCTCCTGTACACCTCTCTCTAGTGCTCTCCACCTCTTTCTCTCCTTTACACCTCTCTCTCTAGTGCTCTCCATCTCTTTCTCTCATGTACACCTCTCTCTAGTGCTCTCCATCTCTTTCTCTCCTTTATACCTCTCTCTCTAGTGCTCTCCATCTCTTTCTCTCCTGTACACCTCTCTCTCTAGTGCTCTCCACCTCTTTCTCTCCTGTACACCTCTCTCTCTAGTCCTCTCCATCTCTTTCTCTCCTGTACACCTCTCTCTCTAGTCCTCTCCATCTCTGTCTCTCCTGTACACCTCTCTCTCTACTGCTCTCAATCTCTCCCCTTTTTCCCAACATTTTGTCTTAGGTGTTAAAGTATCTCACATTGTTAACTCTTCATTACTTTTACACCAATCTGTTAGTAATTTAACAGCTTTCTCAATATCTGAACTGTAACACCTGCTACTTCCCTATCCCTCCCTCTCTCCCTCCCCCTCCCTCTCTCCCTCCCCCCCTCCCTCCCTCCCTCTCTCGTTCTCCCCTGGGCCCATGTTTCATCAGGCTGCTGAACAGAGTCTGGAGTGTTCCAGATGTAATTTCACCACAGAACCAGGGGCCAGGGACAGACGGATGGAGGGAAGAAGAAGAAGAAGAAGAAGAAGAAGAAGAAGAAGAAGAAGAAGAAGAAGAAGAAGAAGAAGAAGAAGAAGAAGAAGAAGAAGAAGAAGAAGAAGAAGAAGAAGAAGAAGAAGAAGAAGAAGAAGAAGAAGAAGAAGAAGAAGAAGAAGAAGAAGAAGAAGAAGAAGAAGAAGAAGAAGAAGAAGAAGAAGAAGAAGAAGAAGAAGAAGAAGAAGAAGAAGAAGAAGAAGAAGAAGAAATTATGCATGTAATTCTGGGATGAGTGTTTTTTTTTTCATTTCATGGGTGATAGGATCGCAGAAGAGGTGAGACTGTGAGGCTAGCCCTCCTCCCGCTTCCTCCTCCCCCTCTCCTCTCTTTTCCTCCCTCCTCATCCCTCTGCCCTAAACCCCCTGGCTGACACCAATCAATGGAGAAGATACGAGACAACAGAACAGAAGAGGAAGAAAAGAGAGAGGAGAGACAACAGAACAGAAGAGGAAGGAAAGAGAGAGGAGAGACAACAGAACAGAAGAGGAAGGAAAGAGAGAGGAGAGACAACAGAAGAGGAATGAAAGAGAGAGGAAAGACAACAGAACAGAAGAGGAAGGAAATAGAGAGGAGAGACAACAGAACAGAAGAGGAAGGAAAGAGAGAGGAGAGACAACAGAACAGAAGAGGAATGAAAGAGAGAGGGAAGACAACAGAACAGAAGAGGAAGGAAAGAGAGAGGAGAGACAACAGAACAGAAGATGAATGAAAGAGAGAGGAGAGACAACAGAACAGAAGAGGAAGGAAAGAGAGAGGAGAGACAACAGAACAGAAGAGGAAGGAAAGAGAGAGGAGAGACAACAGAACAGAAGAGGAAGGAAAGAGAGAGGAGAGACAACAGAACAGAAGAGGAAGGAAAGAGAGAGGAGAGACAACAGAACAGAAGAGGAAGGAAAGAGAGAGGAGAGACAACAGAACAGAAGAGGAAGGAAAGAGAGAGGAAAGACAACAGAACAGAAGAGGAAGGAAAGAGAGAGGAGAGACAACAGAACAGAAGATGAATGAAAGAGAGAGGAGAGACAACAGAACAGAAGAGGAAGGAAAGAGAGAGGAGAGAGACAACAGAACAGAAGAGGAAGGAAAGAGAGAGAGAGAGAGACAACAGAACAGAAGAGGAGGAAAGAGAGAGGAGAGACAACAGAACAGAAGAGGGAAAGAGAGAGGAGAGACAACAGAACAGAAGATGAATGAAAGAGAGAGGAAAGACAACAGAACAGAAGAGGAAGGAAAGAGAGAGGAGAGACAACAGAACAGAAGAGGAAAGAAAAGAGAGAGGAGAGACAACAGAACAGAAGAGGAAGGAAAGAGAGAGGAGAGACACAACAGAACAGAAGAGGAAGGAAAGAGCGAGGAGAGACAACAGAACAGAAGAGGAAGGAAAGAGAGAGGAGAGACAACAGAACAGAAGAGGGAGGAACGAGAGAGGAGATATATGATAGGGTGAATAAGAGGGAAGAAAAGGAAAGGAAAGGAATGGAGAGAATGAGAATGTACAATAGCAGGTAATTGATTAGCTTCAGTGGAGAGACAGACGCTTCATTAGAATGTAAAATAGCAGGTAATTGATTAGCTTCAGTGGAGAGACGGAGGCTTCATTTGCCAAAGTGCTGCCAGGGTTTAGATCCTCTTTCACCCTCACTCTTTCTCTCTCTCTTTCTCTCTCCCTCTCTCTCCATCTCTCTATGTCTCTACCTCCCTCCCCCCCCTCTCTCTCTCTCTCTCCCCTTCCTATCATTTCCAGAAGCAGTATGGGAGAGGCAGGGCCATTTGATACTCTGTGTTAGGCCTTAACATGGTGACTGTGATCAGAGCTAGCCTCAGGGCTATTCTACACTGTTTAACACAGGAGCAGGAAGAGGTCATGTTTTCTCTCTCCATCTCTCTCTTTCTCTCTGTGCACATGTGAGTGATTGTGTGAGTGAGTGTGGGAGTGAGCGTATGAGTGAGTGTGTGTGTGAGAGTGTGAGTGAGAGTGTAAGTGAGTGTGGGAGTGAGCGTAGGAGTGAGAGTGTGAGTGAGAGTGTGATTGAGAGTGTACGTGAGTGTTTGAGTGAGTGTGTGTGTGTGTAAATGCAGTAAAGTATGTCCATAGGAAATGGCTGTGTGTTTATGGGGGGCCATCTGGGCTCTTAGAACATAGCAGTAAATTATACCTAGAGGAGAGGAGAGGAGAGGTACATCCTAACCAGCACCTTGTATTTGTATTTGTATTTATTATGGATCCCCATTAGCTGCTGCCAAGGCAGAATTAAGGCAGTTATACAATTTTGCATTCACATTTACATTTTAGTCATTTAGCAGACGCTCTTATCCAGAGCGACTTACAGTTAGTGAATACATATATATATTTTTTTATACTGGCCCCCCGTGGGAATCGAACCCACAACCCTGGCGTTGCAAACGCCATGCTCTATCAACTGAGCTATATCCCTGCCGGCCATTCCCTCCCCTACCCTGGACGACGCTGGGCCAATTGTGCGCCGCCCATGAGTCTCCCGGTCGCGGCCGGCTGCGACAGAGCCTGGATTCGAACCAGGATCTCTAGTGGCACAGTTAGCACTGCGATGCAGTGCCTTAGACCACTGCACCACTCAGGATTTTAAAGACATTACAATACATTCACAGATTTCAAAACACACTGTGTGCCCACAGGCCCCTACTCCACCACCACTACATATCTACAATACAAAATCCATGTGTACGTGTGTGTATAGTGCGTATGTTATCGTGTGTGAATGTAATTTCCTCCTCTCCTTAGAAAACCCTGCCTGACACTTCTCTCCTCCTCTCCTCCTCTCCCCAGAAAACCCTGCCTCTTCTCTCCTTCTCTCCTCAGAAAACCCTGCCTGACACTTCTCTCGTCCTCTCCCCAGAAAACCCTGCCTGACACTTCTCTTCTCCTCTCCTCAGAAAACCCTGCCTGACACTTCTCTCCTCCTTTCCTCAGAAAACCCTGCCTGACACTTCTCTCCTCCTTTCCTCAGAAAACCCTTCTTCTCTCCTCCTTTCCTCAGAAAACCCTGCCTGACACTTCTCTCCTCCTCTCCCCAGAAAATGGTAAATAGTTAATCTGTTGTCAGTTTCTATTCTGACTTGTAATGGTAAGGGGATAAAAAGACTCCCCGTTTATCTGAATTAGCTAGGCTACTCACTATACCAATGATAGGCTACAGACTTGAGTCACTGCACTATTTTGACCAATACGATATAACCATTTATTCATGGTTTATAATGCATTTACAAATGATTCAATAATAGTTCATACTGTAATTATAACCCCTTTATAAACCCTTCCCAAAAATAACCTTATTGTAAAGTGTTACCGAAATCTAGTGGAAAATTCAAAAGTCAGTCGTAAATTGATGCTGTTTAGTTTCCCACTGTTCCCTTCCTCTCCCTCAGTATCAAAAACTGCATCAGAGAGCATTTTTCAAAATACAAAGCCCCAGCCCTAACCTTAGTCCCAACCCCAGCCCTAACCTCAGTCCCAGTCCCAGCCACATCCCCCAGTCCCGGCCTCAGCCCCAGTCTCAGCCCTAACCTCAGTCCCAGTCCCAGCCACATCCCCAAGTCCCGGCCTCACCCCCAGTCTCAGCCCTAACCTCAGTCCCAGTCCCAGCTACATCCCCCAGTCCCGGCCTCAGCCCCAGTCTCAGCCCTAACCTCAGTCCCAGTCCCAGCCACATCCCCCAGTCCCGGCCTCAGCCCCAGTCTCAGCCCTAACCTCAGTCCCAGTCCCAGCCACATCCCCCAGTCTCAGCCCTAACCTCAGTCCCAGTCCCAGCCACATCCCCCAGTCCCGGCCTCAGCCCCAGTCTCAGCCCAGTGAGAGACTAAATGTCCATCTGGATTCTGTCCAACAAGAGATGAATACATCGTCCTGCATTTATTAATCACTAAGCAATACTTTGTCATATTCCATATTCTAATGTATTCTACTGGCCTGCACCCAGAGAGAGAGGAGTATTATGTAGATATTGTCACCATGTAGCCATAACATATTTATAATGTAGAAAGTCAGAAAAAGACTAGCTACACACCTAGACATTTATAATGTAGACACCTAACTACACACTTAATGAGAGACAGTATCTCAACATATCACCATGGAAGCAGTATAATGGGACAATATCTCCATCGACGGGACCGCAGTGGAGAAGGTGGAAAGTTTTAAGTTCCTCGGCGTACACATCACTGACAAACTGAAATGGTCCACCCACGCAGACAGTGTGGTGAAGAAGGCGCAACAGAGCCTCTTCAACCTCAGGAGGCTGAAGAAATTTGCCTTGGCACTTAAAACCCTCACAAACCTTTACAGATGCACAATTGAGAGCATCCTGTCAGGCTGTATCACCACCTGGTACGGCAACTGCACCGCCCGCAACCGCAGGGCTCTCCAGAGGGTGGTGCGGTCTTCCGAACGCATTACCGGGGGCAAACTACTCGCACTCCAGGACACCCACAGCACCCGATGTCACAGGAAGGCCAAAAAGATCATCAAGGACATCAACCACCCGAGCCACTGCCTGTTCACCCTGCTATCATCCAGAAGGTGAGGTCAGTACAGGTGCATCAAAGCTGGGACCGAGAGAATGAAAAACAGCTTCTATCTCAAGGCCATTAAGACTGTTAAATAGCCATCACTAGCACATTAGAGGCTGCTGCTGCCTATTGAAATCAATGGCCACTTTAAGAAATGGAACACTAGTCACTGTAATAATATTTACATATCTTGCACTACTCATCTCATATGTATATACTGCATTCTATTCTATAATATTCTACTGTATCTTAGTCCATGCCGCTCTGTCATTGCTTGTCCATATATGTACATATTCTTAAATTCCATTCCTTACTTAGATTTGTGTGTATTGGGTATATGTTGTGAAATTGTTAGATATTACTTGTTAGATATTACTGCACTGTCGGAGCTAGAAGCACAAGCATTTCGCTACACCCGCAATAACATCTGCTAAACACGTGTTTGTGACAAATAACATTTGATTTGATTTTAGAAGCTGTATAATGGAACAACATCTCCACATATCACCATGGAAGCTGTATAATGGAACAACATCTCCACATATCACCATGGAAGCTGTATAATGGAACAGTATCTCAACATATCACCATGGAAGCTGTATAACCGAACAGTATCTCAACATATCACCATGGAAGCTGTATAATGGAACAGTATCTCAACATATCACCATGGAAGCTGTATAACCGAACAGTATCTCAACATATCACCATGGAAGCTGTATAATGGAACAACATCTCCACATATCACCATGGAAGCTGTATAATGGAACAATATCTCAACATATCACCATGGAAGCTGTATAACCGAACAGTATCTCAACATATCACCATGGAAGCTGTATAATGGAACAGTATCTCAACATATCACCATGGAAGCTGTATAACCGAACAGTATCTCAACATATCACCATGGAAGCTGTATAATGGAACAACATCTCCACATATCACCATGGAAGCTGTATAATGGATACCTAAACACTGAATCATACTTCTAAAACGTGAGGGGTTGTGTCAAAGTGTATGACAATGTGTTGACCAGGTGGTCAGGTGTGGCTATGGAAACTGAAACTGACAATCAGCTGAACCTATCAGACACCTTACACTACGGGTCGGCTACAGGCTAAAGGAACTATCACCAACATTTCACAGCAATAAAAAGGTGTGACGATATTCTTTGCTCCTTACAGAGAGGAAATGAGAGTTGAAACATTGCTAGTGTTCTTCAATAATACATCCTATTAATTATCTCCTGTCTCACTGCAACCACTGGAGCATCTTAACAAGATCACTTCAAAGGGGGAAGAAGAAGAAGAAGCTGCTATAAAAAATGAATGAGGAAAAGAGGGAGGGAGGGAGAAAGTTACCAAAAAAAGATGTCCCTGTTTCAGCATAATTGCTGATGTTGCCGATATGGTGATGAGAGAGCGAGAGAGAGAGAGAGCGAGAGAGATAGATAGAGAGAGATAGAGAGAGAGAGAGAGAGAGAGAGAGAGAGAGAGAGAGAGAGAGAGAGAGAGAGAGAGAGAGAGAGAGAGAGAGAGAGAGAGAGAGAGAGAGAGAGAGAGAGA
>CM072232.1:48215855-48225855 GCA_036851935.1 Coregonus suidteri | reverse complement strand
CTCTGGCTGATCCTGTCGGGCGGACGGCTCTGGCTGATCCTGTCTGGCGAAAGGCTCTGGCTGATCCTGTCTGGCGGAAGGCTCTGGCTGATCCGGGTCTGGCGGAAGGCTCTGGCTGATCCTGTCTGGCGGAAGGCTCTGGCTGATCCTGTCTGGCGGAAGGCTCTGGCTGATCCTGTCTGGCGGAAGGCTCTGGCTGATCCTGTCTGGCGGAAGGCTCTGGCTGATCCTGTCTGGCGGAAGGCTCTGGCTGATCCTGTCTGGCGGAAGGCTTTAGCGGCTCCGGTCTGGCGGACGGCTCTGAAGGCTCATGGCAGACGGGCGGCTTATGCAGCGCTTGGCAGACGGACAGTTCAGACGGCGTTGGGCAGACAGGCAGTTCAGGCGCCGTTGGGGCAGACGGGCAGTTCAGGCGCCGTTGGGGCAGACGGGCAGTTCAGGCGCCGTTGGGCAGACGGGCAGTTCAGGCGCCGTTGGGGCAGACGGGCAGTTCAGGCGCCGTTGGGCAGACGGCAGACTCTGGCCGGCCGAGACGCACTATAGGCCTGGTGCGTGGTGCCGGAACTGGTGGTCCCCGGGCTGAGGACACGCATCTCAGGGCTAGTGCGGGGAGCATGCAACAGGACGCACAGGACTCTGGGGACACACAGGAGGCTTGGTGCGTGGTGTAGGCACTGGTGGTACTGGGCTGGAGCGGGGAGGTGGCGCCGGAAATACCGGACCGTGCAGGTGTACTGGCTCCCTTGAGCACTGAGCTGCCCAACCTTACCTGGGTGTATACTCCCCGTCGCCCGACCAGTACGGGAAGGAGGAATAACCCGCACCGGGCTATGTGGGCGAACCGGGGACACCATGCGTAAGGCTGGTGCCATGTAAGTCGGCCCCGAGGAGACGCACTGGTGGCCTGATGCGTTGGGCCGGCTTCATGACATCCGGCTCAATGCTCAATCTAGCCCGGCCGATACGTGGAGCTGGAATGTACCGAACCGGGCTATGCACGCGTACAGGAGACACCATGCGCTCTAAACACGGTGTCTGCCCGTACTCTCGCTCTCCACGGTCAGTCCAGGGAGTAGGCGCAGGTCTCCTACCTGACTTCGCCACACTCCCTTTTAGCAAAGCCCCCCCCCCCAAGAAATTTTTGGGTAGTACCCACGGGCTTCCAGCCTCGACTCCGTGCTGCCTCCTCATACCACCTCCTCTCGGCTTTAGCTGCCTCCAGCTCTTCACGAGGGCGGCGATATTCTCCCGGTTGTGCCCAAGGACCCTTTCCATCCAGTATCTCTCTCCCAAGTCCATGAATCCTTGATAGGCGTCCATAACTCCTGTGTAGGTAGGTCCTGTTGCCCGCTTGACACGCTGCTTGGTCCTTTTATGGTGGGTTTTTTCTGTCAGAGTGGTGTGGGTGGATAAGTAGGAATCAGGCGCAGGAAACCAGGAGGACTTCAACAGAACTTTACTAAAGTCCAAACACAATAATAAGTCGCCAACCCAACCGGGTGGCGCGAACAATTACGCACGAACACAACAGTGCGGAAACAACAAGAAAAAGCGCACGCAGTGCGAGCTCTCGAACAACACAATAACGAGAGAACCAAACTCGTAGAGGCAGGCTGACATCAACATAGAACATAAACAAGTAGACTGCACACACCCTGGCTCAACATAATGAGTCCCAGAACCAGGGTGTGACAGGGACAGAAGCATGAATGCCTGTTTGCTGATCTTACCAGTTGCAAAACAAGAACAAGTTTAATATTTAATACCAAACGAGGGCACATATGGAAAATAGTTTATTTGCAACAATTTCCCTTTCTCAAAAAAGAGAGGCATCAGCCAAGGATGTCAGATCAGCATTTTTTTAAGAAGCTGACCAGAGCAACACGTATCAAACAGTAAACTTATATAATAATGGAACTGTATTGATACAAGGCAATGGTTCAATCCTCCAGGCTTTTGAGAATGTGTTTGCTACCCTAAAAGTAGAAGTTGAACTCATCTCAGAAGCTGAGGAAAAAGTAGAGGGAGATGATGGAGAAAAGCAGGCCCCAACACCCCCAACAGCCTCTGTGACCCATCAAGAAGCCCTCTGTGTCCCTCTACCTACCTCACCTGCAGCAGACAGAGCGAAGGACATGCCTAAAACACCAAGAACACCTGCTATGCAACGTTTCCACAACACCCTCTCTCTAGTTGAAGCAGAGGTCATAGAACTCAGAGAGAACAAGCTTCAAGAGGATGACACTGTCCAGAAACTAAAAGAAGAGATGAAACAGTTCAGGGAGGAGAGCAGAGCATCTATTGCTCAATTAGAAAGCAGAATGGACAAACTGAGTCAGACAAATGATGATCTCCGATACCATCTGAGCACAACAAGAGAGGAGCTAGAGAGAGGTACATTGACACCCTCAACCAGCAGCTAGTCAATATGTCCTCTGCATCTAGAGAACATGTCCACCAGCCTGGTACAACACAAGCAGAACCTGAGACCAGCATGGCCTCCACCACACAGCCTGATGACACTGCACCCGCCTACCAGTCTGCTCCAGCCCAGATCAGCCAACCAGCGTCCCAGTCTGCTCCAGCACAGTGTGCTCCAGCCCACGTCAACCTACCAGCCTCTAAGTCTGCTCCAGCCCAGGTCAGCCAACCAGCCACACAGTCTTCTCCAGCCCAGGTCAGCCAACCAGCCTCCCAGTCTGCTCCAGCCCAGGTCAGAATACCAGTCTCCCAGTCTGCTCCACCCAGACAGTCACCCACAACTGCAATCCTTATTGATTCAAATGGGAAGTTCTTAGTCCAGGAAAGATTATTCCCTAGACACCAGGTGTATAAGTTCTGGTGTCCTACAACTGTCAGTGCAATGCAGCTACTCAGTCAGACCAGGATTGACACACCCGACAACATCGTCATCCACACTGGCACAAACGACCTTCATGCCAAAGGTGAAAATGTATCTGGGGCAGTGAGAAGAGTAGCAGAACGGGCACAGGCTATGTTCCCAACAACCAATATAGTTGTGTCCAACCTCCTACCAAGAAAATACTTCCCAGGACAGTTGATCGACAAAATAAATCAACAGATCACTGTGGACTGTGCCTCACTGCTCAACGTTAGAATGGCTCACCATCCCACTCTGACATGTGAACACTTATACGATAATGTACATCTTGATCAGGACAGTGTCAGAACTTTTGCTAAGGACCTAAAGGATGCAACAATTGGCAGGGACCCACACACCCATCACCCCAGCAGCAGAGCCCCCCTGCCCCACCTTCTGAAACAACAGTACCCCCACCATCCCCAAGAGAGAAGAGCCAGACACGGCTTATTACAGCACAGTTCTACAAGACCGGGCCCAACACAGCACAGATTTACCAGACCAGACCCGCCTCAGGACAACACGACCAGACCCGGCCCGCCTCAGGACAGCACGACCAGACCCGTCCCATCACAACACAGCTCTACTAGACCAGGCCCATCACAACACAGCTCTACTAGACCAGGCCCATCACAACACAGCTCCACAAGACCAGGCCCAACACAGCACAGATTTACCAGACCAGGCCCACCACAACACAGCTCTACAAGACTGGACCCAACACAGCACAGATTTACCAGACCAGACCCGCCTCAGGATAGCACGACCAGACCAGGCCCGCCTCAGGACAGCACGACCAGACCCGTCCCATCACAACACATCTCTACCAGACCCGGCCCATCACAACACAGCTCTACTAGACCCGGCCCATCACAACACAGCTCTACTAGACCCGGCCCATCACAACACAGTTCTACTGGACCCGGCCCATCACAACACAGCACTGACCACTACTCCAGGGTCGGGCAGAACACTGTCCTTCAGAGAAGTACACCACATGATGCAGTCCACACCATGTATCATTCAGATCATCAGCCTACATATGCTGAGGTAACCTCTGGCAAAGGACACCTAGAACTATCAGAGATAGGAGAGGTGCGCCAACTACTGCATCTAATATGCAGACTACTGGGCTAGACAGACCCTTTAATTCACACGCACGCACAGGCGCAACACACAGGGTTGCAAATTGCATTGCATTGTACTTATTTTTTGGGCCATTCGTATTCATTTGTTTACAACTATCCTTTATTTTATTGGCACTGGTATTATAATAATAGTGATGTGTAATGGTGTGTGTGTGTGTGTGTATGTATATACAGTGGGGAGAACAAGTATTTGATACACTGCCGATTTTACAGGTTTTCCTACTTACAAAGCATGTAGAGGTCTGTAATTTTTATCATAGGTACACTTCAACTATGAGAGACGGAATCTAAAACAAAAATCCAGAAAATCACATTGTATGATTTTTAAGTAATTAATTTGCATTTTATTGCATGACATAAGTATTTGATACATCAGAAAAGCAGAACTTAATATTTGGTACAGAAACCTTTGTTGCAATTACAGAAATCATACGTTTCCTGTAGGTCTTGACCAGGTTTGCACACACTGCAGCAGGGATTTTGGCCCACTCCTCCATACAGACCTTCTCCAGATCCTTCAGGTTTTGGGGCTGTCGCTGGGCAATATGGACTTTCAGCTCCCTCCAAAAATGTTCTATTGGGTTCAGGTCTGGAGACTGGCTAGGCCACTCCAGGACCTTGAGATGCTTCTTACGGAGCCACTCCTTAGTTGCCCTGGCTGTGTGTTTCGGGTCGTTGTCATGCTGGAAGACCCAGCCACGACCCAACTTCAATGCTCTTACTGAGGGAAGGAGGTTGTGTAGTCGATTATGCCATCACTGACATTGACCCCTCCTCCATTAGTGCATTCACTGTCAGACCACAGACACCATTGTCAGATCACAGTCAGATCAACGTGTTTCTGAAGAAATTAACCGGCAATATTCATTCAAAAAAACTGCAGAATAAACTCTACAACATGAACCAATCGTACAGATGGGCTCAAAACAGTGCAGAGAGATTCATTGAAACGTTAAACTCAAATGAAATAATGAACTCTATACAGTTTTTCAATTACTCACAATACCAAAACAATAAAGAAGGTGTCAATTCGGCTACTCAAAACATCAATTGCATTTTCCAAAAAGCAGCATCGAAAGCAAATTTGAGAAAACCAAAGAAATGCAACATCAGAAACAAAAAACAGAATGTTTCTGAAAAATGGTGTGATAACGAATGTAAAACAATTAGAAAACACCTAAGACAAATTTCAAATGAAAAACATAAGCAGCAAAACAACCCAGATCTACGCTATGAATACTTTTAAACTCTGAAACTGTCACGCCCTGGCTCTGGGGACTATGTTATGTTGAGCCAGGGTGTGTAAGTCTATGTTTAATTTCTATGTTGGGCTGAGTGACTCCCAATCAGAGGCAACGAGTGTCAGCTGGGTGTCTCTGATTGGGAGCCATATTTAACTGTTTGTCTTGCACTTTGTGTTTTGTGGTTTCTTGTTCCTTTTGGTTTGGTATCGAAGGACTTCACGTTTCGTTCTTGTTTTTGATCGTGTGATCTAGTAAATAAATATAAATATGTTTTCACCCGCAACGCTGCGCCTTGGTCCTCTCTGTTCGACGAGCGTGACAGAAGAAACCACCTTAACCAGACCAAGCAGCGTGTTCAGGAGCCATCGCTGGCAGATCTCCGTGGCAACCTCGACTGGATCAAGCAGCGTGACGAGGAGAGAGGATGGACGTGGGAGGAGATGATTGCGAGTCTGGCAAGAGGGAGGAGAGACCCCCAGGAAATTTTTAGGGGGGGCTCACGACGTCGGGCCAGCAGGTGTACGGGTTAGAGCGGTGCAAAGCGTTGGCAGAGAAGGCCGCCAGGTTAGGGGGGCCACTGGGCACAGAGGAGAGGGAAAGTGTGGAGGCACGGCGAGAGGTACTGGGGTGTGTTTACCAGTCCGGTCCGGCCCGTTCCTGATCCCTGCGTGGGGCAGTGGTGGTGTCCCCAGTCCGGTCCGGCCTGTTCCTGTGTCCAGTGGTGCGCGTACGGTCAGCCCGGCCCGGCCTGTTCCTGCCATTCCCACCAAGTCAGTGGTGCGCGTCGTCAGCCCAGCCCCGGCCTGTTCCTGCCATTCCCACCAAGTCAGTGGTGCGCGTCGTCAGCCCGGCCCGGCCTGTTCCTGCCATTCCCACCAAGTCAGTGGTGCGCGTCGTCAGCCCAGCCCGGCCTGTTTCCTGCCATTCCCACCAAGTCAGTGGTGTGCGTCGACAGCCCAGCCCGGCCTGTCCCTGCTCCACGCACAAAGCCTACGGTGTGCGTCGACAGCCCAGCCCGGCCCGTTCCTGCTCTCCGCACCAAGTCTGTGGTGCGCGTCGCCAGCCCAGTCCGGCCCATCCAAGCTTCCCGCACCAAGCCAGTGGTGTGCGTCGTCAGTCCGGCACGGCCCGTTCCTGCTCTCCGCACCAATTCTGTGGTGCGCGTCGCCAGCCCGGTCCGGCCCGTCCAAGCTCCCCGCACCGGGTCAGTGGTGTGCGTCGTCAGCCCCGGTCCGGCTCATTCCTGCTCCCCCGCACCAAGTCAGGGGTGCGCTTCGTCAGCCCGGTCCGGCCCGTTCCTCCTCCACGCATCAAGCCAGGGGTGTGCGTCGTCAGTCCAGCACAACCCGTGCCTGGGTCATGTCCGGAGCCGGATCCGCCACCGAGGCGGAGTGCCCACCCGGTCCCTCCCCTGTTGTGGTTGTTTGGCGCGGCCGGAGTCCGCGCCTTTGGGGGGGGGTACTGTCACGCCCTGGCTCTGGGGACTATGTTATGTTGAGCCAGGGTGTGTAAGTCTATGTTTAATTTCTATGTTGGGCTGAGTGACTCCCAATCAGAGGCAACGAGTGTCAGCTGGGTGTCTCTGATTGGGAGCCATATTTAACTGTTTGTCTTGCACTTTGTGTTTTGTGGTTTCTTGTTCCTTTTGGTTTGGTATCGAAGGACTTCACGTTTCGTTCTTTGTTTTGATCGTGTGATCTAGTAAATAAATATAAATATGTTCACCCGCAACGCTGCGCCTTGGTCCTCTCTGTTCGACGAGCGTGACAGAAACAGTATAAACATACACTAAAATGCAAGAAATTGAATTATACCAACAAGACACTTGATGAAATTGAAAGTGCAATTGACCAAAATCTGTTCTGGGACATGTGGAACAATTTAAGCATGACAAAGCCACAAGAATTAGCCATACAAGATGAAGGAATTTGGAAAACTTATTTTGATAATTTATACAAAAACATCCCACAAAAAGACTTAGAACAGAACCAATTAGAAATTCAAGAAAAATTGAACATCCTTGAATCGGTCATTAAAAACAACCAAAATCCATTAGATTACCCAATAACCCAACAAGAACTAAATGAAAAGCTAAAATCTATCAAATCAAAGAAGGCTTGTGGTCTAGATAACATCAGAAATGAAATGCTGAAAAACAGCACACCTGAGTTGCAAAATGCTGTGCTTAAGTTGTTCAACATAGTTTTAACTTCTGGCTGCTTCCCTGATGTCTGGAACCAGGGGCTCATCTCCCCTATCCACAAAAGTGGAGACAAATCAGACCCCAATAACTACAGGGGAATTTGCGTAAACAGCAACTTGGTAAAGGTTTTCTGTAGCATTTTGAATTCAAGAATTCAAACCTTTCTTCAAGAGAAAAATGTAATAAGTAAATGTCAAATTGGCTTTCTCCCTAACCATCGCACTACTGACCATCTATACACCTTACACACACTAATTAATAAACACGTCCACCAAAAAAAGAGGGCAAAATCTTTGCTTGCTTTATTGACTTTAAAAAAGCATTTGATTCTATTTGGCATGAAGGGCTATTCTACAAAATTCTCCAAAGTAGGCTTGGTGGTAAGGTGTATGACTTAATAAAATGTATGTACACAGAAAACAAGTGTTCAATAAAAATCAAAAACCAAAGAACATAATTATTTTCACAATGTCGAGGTGTGAGACAAGGCTGCAGTTTGAGTCCAAATCTTTTCAACATTTATATCAATGAATTAGCAGACATGTTGGACAATTCTACAGCCCCAGGACTCACACTATTTGACACAGAGGTAAAATACCTGCTATATGCTGATGACTTGGTACTTCTATCACCAACCAAAGAAGGTCTTCAACAGAACCTTAACATTCTAGAGCAATATTGCAATAATTGGGCCCTGGCAGTAAATTTCAAAAAAACTAAAATCATGATTTTCCACAAAAAAAACAGATGTCAGAAACACAAATATAAATTCACCCTGAACAACACCATAATTGAACACACTAAAAATTACACATACCTTGGTCTGACCATATCTGCATCGGGAAACTTTAATATGGCAGTGAATGCACTCAAAGAAAAAGCCAGCAGATCATTGTATGCAATAAAAATGAAATTATTCAAAATCAACATCCCAATTTGGACCAAAATATTTGACAGTGTAATCCTACCAATAGCGCTTTACGGAAGTGAGGTTTGGGGGCCACTCAATAAACTGGACTTTAAAATATGGGACAAACATCCAATTGAAGCCCTACATGCAGAATTCTGTCGGAAAATTCTACAAGTCCAGAGAAATACACCAACTAATGCATGTAGGGCAGAATTGGGCCGCTTTCCAGTAGTAATGAAAATATACAAAAGATCATTAACATTTTGGCTACATCTAAATTCAAGTCCAAATTTAAGTCTGCAATTTAAAGCACTTCAAACCCAAGAGCTGAGCCCAGAAATGAGCCCTCTCAGTCAGCTGGTACTGGACCTAACCAACCAAGCTGACACCAGCACTGCTTCAAAAGAAAGAATTCCAATGAACAAAATCATGAACCAATCAAAGGACTCATATTTACAACATTGGAAAAACTAACAAAATCCCAAAGCCGACTAAATTGCTATCTGACCCTAAACAGAGAATATGAATTGGCTGATTATCTCTACTCAGATCCTTACCAAGTACAGGCTGAGTGACCATCAATTGGCAATAGAAACTGGCAGACATAAAAAGACATGGCTACCCAAAGAGGAGCGTATATGTGGTCACTACACGACAGGGGAGGTAGAAACAGAAATGCACTTTCTCCTTTACTGTGATAAATATTCCTCACAAAGAGATTCATTATTCACAGAAATGACTACATTTATTCGAAAAATTTAAAATACTCATGGGCGAAGGAGCAATGGCTCCTCTTGCAGCCAAATATGTATTTGCCTGCCATAGCCTGAGGGACACTGAATAATAACATCTGCACAATAAATAGTAACGTACTTATTATTATTGTTATTGCTATTTTTGTTATTATCATTATTATTGTTATTTATCATTCCAAATAGTAGTGGTATAGGTGGTAATGGTAATGATGGCAGTTTAATGATGGTGGTGGTAGTAGTGGTAGTAATGATGATGGTAGTTGTAGTACTGATATAATGGTGAAGATGACCGTTATTTAGTTATAAGTTAGTTATAGTTTCGTTTTCCATATTTAGATTTGTATATTTATTATATTTATACTATTGACTGTTACCATTTTTATTGTATTTATTTCTTATTTATTTACTACCATCTTTTTATTATTATTTGTTATTCTTTATTATTTTATTACAATGTATATTGTATACATTGTTGCTTTGGCAATATTGACGCAATGTTTTTCATGCCAATAAAGCAGCTTGAATTGAATTAAATTGAATTGAGAGACAGAGACAAAAAGAGACACAGAGAGAGAGAGACACAGAGGGAGAGAGACACAAACAGAGAGAGTGTGTGTGTGTGTGTGTGTGTGTAGAAATGTAGGCTGCTCCTACACTGAGCCCAGGGCCAGTGGTTTTCAGTAAGCATTGCTTCACATCACCTATTCCTTATTCTTTATCATATCCCTGACATGTTACACATCACTCCCCTGCTCCCACTACCCCAGCATAGAACACACACACACAACGCACATGCACCTACACACACACAGAGAGAAAAAGAGAATAACAGAATCCCCCATTCTCTTCCCCTTTCTTC
>CM072232.1:48169012-48215355 GCA_036851935.1 Coregonus suidteri | reverse complement strand
AGGGCCAAATAGCATTCTAGTTTGCTTAGTTTTTTTGTTTGTTCTTTTCAATGTGTCAAGTAATTCTCTTTTAGTTTTCTCATGATTTGGTTGGGTCTAATTGTGTTGTTGTTGTTGTCCTGGGGCTCTGTGGGGTCTGTTTGTGTTTGTGAACAGAGCCCCAGGACCAGCTTACTTAGGGGACTCTTCTCCAAGTTAATCTCTCTGTAGGTAATGGCTTTGTTATGGAAGGTTTGGGAATCGCTTCATTTTAAGTGGTTATAGAATTTAACGGCTCTTTTCTGGATTTTGATAATTAGCGGGTATTGGCCTAATTCTGCTCTGCATGCATTATTTGGTGTTTTACGTTGTACACAGAGGATGTTTTTGCAGAATTCTGCATGCAGAGTCTCAATTTGGTGTTTGTCCCATTTTGTGAATTCTTGGTTGGTGAGCGGACCTCAGACCTCACAACCATAAAGGGCAATGGGGTTCTATAACCGATTCAAGTATTTTTAGCCAGATCCTAAATGGTATGTCAAATTTTATGTTCCTTTTGATGGCATAGAAGGCCCTTCTTGGCTTGTCTCTCAGATCGTTCACAGCTTTGTGGAAGTTACCTGTGGCGCTGATGTTTAGGCCGAGGTATGTATAGTTTTTTGTGTGCTCTAGGGCAACAGTGTCTAGATGGAATTTGTATTTGTGGTCCTGGCAACTGGACCTTTTTTGGAACACCATTATTTCCAAAAAATAATGGTGTTCAGGTCTGACAGAATCTGTGCAGAAGATCTAGGTGCTGCTGTAGGCCCTCCTTGGTTGGTGACAGAAGCACCAGATCATCAGCAAACAGTAGACATTTGACTTCAGATTCTAGTAGGGTGAGGCCGGGTGCTGCAGACTGTTCTAGTGCCCTCGCCAAGTCGTTGATATACAGTGGGAGAACAAGTATTTGATACACTGACGATTTTGCAGGTTTTCCTACTTACAAAGCATGTAGAGGTCTGTAATTTTTATCATGGGTACACTTCAACTGTGAGAGACGGCATCTAAAACAAAAATCCAGAAAATCACATTGTATGATTTTTAAGTAATTAATTTGCATTTATTGCATGACATAAGTATTTGATACATCAGAAAAGCAGAACTTAATATTTGGTATAGAAAACCTTTGTTTGCAATTACAGAGATCATACGTTTCCTGTAGGTCTTGGCCAGGTTTGCACACACTGCAGCAGGGATTTTGGCCCACTCCTCCATACAGACCTTCTCCAGATCCTTCAGGTTTCGGGGCTGTCACTGGGCAATATGGACTTTCAGCTCCCTCCGAAGATGTTCTATTGGGTTCAGGTCTGGAGACTGGCTAGGCCACTCCAGGACCTTGAGATGCTTCTTACGGAGCCACTCCTTAGTTGCCCTGGCTGTGTGTGTCGGGTCGTTGTCATGCTGGAAGACTCAGTCATGACCCATCTTCAATGCTCTTACTGAGGGAAGGAGGTTGTTGGCCAAGATCTCACGATACATGGCCCCATCCATCCTCCCCTCAATATGGTGCAGTCGTCCTGTCTCCTTTGCAGAAAAGCATCCCCAAAGAATGATGTTTCCACCTCCATGCTTCACGGTTGGGATGGTGTTCTTGGGATTGTACTCATCCTTCTTCTTCCTCCAAACCCGTGAGTGGAGTTTAGACCAAAAAGCTCTATTTTTGTCTCATCAGACCACATGACCTTCTCCCATTCCTCCTCTGGATCATCCAGATGGTCATTGGCAAACTTCAGACGGGCCTGGACATGCGCTGGCTTGAGCAGGGGGACCTTGCGTGCGCTGCAGGATTTTATTTGTGACGGCATAGTGTGTTACTAATAGTTTTCTTTGAGACTGTGTCCCAGCTCTCTTCAGGTCATTGACCAGGTCCTGCCATGTAGTTCTGGGCTGATCCCTCACCTTCCTCATGATCATTGATGCCCCACGAGGTGAGATCTTGCATGGAGCCCCAGACCGAGGGTGATTGACCGTCAACTTGAACTTCTTCCATTTTCTAATAATTGCGCCAACAGTTGTTGCCTTCTCACCAAGCTGCTTGCCTATTGTCCTGTAGCCCATCCCAGCCTTGTGCAGGTCTACAATTTTATCCCTGATGTCCTTACACAGCTCTCTGGTCTTGGCCATTGTGGAGAGGTTGGAGTCTGTTTGATTGAGTGTGTGGACAGGTGTCTTTTATACAGGTAACGAGTTCAAACAGGTGCAGTTAATACAGGTAATGTGTGGAGAACAAGAGGGCTTCTTAAAGAAAAAATAACAGGTCTGTGATAGCCGGAATTCTTATTGGTTGGTAGGTGATCAAATACTTATGTCATGCAATAAAGTGCAAATTAATTACTTAAAAATCATACAATGTGATTTTCCGTCTCTCACAGTTGATGTGTACCTATGATAAAAATTACAGACCTCTACATGCTTTGTAAGTAGTAAAACCTGCAAAATCGGCAGTGTATCAAATACTTGTTCTCCCCACTGTATATGTTGAAGAGGGTGGGGCTTAAACTGCATCCCTGTCTCACCCCACGGCCCTGTGGAAAGAAATGTGTGTGTTTTTTGCCAATTTTAACCGCACACTTGTTGTTTGTGTACATGGATTTTATAATGTCGTATGTTTTATATCTCTCTCTGTCTGTCTGTGTCCTCTCTCTCTCCTCTCTCTCTCTCTCTCTCTCTCTCTCTCTCTCTCGGTCTGTCTGTGTCCTCTCTCTCTATCTATCTCTCTCTCTCTCTCACTCTCTCTCAGTCTGTCTATGTCCTCTCTCTCTCTATCTCTCTCTCTCTCTCTCTCTCTCTCACTCTCTCTCAGTCTGTCTGTGTCGTCTCTCTCTCTATCTCTCTCTCTCTCTCTCTCACTCTCTCTCACTCTCTCTCACTCTCTCTCAGTCTGGCTGTGTCCTCTCTCTCTCTATCTCTCTCTCTCTCTCACTCTCTCTCAGTCTGTCTGTGTCCCTCTCTCTCTCTATCTCTCTCTCTCTCTCTCTCTCACTCTCCCTCAGTCTGTCTGTGTCCTCTATCTATTTCTCTCTCTCTCTCTCTCTCTCTGTTTGTGTCTCTCTCTCTCTCTCTCTCTCTCTCTCTGTCCTCTATCTCTCTTGTTTTCTCTCTCGCTCAGCTGGCAGACGCAGTGTCAGACAAAGAGAGAGAACAGAGAGACAGAGGCTGAGCTTACGATAGATATGAGTTGTAAGAGGAAGGGGTGAGAGGAAGACTAGAGGGGTGGATGGATGGACAGAGGGAGAGGAAGGTGTGAGAGGAAGACTAGGTTTGTGGATGGATGGACAGAGGAAGAGGTGAGAGGAAGACTAGCAGTGTGGATGGATGGACAGAAGAAGAGGAAGGGTTGTGTGTGTGTGTGTGCGTTCTCCTACCAGGTTGTTTCCTCCACAGTGACCTCTCCTCCCTGAGAGAGCAGCTATTTATCAGAACTAAATTAGATGTCAAGGGTCAACACACATGCACACAGATAGAGACACACACACACACACAGATATAAACAGCGTCCCCACCACAGGATGCCTATTTGTCACCGCAAATGATGAAAACAGCATGGCAGCTCCAGACACAAACACACACACACAGACACAGACACAGACACAGACACAAGTATTCACACCCCTGAGTCAATACATGTTAGAATCACCTTTGGCAGCGATTACAGCTGTGAGTCTTTCTGGGTAAGTCTCTAAGAGCTTTGCACACCTGGATTGTACAATATTGGCACATTATTATATTTTTAATTCTTCAAGCTCTGTCAAGTTGGTTGTTGATCATTGCTAGACAGCCATTTTCAAGTCTTGCCATAGATTTTCAAAACATTTTAAGTCAAAACTGTAAGTAGCCACTCAGGAACATTCAATATCGTCTTGGTAAGCAACTCCAGTGTATATTTGGCCTTTTGCTTTAGGTTATTGTCCTGCTGAAAGGTGAATTTGTCTCCCAGTGTCTTTTGGAAAGCAGACTGAACCAGGTTTTCCTCTAGGAATTTGCCTGTGCTTAGCTCTATTCCGTTTATTTTTATCGATGACAAGCATACCCATAACATGATGCAGCCACCACCATGCTTGAAAATATGAAAGGTGATACTCAGTGATGTGTTGAGTTGGATTTGCCCAAAACATAACACTTTCTATTCAGGACAAAAAGTGAATTGCTTTGCCACATTTTTTTGCAGTATTACTTTAGTGGCTTGTTGCAAACAAGATGCATCTTTTGGAGTATTTTTTTATTCTGTACAGGCTTTCTTATTTTCCCTCTGTCATTTAGGTTAGTATTGTGGAGTAACTACAATGTTGTTGATCCATACTCAGTTTTCTCCTATCACAGCCATTAAACTCTGCAACTGTTTTAAAGTCACCATTGGCCTCATGGTGAAATCCCTGAGCGGTTTCCTTTCTCTCTGGCAACTGAGTTAGACTGGGTGTATTGATACACCATCCAAAGTGTAATTAATAACTTCACCATGCTCAAAGGGATATTCAATGTCTGCTTTTTTTTTTTACCCATCTATCAATAGTTTCCCTTCTTTGCTGTCACGATCATCGTACGGAATAGACCAAGGCGCAGCGTGTTGAACGAACATGTTTATTTATCTTTAGTGATAAATACCGACAATAAACAAAACAACAAACGACTCGTGAAGTCCACGGTACAAAATACAAAATCAACTGGAACAAGAACCCACAAACACAAAGGGAAAAACAGACAGTTTAAATATGGCTCCCAATCAGCCACAGCTGACACTCGTTGCCTCTGATTGGGAGTCACTCAGGCCAACATAGAAAATAAACAAACTAGAACTCCCAACATAAAAATACACCACATAGAAAGAACACACCCTGGCTCAACATATAGAGTCCCCGAGCCAGGGTGTTACAGTACCCCCCCCCCCTAAAGGCGCGGACTACGACCGCGCCTCAACTAGAGCAAAACAGGGGAGGGCTAGGTGGGCATTCCTCCTCGGCGGCGGTTCTGGCTCCGGCCTTGCCCACCACCCTCCAATAAACCCCCCATAGCGCCCCTGGTCCGGTCTGGCCCCGCTGGCTGGAGCTGAACTGGGACGTAGCAGGAGCGGTTAGCTTCAGCTCCGTAGTGGAGCAGTTGACCGGTACCTTACCAGGCAACGGTGACCCAGGCACGGGTTGTGCTGGACTGACGACGCGCACCCCTGGCTTGGTGCGTGGAGCCGGAACGGGCCGGACCGGGCTGGACGACTCGCACCCCTGGCTTGGTGCGTGGAGTAGGAACGGGCCGGACCGGGCTGACGATGCGCACCCTTGGCTTGGGTGCGTGGAGTAGGAACAGGCCGGACCGGGCGGGCGACGCACACCGTAGGCTTGGTGCGAGGAGCAGGGGACAGGCCGGACCGGGCTGGCGACGCACACCGTAGGCTTTGGTGCGTGGAGCAGGGACAGGCCCGACCGGGACTGGCGACGCACACCGTAGGCTTGGTGCGAGGAGCAGGGACAGGCCGGACCGGGCTGGCGACGCACACCGTAGGCTTGGTGCGTGGAGCAGGGAAGGCCGGACCGGGCTGGCGACGCACACCGTAGGCTTGGTGCGTGGAGCAGGGACAGGCCGGGACCGGGCTGGCGACGCACACCGTAGGCTTGGTGCGAGGAGCAGGGACAGGCCGGACCGGGGCTGGCGACGCACAACCGTAGGCTTGGTGCGAGGAGCAGGGACAGGCCGGACCGGGCTGGCGACGCACACCGTAGGCTTGGTGCGAGGAGCAGGGACAGGCCGGACCGGGCTGGCGACGCACAACCGTAGGCTTGGTGCGAGGAGCAGGGGACAGGCCGGACCGGGCTGGCGACGCACACCGTAGGCTTGGTGCGTGGAGCAGGGACACAGGCCGGACCGGGCTGTGGAGACGGATAGGAGACCTGGAGTGAAGAGCTGCCACAAACCCGTCCTGGCTGACTGCCTACCTTCACACACTCTGTGTGAGGCATCAGCACAGGACGTACAGGGCTGTGTACCCGTACTGGCATAACAGCACGTGACACTGGCGCAGGATATCCGGGACCGAGGAGAGGCACTGGAGGCCACGAGCGCTGAGCCGGCACACTCCGTCCTGGCTGCATGCCCACCTTCGCACAACACGTGCGGGGTGCTCGCACAGGACGTACCGGACTATGCCGGACCACTCGTGGCACAGTGCGCAGCTCCGCATACCGCGGAACCTGCCCAGTCTCATGCTGCCATGCCTGAGTACGGGGAGTTGGCTCTGCTCTCCATCCAGGCTCCGCCAACCTGCCTTCTGGCCCCCAAAACCCGGTGGCCTCCTCTCCAAATCGCCCTGTGGCAGCCTCCTGCTGCCCAGCCGCGTGCCCCCCCCTAAAATGTTTTTGGGGTTGCCTCTCGTCCGTCCGACGATGACACTGCTGACGCCGCTGCTCCTCTCTCGCCAGGGCCTTAATCCTAGCCCATGGCTTTTTGCCCCCGAGCATGTCCACCCAGGACCACGATTTGCCCACCTGGGCCATCGCCAGCCTCTCCATCTCCTTTCCCGGCGCTTCCTCCCATGTCCAGTCTGCCTGCTCCTGGACACGCTGCTTGGTCCTTGTATGGTGGGTTCTTCTGTCACGATCGTCGTACGGAATAGACCAAGGCGCAGCGTGTTGAACGAACATGTTTATTTATCTTTAGTGATAAATACCGACAATAAACAAAACAACAAACGACTCGTGAAGTCCACGGTACAAAACACAAAACCAACTGGAACAAGAACCCACAAACACAAAGGGAAAAACAGACAGTTTAAATATGGCTCCCAATCAGAGACAACCAGCCACAGCTGACACTCGTTGCCTCTGATTGGGAGTCACTCAGGCCAACATAGAAATAAACAAACTAGAACTCCCAACATAAAAATACACCACATAGAAAGAACACACCCTGGCTCAACATATAGAGTCCCCGAGCCAGGGTGTTACATTTGCAAAGCCTCCCTGGTCTTTGTGGTTGAATCTGTGTTTGAAACTCACTGCTCGACTGAGGGACCTTACAGATAATTGTATGTGTGGGGTACAGAGATGAGGTAGTCATTCAAAAATCATGTTAAACACTATTATTGCACACAGAGTGAGTCCATACAACTTATTATGTGACTTGTTAAGCACATTTTTATTCCTGTAACTTATTTAGGCTTGCCATAAGAAAGGGGTTGAATACTTACTGAGTCAAGACATTTCAGCTTTTCATTTTTAATTAATTTTTGTAAACATTTTTACAAACATCAATCCCCTTTGACTTTATGGGGTATTCTGTGTAGGCCAGTGACACAAAATCTAATTTTAATCAATTTTGAATACACGCTGTAACACAATAAAATGTGGAAAGAGTCGAGGGGTGTGAATACTTTCTGAAGGCACTGTATCAGTATTAAACCACACACACTGAATCCTCAATTCCATTGTCACTTTTTTTTTCAACCCAGGTTGGGCTGGCGTCAGTGGGCACAGCTCAAATTGCATTTCCATTGCCCATAGAATTTTGAAATGATGTCATGTTGCTAGGTGGCCAATGTAACTGTGCAACTAGCTTCGCTAATGTTGCTAGTTAGCTAGATAACATTTGTAGAAAGCCCTTTGGTACAACTAGCTAGATAACTAGCTAGTTATGAAGATGTTGAAGAAATAATTAAATTCACCCTCACCACGCTGTAACTAATGTTACCCCATTTAGGGCCCTGAGTTTTGGTTGATCATTTTACATGACCTGGATTTTAACCTTTATTTTAGTTTTTTTCCAGAAATGAGAATTACACCACAAATGAAAGCAATTGTCTGAGGATGGTGCTGGAAAGCTTGATTAAAAAGGTTTAAATAAAGGTTAAAATTCAGGTGATGTGACATGATCAACCAAAAAGCAGGCCCTACCCATACTCCTGCCAGTGTGAGCTAGCTAGCTAAAAAGTTAGCGTCATCGCTAGCATAACAGGCTAGCTAGCTAGCTAAAAAGTTAGCATAATCGCTAGAATAACAGGCTAGCTAGCTAGCTAAACAGTTAGTGAGAGAGAGAGAGAGAGAGAAGAGAGAAGAGAGACAGAGACAGAGACAGAGACACACACACACAGAGAGAGAGAGAGAGAGAGAGAGAGAGAGAGAGAGAGAGAGAGAGAGAGAGAGAGAGAGAGAGAGAGAGAGAGAGAGAGAGAGAGATTAATTGAGCAGAATAAGTTGTATATGTTCTTGTAGAGGGCGAGCCAGGAGGAATAACACACACACACACACACAGGAGGACTGGAATTATGCACTCCATAAATTGTCATTGTTAATCAAAACGTCCTTGAAAGAGAAAAAAATGGAACATAGAGAGAGAGGGAGTGAGAGAGAAAGAGAGCGAGTAGAAAGAGAGATGAAGAGAGAGGAGGAGAGTGAGGCCTGGCAGGTGAAAAGATAAGCTCAGCTATTGGTGTGAAGGACGCTTTTTTTTTTTTTTTTCAGTTTCCAAGAGTTTCAAGGATCTCCTGTTTTCTGTGGAAGGTGATTTGGCTACCATTAGTACGGAGGCATTGTGAGGGCTGGCATTAGTACTGAGGCTTTGTGAGGAGGGAGATTGGGGAGAGAAAGACTGGATTTCAGCATTGTTCTGTCTCTGTGTTTACAACCAGACATCTTTATCAGAGGAGGGAGAGCAGCGTGCTGAACTGGACAGATGTGGTCTGGTTTATACAGCTTTATCAGAACAGCAGGCTGAACTGGACAGATGTGATGGGTGATTTGAAGGAGTCAGGCGCAGGAGGGTAAATCACAGAATACAGAGTTTATTCTGGAAAACAGAGTTACGCAGGATAGCGTCAAACAGTCCAGTGCGCAAAACAGGCGCACTGGAGCAAATACAGGCACACAGGGAAAATATACACCGGTAATACAAAATACACGTAGCTCAAACAAGCTATTCTCTCCTCACATAGAACAATCACCCACAAGGACAAGGGGGCAGAGGGAACACTTATACACGTACTAATGAGGGGGTATGAACCAGGTGTGTGTAATAGACAAGACAAAACAAATGGAATGATGAGATGAGGAGCGGCAGTGGCTAGAAGGCCGGTGACGATGAATGCCGAAGCCTGCCCGAACAAGGAGAGGAGGCAGCTTCGGAGGAAGCCGTGGCAACAGATGTGGTTGGGTTTTACAGTACAGACGAAACCACACAGAGACTCAGAGCAATCACTATAGGACCCAAACTTTACAATTATAGAAATGAAAAAGAAAA
This sequence comes from Coregonus suidteri, assembly GCA_036851935.1. Classification (NCBI taxonomy): domain Eukaryota; kingdom Metazoa; phylum Chordata; class Actinopteri; order Salmoniformes; family Salmonidae; genus Coregonus; species Coregonus suidteri. The sequence continues at coordinate 48,206,115 of CM072232.1, read as the reverse complement.
ACACCAATACATCAGACTAAACAAGACATGAATGAAGAGAGCGGTGGGATTGAGGTTAGGATACGAATCGTGTAATCAATGTGTTGGGAGACAGGGAGCCAGTGGAGTTCACAGAGGACAGGGTTGATGTGCTGCCAGGATTAGGAGTTCCATTTTATCACTGTTGAGCTTAAGGAAGTTTTGTTGCATCCATGTTTTTATTGCAGAGAGGCAGGATTCAATGTGGGTCAGAGGTGGGTGAGGATGGACTTGGTGCTGATGTAGATCTGGGTGTCATCGGCATAGCAGTGGATGTCAAGGTTGAAGTGACGGAGGATCTGACCGAGAGGGAGGATGTAGATGATGAAGAGTTAGGACCCAGCACAGAGCCCTGGGGGACACCCTGTAGAACTGCATCTGAGTGTGAGCCCTGGGGGACACCATGTAGAACTGCAGTGGAGTATGAGGTGTGGTCATTGAGGGAGATGTAGTGGGTCTGGTTTGTGAGGTATGATTGTAGCCAGGAGAGTGCAGTTATACAGGATCTGGCATATAAGCACCTTAATACCACACAACCACACACACACATATACAGAACCCTATATATAAGGTTATTATACAGAACCCTATAAATAAGGTTATTATGCTGAACCCTATAGAGTAAGGTTATTATACAGAACCCTATATACAGTGGGGAAAAAAATTATTTAGTCAGCCACCAATTGTGCATGTTCTCCCACTTAAAAAGATGAGAGAGGCCTGTAATTTTCATCATAGGTACACGTCAACTATGATAGACAAAATGAGGAAAAAAATTCCAGAAAATCACATTGTAGGATTTTTTATGAATTTATTTGCAAATTATGGTGGAAAATAAGTATTTGGTCAATAACAAAAGTTTCTCAATACTTTGTTATATACCCTTTGTTGGCAATGACACAGGTCAAACGTTTTTCTGTAAGTCTTCACAAGGTTTTCACACACTGTTGCTGTTATTTTGGCCCATTCCTCCATGCAGATCTCCTCTAGAGCAGTGATGTTTTGGGGCTGTCGCTGGGCAACACGGACTTTCAACTCCCTCCAAATATTTTCTATGGGGTTGAGATCTGGAGACTGGCTAGGCCACTCCAGGACCTTGAAATTCTTCTTACGAAGCCACTCCTTCGTTGCCCGGGCGGTTGTGTTTGGGATCATTGTCATGCTGAAAGACCCAGCCACGTTTCATCTTCAATGCCCTTGCTGATGGAAGGAGGTTTTCACTCAAAATCTCACGATACATGGCCCCATTCATTCTTTCCTTTACACGGATCAGTCGTCCTGGTCCCCTTTGCAGAAAAACAGCCCCAAAGCATGATGTTTTCCACCCCCATGCTTCACAGTAGGTATGGTGTTCTTTGGATGCAACTCAGCATTCTTTGTCCTCCAAACACGACGAGTTGAGTTTTTACCAAAAAGTTCTATTTTGGTTTCATCTGACCATATGACATTCTCCCAATCCTCTTCTGGATCATCCAAATGCACTCTAGCAAACTTCAGACGGGCCTGGACATGTACTGGCTTAAGCAGGGGGACACGTCTGGCACTGCAGGATTTGAAACCCTGGCGGCGTAGTGTGTTACTGATGGTAGGCTTTGTTACTTTGGTCCCAGCTCTCTGCAGGTCATTCACTAGGTCCCCCCGTGTGGTTCTGGGATTTTTGCTCACCGTTCTTGTGATCATTTTGACCCCACGGGGTGAGATCTTGCGTGGAGCCCCAGATCGAGGGAGATTATCAGTGGTCTTGTATGTCTTCCATTTCCTAATAATTGCTCCCACAGTTGATTTCTTCAAACCAAGCTGCTTACCTATTGCAGATTCAGTCTTCCCAGCCTGGTGCAGGTCTACAATTTTGTTTCTGGTGTCCTTTGACAGCTCTTTGGTCTTGGCCATAGTGGAGTTTGGAGTGTGACTGTTTGAGGTTGTGGACAGGTGTCTTTTATACTGATAACAAGTTCAAACAGGTGCCATTAATACAGGTAACGAGTGGAGGACAGAGGAGCCTCTTAAAGAAGAAGTTACAGGTCTGTGAGAGCCAGAAATCTTGCTTGTTTGTAGGTGACCAAATACTTATTTTCCACCATAATTTGCAAATAAATTCATTAAAAATCCTACAATGTGATTTTCTGGATTTTTTTTCTTCTCAATTTGTCTGTCATAGTTGACGTGTACCTATGATGAAAATTACAGGCCTCTCTCATCTTTTTAAGTGGGAGAACTTGCACAATTGGTGGCTGACTAAATACTTTTTTCCCCACTGTATAAGGTTATTATGCAGAACCCTATGGAGTAAGGTTATCATAAAATGGATAAAGTAATCCAGGGGTGGTGGTCCTCTGTAGCTCACCCTTGGTAGAGCATGGCGCTTGTAACGCCAAGGTAGTGGCTGTTCGATCCCCGGGACCACCCATACATAAGGTTATTTATGCACGCATGACTGTAAGGTCGCTTTGGATAAAGCGTCTGCTAAATGGTCATATGTATATTATTATTATTACCCCTCCCTTATCCCCCCCAACCCCACTAAAAATTTACGCATGATATATTATATATAAAATATATATGGCATATTATATATATATATATACCCCCCTAAATATATATATATATATATATATATAACAAAAATATACAAAATTAAAAAATAGATTATTAAACAAATAGAAAAGATAAAAATGTTTAAAATAAAAAGTTAAAAATAAATTTAAATATCATGCAAAAACATAGAAAAAAAATAAATAACACATTGTAAAGTGGTTGTCCCATTGGCTATAAGGTGAATGCACCAATTTGTAAGTCGCTCTGGATAACAGCGTCTGCTAAATGACGTAAATGTAAAAATGTAAATGTATTATACAGAACCCTATAGAGTAAGGTTATTATACAGAACCCTATAGAGTAAGGTTATTATACAGAACCCTACAGAGTAATGTTATTATACAGAACCCCAGACAGTAAGGTTATTGACCATTAGCTGGATGTGTGCCAGGAGAGTAGAGTCCTCTACACACGTAGGGCTGGCAAAATTACCGTATAACCCTGTAACCGATGGTTATGGATGAAGACCGCCATGAAAATAAAATAACTGTCTAACTGTAAAAAAATAAATATATGTTACAGCTGACTGAAGACGGGAGGCCCGGGCATTCGTGCAGTTGAGTTTCTGCGGTAACATGGACTCTTTACAACATAATGAAACTTTGTTGCTCCTTGCTGCAACAAGAAAATAGCAAACAGGTCTTCGGTTGCCTAGGCAACACCCCCCACAATGCAGCAGCATACATAGAAATAGAATGAAGAGAACAGGCTTGGAACCTCTATCCCAGGCAATTTGACTGGTCAACTCATGGGTACACTCACAATGACTGTCTGGTATTGTGATGCAATAAATTCCATGGTAATGTAGAATGTCCATTCAAATGATGTTAAGTGATGTGGCTCATGCAATGGAATGTATTTTTTTTGTAATATCAGTTGAGTTGAATCAACAAATCAACAAATCACAGCACATATTGATGGGTACACTTATCCATGTCTCAATTGTCTCGAGGCTTATAATCCTTCTTTAACCTGTCTCCTCCCCTTCATCTACTCTCTTAGGAAAAGAGTGTACCTAAAACGGCTGTCCCCATAGGAGAACACTTTGAAGAAACCTTTTTGGTTCCAGGTAGGACCCCTTTGAGTTCCATGTAGAACCCTTTACACAGAGGGTTCTACATGGAACCGAAAATAGTTCTACCTGGAACCAAAAAAGATTATACCTGGAACCAAAAAGGGTTTTCCTATGGGACAGACGAAGAACCCTTTTGGAACCCTTTATTCTAAGAGTGTACACTGACTGAAATGGATTTAATAAGTGACATAAATAAGGGATCATAGCTTTCACCTGGATTCACCTGGTCAGCTCCGTCATTTCCTGGTTGCTAAAATTCTAATAGTTCCCCTAACTTCAGTTTATTTTACAAAACAAGCTAGTATAGTGTAGAGAATCATCTAAACCATCTAAACCACTGTGAAATATATGTTCCATAACCAAAAATATACAGTGGGGGAAAAAAGTATTTAGTCAGCCACCAATTGTGCAAGTTCTCCCACTTAAAAAGATGAGAGAGGCCTGTAATTTTCATCATAGGTACACGTCAACTATGACAGACAAATTGAGAAAAAAAAATCCAGAAAATCACATTGTAGGATTTTTAATGAATTTATTTGCAAATTATGGTGGAAAATAAGTATTTGGTCACCTACAAACAAGCAAGATTTCTGGCTCTCACAGACCTGTAACTTCTTCTTTAAGAGGCTCCTCTGTCCTCCACTCGTTACCTGTATTAATGGCACCTGTTTGAACTTGTTATCAGTATAAAAGACACCTGTCCACAACCTCAAACAGTCACACTCCAAACTCCACTATGGCCAAGACCAAAGAGCTGTCAAAGGACACCAGAAACAAAATTGTAGACCTGCACCAGGCTGGGAAGACTGAATCTGCAATAGGTAAGCAGCTTGGTTTGAAGAAATCAACTGTGGGAGCAATTATTAGGAAATGGAAGACATACAAGACCACTGATAATCTCCCTCGATCTGGGGCTCCATGCAAGATCTCACCCCGTGGGGTCAAAATGATCACAAGAACGGCGGCGTAGTGTGTTACTGATGGTAGGCTTTGTTACTTTGGTCCCAGCTCTCTGCAGGTCCTAGACTTGGCGCTCTGGTACTGCTTGCCGTGCGGTAGCAGAGAGAACAGTCTATGACTTGGGTGACTGGAATCTTTTGCAATTCTTTGGGCTTTCCTAGTATATAGGTCAATTTTTTAGGGCCTTCCTCTGACACTGCCTGGTATAGAGGTCCTGGATGGCAGGAAGCTTGGCATCAGTGATGTACTGGGCCATACGCACTTCCCTCTGTAGTGCCTTGCAGTCAGATGCCGAGCAGTTGCCATACCATGCGGTGATGCAACCGGTCAGGATGCTCTCGATGGTGCAGCTGTATAACTTTTTGAGGATCTGAGGACCCATGCCAAATCTTTTCAGTCTCCTAAGGGGGAAAAGGTGTTGTCGTGCCCTCTTCACAACTGTCTTGGTGTGTTTGGACCACGATAGTTTGTTGGTGATGTGGACACCAAGGAACGTGAAACTCTCGACCCGCTCCACTACAACCCCGTCGATGTGAATGGGGGCCTGTTCGGCCCGCCTTTTCCTGTTGTCGACGATCATCTCCTTTGTCTTGATCACATTGAGGGAGAGGTTGTTGTCCTGGCACCACACTGCCAGGTCTTTCACCTCCTACCTATAGGCTGTCTCGTCGTCATCGGTGGTCAGGCCTACCACCGTTGAGTCGTCAGCAAACCTAATGATGGTGTTGGAGTCGTGTTTGGCCACGCAATCGTGGCTGAACAAGGAATACAGGAGGGGACTAAGCACGCACCCCTGAGGGGCCCCAGTGTTCATCATAGGTAGGAGGATCAGTGTGGCAGACGTGTTCTTGCCTACCCTTACCACCTGGGGGGCGGCCCGTCAGGAAGTCCAGGATCCAGTTGCAGAGGGAGTTGTTTAGTCCCAGGATCCTTAGTTTAGTGATGAGCTTTGAGGGCGCTATGGTGTTGAACATTGAGCTGTAGTCTATGAACAGCATTCTCACATAGGTGTTCCTTTTGTCCAGATGGGAAAGGGCAGTGAGGAGTGCGATTGAGATTGCGTCATCTGTGGTTCTGTTGGGGCAGTATGTGAATTGGAGTGGGTCTAGGGTGGGTCCAGGGTATCTGGGATGATGGTGTTGATGTGATCCATAATCCGCCTTTCAAAGCTCCTACAGACGTGAGTGCTACGGGTCGTTTTTGCTCATCTCATATGTGCAGTTGAAGTCGGAAGTTTACATACACTTAGGTTGGAGTCATTAAAACTTGTTTTTTCAACCACTCCACAAATTTCTTGTTAACAAACTATAGTTTTGGCAAGTTGGTTAGGACATCTACTTTGTGCATGACACAAGTAATTTTTCCAACAATTGTTTACAGACAGATAATTCACTGTATCGCAATTCCAGTGGGTCAGAGGTTTACATGCACTAAGTTGACTGTGCCATTAAACAGCTTGGAAAAATCCAGAAAATGATGTCATGGCTTTAGAAGCTTCTAATAGGCTAATTGACATAATTTGAGTCAATTGGAGGTGTACCTGTGGATGTATTTCAAGGCCTACCTTCAAACTCATTGCCTCTTTGCTTGACATCATGGGAAAATCAAAAGAAATCAGCCAAGACCTCAGAAAAAAAATTGTAGACCTCCACAATTCTGGTTCATCCTTGGGAGCAATTTCCAAACACCTGAAGGTACCACGTTCATCTGTACAAACAATAGTACGCAAGTATAAACACCATGGGACCATGCAGCCGTCATACCGCTCAGGAAGGAGACGCGTTCTGTCTCCTAAAGATGAACGTACTTTGCAAACAATCTCAGAACAACAGCAAAGGACCTTGTGAAGATGCTGGAGGAAACAGGTACAAAATTATCTATATCCACAGTAAAACAAGTCCTATATCGACATAACCTGAAAAGCCGCTCAGCAAGGAAGAAGCCACTGCTCCAAAACCGCCATCAAAAAGCCAGACTACGGTTTGCAACTGCACATGGGGACAAAGATCCTACTTTTTGGAGAAATGTCCTCTAGTCTGATGAAACAAAAACATAACTGTTTGGCCATAATGACCATCGTTATGTTTGGAGGAAAAAGGTGGAAGCTTGCAAGCCGAAGAACACCATCCAAACCGTGAAGCACAGGGGTGGCAGCATCATGCTGTGGGGGTGCTTTGCTGCAGGAGGGACTGGTGCACTTCACAAAATAGATGGCATCATGAGGAAGGAAAATTATGTGGATATATTGAAGCAACATCTCAAGACATCAGTCAGGAAGTCAAAGCTTGGTCGCAAATGGGTCTTCCAAATGGACAATGACCCCAAGCATACTTCCAAAGTTATGGCAAAGTGGCTTAAGGACAACAAAGTCAAGGTATTGGAGTCTCCATCACAAAGCCCCGACCTCAATCCTATAGAAACTTTGTGGGCAGAACTGATAAAGCGTGTGCAAGCAAGGAGGCCTACAAACCTGACCCAGTTACACCAGCTCTGTCAGGAGGAATGAGCCAAAATTCACCCAACTTATTGTGGGAAGCTTGTGGAAGGCTACCTGAAACGTTTGACCCAAGTTAAAGAATTTAAAGGCAATGCTACCAAATACTAATTGAGTGTATGTAAACTTCTGACCCACTGGGAATGTGATGGAAGAAAGAAAAGCTGAAATAAATCATTCTCTCTAATATTATTCTGACATTTCACATTCTTAAAATAAAGTGGTGATCCTAACTGACCTAAAACAGGGTATTTTTACTAGGATTAAATGTCAGGAATTGTGAAAAACTGAGTTTAAATGTATTTGGCTAAGGTGTATGTAAACTTCCGACTTCAACTGCATATACTGTATTCTTCTGTATTTTAGACAATGCCACTAGTTCTAATATTTATATATTTCTTAATTCCATTCTTTTACTTTTAGATTTGTGTGTATTGTTAGATACTACAGTGGTGGTCAAAAGTTTTGAGAATGACACAAATACTAATTTTCACAAAGTCTGCTGCCTCAGTTTTTATGATGGCAATTTGCATATACTCCAGAATGTTATGAAGAGGGATCAGATGAATTGCAATTAATTGCAAAGTCCCTCTTTGCCATGAAAATGAACTTAACCCCCCCAAAAACATTTCCACTGCATTTCAGCCCTGCCACAAAAGGACCAGCTGCCATCATGTCAGTGATTCTCTCGTTAACACAGGTGAGAGTGTTGACGAGGACAAGGCTGGAGATCACTCTGCCATGCTGATTGAGTTAGAACAACAGACTGGAAGCTTTAAAAGGAGGGTGGTGCTTGAAATCATTGTTCTTCCTCTGTTAACCATGGTTACCTGCAAGGAAACAAGTGGCGTCATCATTGCTTTGCACAAAAAGGGCTTCACAGGCAAGGATATTGCTGCTAGTAAGATTGCACCTAAATCAACCATTTATCGGATCATCAAGAACTTCAAGGAGAGAGGTTCAATTGTTGTGAAGAATGCGTCAGGGTGCCCAAGAAAGTCCAGCAAGCGCCAGGACCGTCTCCTAAAGTTTATTCAGCTGTGGGATCGGGGCACCACCAGTGCAGAGCTTGCTCAGGAATGGCAGCAGGCAGGTGTGAGTGCATCTGCACGCACAGTGAGGTGAATACTTTTGGAGGATGGCCTGGTGTCAAGAAGGGCAGCAAAGAAGCCACTTCTCTCCAGGAAAAACATCAGGGACAGACTGATATTCTGCAAAAGGTACAGGGATTGGACTGCTGAGGACTGGGGTAAAGTCATTTTCTCTGATGAATCCCCTTTCCGATTGTTTGGGGAATCCGGAAAACACCTTGTCCGAAGAAGCCAAGGTGAGCGCTACCATCAGTCCTGTGTCATGCCAACAGTAAAGCATCCTGAGACCATTCATGTGTGGGGTTGCTTCTCAGCCAAGGGAGTGGGCTCACTCACAATTTTGCCTAAGAACACAGCCATGAATAAAGAATGGTACCAACACATTCTCAGAGAGAAACTTCTCCCAACCATCCAAGAACAGTTTGGTGACGACCAATGCCTTTTCCAGCATGATGGAGCACCTTGCCATAAGGCAAAGGTGATAACTAAGTGGCTCGGGGAACAAAACATCGACATTTTGGGTCCATGGCCAGGAAACTCCCCAGACCTTAATCCCATTGAGAACTTGTTGGCGATCCTCAAGAGGCGGGTGGACAAACAAAAACCCACAAATTCGGACAAACTCCAAGCATTGATTATGCAAGAATGGGCTGACATCAGTCAGGATGTGGCCCAGAAGTTAATTGGCAGCATGCCAGGGTGGATTGCAGAGGTCTTGAAAAAGAAGGGTCAACACTGCAAATATTGACTCTTTGCATAAACTTAATGTAATTGTCAATAAAAGCCTTTGACACTTACGGAATGCTTGTAATTATACTTCAGTATACCATTGTACCATCTGACAAAAATATCTCATAACACTGAAGCATCGAACTTTGTGAAAACCAATACTTGAGTCATTCTCAAAACTTTTGACCATGACTGTACTGTACTGTTGGAGCTAGGAACACAAGCATTTCACTACACCCGCAATAACATCTGCTAAATATGTGTATGTGACCAATAACATTTTATTTTATTTGATTACAGACAGACAGACAGACAGACAGACAGACAGACAGACAGACAGACAGACAGACAGACAGACAGACAGACAGACAGACAGACAGACAGACAGACAGACAGACAGACAGTAGCTACTCCAGATGCAGTATGGAGCCTACAGACAGACAGAGAGACAGAGACAGAGACAGAGACAGTGACAGAGACAGTGACAGAGACAGAGACAGAGACAGAGACAGACAGACAGTAGCTACTCCAGATGCAGTATGGAGCCTACAGACAGACAGAGAGACAGAGACAGAGACAGAGACAGTGACAGTGACAGAGACAGAGACAGTGACAGTGACAGAGACAGAGACACAGACAGACAGACAGACAGACAGACAGACAGACAGACAGACAGACAGACAGACAGACAGACAGACAGACAGACAGACAGACAGACACTAGCTACTCCAGATGCAGTGTGGCTGGCCATGACAGCTGTGGCAGTTCTACTTCTTGAGTCGATGGCTAATTAGTCTCACAGGAGATACATTAGGGAGTGTGTGTGTCTGTGTGCCCGTGTGTATGTGTGTGTGTACTCCCAGAGAGGACGCAGCAGCTTGAAGATTTCCCAGGAGAAAGACCGAGACGATCACGATGGATAACTGACAAACAGTAAACAGTTTACCCCATGAGCACCGGGGCTGAAGGCTCCATCAGACACAAAATGGCTTCTGTGTTTCACCCCGGGAAGCTAACGGAACCAAACGGAAGCAAAAGGAAGTAAACAGAAGCAAAAGGACTGATTTCTAACGAATACACACCAGGCTGAAGCTACAACACAGACACACCAGGCTGAAGCTACAACACAGAAACACACCAGGCTCAAGCTACAACACAGAGACACACCAGGCTGAAGCTACAACACAGAGACACACCAGGCTGAAGCTACAACACAGAGACACACCAGGCTGAAGCTACAACACATAAACACACCAGGCTGAAGCTACAACACAGAATCACACCAGGCTGAAGCTACAACACAGAAACACACCAGGCTGAAGCTACAACACAGAGACACACCAGGCTGAAGCTACAACACAGAGACACACCAGACTGAAGCTACAACACAGAACCCACCAGGCTGAAGCTACAACACAGAAAGCTACAACACAGGCTGAAGCTACAACACAGAAACACACCAGGCTGAAGCTACAACACAGAAACACACCAGGCTGAAGCTACAACACAGAGACACACCAGGCTGAAGCTACAACACAGAGACACACCAGGCTGAAGCTACAACACAGAAACACACCAGGCTGAAGCTACAACACAGAGACACACCAGGCTGAAGCTGGAACACAGAGACATACCAGGCTGAAGCTACAACACAGCGACACACCAGGCTGAAGCTACAACACAGAGACACAGCGGGCTGAAGTTACAACACAGAGACCCACCATGCTGAAGCTACAACACAGAAACACACCAGGCTGAAGCTACAACACAGAAACAAACCAGGCTGAAGCTTCAACACAGAGACACACCAGGCTGAAGCTACAACACAGAAACACACCAGGCTGAAGCTACAACACAGAAACATACCAGACTAAAGCTACAACACAGAAACATACCACGTGAAGTAGAGGAGGCACAGAAACATACCAGGTGAAGGAGAGGAGACACAGAAACATACCAGGTGAAGGAGACCCAGCAACATACCAGGTGAAGAAGAGGAGACACAGCAACATACCATGTGAAGGAGACCCAGCAACATATCAGGTGAAGGAGAGGAGGTCAACATATGGAACCAGAAAACACACAAAGTCAAACCAAGGATTTTACATTGGTACTGGAAATACGCCAGATGACTGGGAGCACAATTGGAAAAGGTTTTTTCAAATCCTGTCTAGTGCAGAATTAGATTACTTCTTCTGGAGGATTTTAATGTTTAACATTGATTTGTGTATCTGATCATTTGCCAGTTTAACCCATTTTGGCAGGTGAGCACAGTGCCCAATCCACCAGCAGTAACTACAGGTTTTTTCAACAAGCATTACAGGATGGGAACGGGTCGTCTCATCAAGGTTGTGAAATCCGTTCATCATGATCCACTACACCTCATGGTACAACAAGCTGCTTAATACTCATACATGTTTCTTTCTTCGTACATCATTGTGTAAAATATTTATATAGTCTAAAAATATATATATATTACCAACAATCATCTGGAAGTGATGCAGACAATTACATTGATGGAAGTTACAATCTATCTGCAATATTAAACTGATCTACCCCCCCCCCCCCCCCCCCCAAAAAAAAAAAAAAAAAAAAAACAATTTACTCTATCTTGGTTATGCTCATAACTTACATTTTGAGCAACATATTAAGTTGGATTTATTCTTAGTTGTTTAGGTAAAAATGAAATGAACAAATCATTGAAATCATGTCCATTCATTTTAATTAAGTACATCGTTATTGTATAATTTTTTTTGGTCAATTTCAATTCAACCCCAGAATAATTATTTCCAGTGTGGTTGAGGGTGTGTAAAAATTCCAATGAAATTCTAATGAAATGTGCCATCTTACTGCCCCAGAGGTCAGGGGTTTAATTCCCGCTTCCGCCTGTCCCACTTTCAGTCCTCTGACTCCTCCTGTTTCTAATCTGTCTAAATAAAGCAAGGAAAAAATGAAGGTGGAATTCCACAGAAAATATTCTCCATCGGCCCTTATCATTAATCAATATTTAGGCTATAAACCACAGTGCAAAAACATATTGATTTTTGTGTTTTTATGCTGCCTTTTACATGCACTAAAATCCCCAAAAAGCGTTTTCCCAACACTCTCTTAAAAACACCAAAATTCATATTGAAGAACCAACTTGGCTGTATCAGAGTACGTCTATTCTGTTTCAATACACTTTCTGTGTATCATAACACTTACATTGGGTTTACGTTCAAACACACACCAAACACCAGATCTCAGGTTAGATGCACTTATTTTCATGGTTTCATTACACAATCATGGTGTTTTGAGTCTTTCTATTTTTACAGACTAGTACACACACACACACACTCACACACACACACACACACACACACACACACACACACACACACACACACACACACACACACAGACAGAGCTGTCTAAGGGTGTGTAAAATTGACGGCCCAATGCTGCCCATGGCACAGCTAACATCAAACCAGGATCTTGTGTTTGTGAGTGTGAGTGTGTGTGTGTGTGTCCTTCCCAGTAAGAGGATTTGAAACCCACCAGTCTGTGAAGATTCAAGCAATATATTTCGCTACACCTGCAATATCTGCAAAATATGTGTATGTGACCAATTTTATTTTTCCTCTCTCTCTCTCTCTCAATTCAATTTCAATTCAATTCATACAAGGGCTTTATTGGCATGGGAAACGTATGTTAACATTGCCAAGTAGATAGTAAACAAAGTGAAATAAACAATAAAAATTAACAGTAAACATTACACTCAGAAGTTTCAAAAGAATAAAGACATTTCAAATGTCAATATTATGTCTATATACAGTGTTGTAACAATGTGCAAATAGTTAAAATACAAATAGGAAATTGTGTATTGTGTGTATGGGAGAAGAAAAAAAAAAAAATATGTATGCACTCACTAACTTTAAGTCGCTCTGGATAAGAGCGTCTGCTAAATGACTAAAATGTAAATGTAGATTGCTGAGGAATATTTTTTTAAAATCAATTTTAGAAGAAGGCTGTAACGTAACAAAATGTGGAAAAGTCAAGGGGTCTGAATAATTTTCCAAGGCACTGTATGTGCAAATAGTTAAACTACAAAAGGGAAAATAAATAAATATGGGTTGTATTTACAATGGCGTTTGTTCTTCACTGGTTGCCCTTTTCTGGTGGCAACAGGTCACAAATCTTGCTGCTGTGATGGCACACTGTGGTATTTCACCCAATAGATATGGGAGTTTATCCAAATTGGCTTTGTTTAAAAAAAAATTGTGGATCTCTGTAATCTGAGGGAAATATGTGTCTCTAATATGGTCATACATTTGGCAGGAGGTTAGGAAGTGCAGCTCAGTTTCCACCTCATTTTGTGGACAGTGTGCACAGAGCCTGTCTTCTCTTGAGAGCCAGGTCTGCCTCTTGCAGCCTTTCTCAATAGCAAGGCTATGGTCACTGAGTTTGTACTTAGTCAAAGTTTTCCTTAAGTTTGGGTCAGTCACAGTGGTCAGGTATTCTGCCTCAAAGCAGAATGTGTACCCAGACTGGTATACACCCACCCACCCACACTAACAGTGTGTCATGTATAGGTAGATTGTGTAGCATTACTGAAACTAACATAACCTGTATCTACTGATGATATTACAGGACTCGGGGGGGGGGGGGGGGGGGGGGGGGGTGGTCTAACATCAGTGTCTGTTGTAGACAGTATTAACCCAGCCCAGTGTCTGTTGTAGACAGTGTTAACCCAGCCCAGTGTCTGTTGTAGACAGTTTTAACCCAGCCCAGTGTCTGTTGTAGACAGTGTTAACCCAGCCCAATGTCTGTTGTAGACAGCGTTAACCCAGCCCAGCGTCTGTTGTAGACAGTGTTAACCCAGCCCAGTGTCTGTTGTAGACAGTGATAACCCAGCCCAGCGTCTGTTGTAGACAGTGTTAACCCAGCCCAGCATGTCACGCTCGTCGAACAGAGATGAGGAACAAGGCGCAGCGTTGCAGGCAAACATACTCTTTATTAGAGACACGATCCAAAACAACAAAACGAAAACGTGACAGTTCACGGTCTAACACAACAGACTAGAAACAAGATCCCACAAACTCTGTGGGGAAACAGGCTGCTAAAGTATGGTTCTCAATCAGAGACAACAAGCAACAGCTGAATCACGTTGCCTCTGATTGAGAACCACACTGGCCAACATAGACAAACAATACTAGAATGTGAAACCTATAACAAAACACATATACTTTACACACCCTGGCTCAACATATTAGAGTCCCCAGAGCCAGGGCGTGACAGTACCCCCCCCTAAAGGCGCGGACTCCGACCGCGCCCACCAAATTCCACAGGGGAGGGACCCGGGTGGGCACTCCGCTTAGGCGGCGGATCCGGCTCCGGGCCTGATCCCCGCTCCCTCTCCAACCCCCAAAGTACCCCTGGTCCGGTCTGGCCCCGCTGGCCGGACCTGGACTGCACACTGGTGGAGCGGATTGCTCTAGCTCCGGCGTGAAGCATCTGACCGGTGCCGGACCAGCCACCAGTGGAACAGGCACGGGCCGTGCCGGACTGACGACGACACACACCACTGGCTTGTGTGTGGGGAGCAGGAGCGGGCCGAGCCGGCCTGACGAAATGCACCACTGACTTGGTGCGGGGAGCAGGAGCGGGCCGGACCGGGCTGACGAAGCGCACCACTGACTTGGTGCGGGGAGCAGGAACGGGCCGAGCCGGGCTGACGAAACGCACCACTGACTTGGTGCGGGGAGCAGGAGCGGGCCGAGCCGGGCTGACGAAACGCACCACTGACTTGGTGCGGGGAGCAGGAGCGGGCCGGACTGGGCTGACGAAACGCACCACTGACTTGGTGCGGGGAGCAGGAACGGGCCAGCCGGGCTGACGAAACGCACCACTGTCTTGGTGCGGGGAGCAGGAGCGGGCCGGACCGGGCTGACGAAGCGCACCACTGACTTGGTGCGGGGAGCAGGAGCGGGCCGGACCGGGCTGACGAAGCGCACCACAGGCTTGGTGCGGGGAGCAGGAACAGGCCGGGCCGAGCTGGCGACGCGCACTGTAGACTTGGTGCGAGTGGCAGGAACAGGCCGGACCGTACTGGGAACACACACCACTGGCCCTACGTGGGGATCAGGAACAGGCCGGACCGGACTGGCAACACACCCCAGTACCTCTCGCCGTGCCTCTACACCTTCCATCCCCTCTTCGACCAGTGGCCCCCGTAACCTGGCGGCCTCCTCTGCCAACCCGCTGGGCCGCTCTATCGCGGCCTCCTGCTGCCCCGACGTCGTGAGCCCCCCCCCCTAAAAATTTTCTGGGAGTCTCTCTTCCCCGTGGGCCAGGCCTCTATGGTTCTCGCCCAACTCTCGCTCTTCTGCTTCCAATTCCCGCCATTCAGCTCCTCATTCGGCTTGACCCAGTCGAAGCTCTTCCTCCACTGTTCCCAAGTCCACCCTCTCTGCTCCTCACTAGGCTGCTTGGTCCAGATCAGGTGGGATCTTCTGTCACGCTCGTCGAACAGAGATGAGGACCAAGGCGCAGCGTTGCAGGCAAACATACTCTTTATTAGAGACACGATCCAAAACAACAAAACGAAAACGTGACAGTTCACGGTCTAACACAACAGACTAGAAACAAGATCCCACAAACTCTGTGGGGAAACAGGCTGCTAAAGTATGGTTCTCAATCAGAGACAACAAGCAACAGCTGAATCACGTTGCCTCTGATTGAGAACCACACTGGCCAACATAGACAAACAATACTAGAATGTGAAACCTAGAACAAAACACATATACTTTACACACCCTGGCTCAACATATTAGAGTCCCCAGAGCCAGGGCGTGACACAGCATCTGTTGTTGACAGTGTTAACCCAGCCCAGTGTCTGTTGTAGACAGTGTTAACCCAGCCCAATGTCTGTTGTAGACAGTTTTAACCCAGCCCAGTGTATGTTGTAGACAGTGTTAACCCAGCCCAGTGTCTGTTGTAGACAGTGTTAACCCAGCCCAGTGTCTGTTGTAGACAGTGTTAACCCAGCCCAGTGTCTGTTGTAGACAGTGTTAACCCAGCCAGTGTCTGTTGTAGACAGTGTTAACCAACCAGTAGCCCAGGCAAGTGTCTGTTGTAGACAGTGTTAACCCAGCCCAGTCCAGTGTCTGTTGTAGACAGTGTTAACCCAGCCCAGTGTCTGTTGTAGACAGTGTTAACCCAGCCCAGTGTCTGTTGTAGACAGTGTTAACCCAGCCCAGTGTCTGTTGTAGACAGTGTTAACCCAGCCCAGTGTCTGTTGTAGACAGTGTTAACCAAGCCCAGTGTCAGTAGTAGACAGTGTTAACCCAGGCAAGTGTCTGTTGTAGACAGTGTTAACCCAGCCCAGTCCAGTGTCTGTTGTAGACAGTGTTAACCCAGCCCAGTGTCTGTTGTAGACAGATGTGTTAACCCAGCCCAGTGTCAGTGTTGTAGACAGTGTTAACCCAGCCCAGTGTCTGTTGTAGACAGTGTTAAACCCAGCCCAGTGTCTGTTGTAGACAGTGTTTAACCCAGCCCAGTGTCAGTAGTAGACAGTGTTAACCCAGGCAAGTGTCTGTTGTAGACAGTGTTAACCCAGCCCAGTGTCTGTTGTAGACAGTGTTAACCCAGCCCAGTGTCTGTTGTAGACAGTGTTAACCCAGCCCAGTGTCTGTTGTAGACAGTGTTAACCCAGCCCAGTGTCAGTTGTAGACAGTGTTAACCCAGGCCCAGTGTCTGTTGTAGACAGTGTTAACCCAGCCCAGTGTCTGTTGTAGACAGTGTTAACCCAGCCCAGTGTCTGTTGTAGACAGTGTTAACCCAGCCCAGTGTCTGTTGTAGACAGTGTTAACCCAGCCCAATGTCTGTTGTAGACAGTTTTAACCCAGCCCAGTGTCTGTTGTAGACAGTGTTAACCCAGCCCAGTGTCTGTTGTAGACAGTGTTAACCCAGCCCAGTGTCTGTTGTAGACAGTGTTAACCCAGCCCAGCGTCTGTTGTAGACAGTGTTAACCCAGCCCAGCGTCTGTTGTAGACAGTGTTAACCCAGCCCAGTGTCTGTTGTAGACAGTGTTAACCCAGCCCAGTGTCTGTTGTAGACAGTGTTAACCCAGCCCAGTGTCTGTTGTAGACAGTGTTAACCCAGCCCAGTGTCTGTTGTAGACAGTGTTAACCCAGCCCAGTGTCAGTAGTAGACAGTGTTAACCCAGGCAAGTGTCTGTTGTAGACAGTGTTAACCCAGCCCAGTCCAGTGTCTGTTGTAGACAGTGTTAACCCAGCCCAGTGTATGTTGTAGACAGTGTTAACCCAGCCCAGTGTCTGTTGTAGACAGTGTTAACCCAGCCCAGTGTCAGTGTTGTAGACAGTGTTAACCCAGCCAAGTGTCTGTTGTAGACAGTGTTAACCCAGCCCAGTGTCTGTTGTAGACAGTGTTAACCCAGCCCAGCGTCTGTTGTAGACAGTGTTAACCCAGCCCAGTGTCTGTTGTAGACAGTGTTAACCCACCCAGTGTCCCAGTAGTTAACCCAGCCCAGCCCAGTGTCTGTTGTAGACAGTGTTAACCCAGCCCAGTGTCTGTTGTAGACAGTGTTAACCCAGCCCAGTGTCTGTTGTAGACAGTGTTAACCCAGCCCAGTGTCTGTTGTAGACAGTGTTAACCCAGCCCAGTGTCAGTTGTAGACAGTGTTAACCCAGCCCAGTGTCTGTTGTAGACAGTGTTAACCAGCCCAGCCCAGTGTCTGTTGTAGACAGTGTTAACCCAGCCCAGTGTCTGTTGTAGACAGTGTTAACCCAGCCCAGTGTCTGTTGTAGACAGTGTTAACCCAGCCCAGCCCAGTGTCTGTTGTAGACAGTGTTAACCCAGCCCAGTGTCTGTTGTAGACAGTGTTAACCCAGCCCAGTGTCTGTTGTAGACAGTGTTAACCCAGCCCAGTGTCTGTTGTAGACAGTGTTAACCCAGCCCAGTGTCTGTTGTAGACAGTGTTAACCCAGCCCAGTGTCTGTTGTAGACAGTGTTAACCCAGCCCAGTGTCTGTTGTAGACAGTGTTAACCCAGCCCAGTGTCTGTTGTAGACAGTGTTAACCCAGCCCAGTGTCTGTTGTAGACAGTGTTAACCCAGCCCAGTGTCTGTTGTAGACAGTGTTAACCCAGCCCAGCCCAGTGTATGTTGTAGACATTTTAACCCAGCCCAGTGTCTGTTGTAGACAGTGTTAACCCAGCCCAGTGTCTGTTGTAGACAGTGTTAACCCAGCCCAGTGTCTGTTGTAGACAGTGTTAACCCAGCCCAGTGTCTGTTGTAGACAGTGTTAACCCAGCCCAGTGTCAGTGGTAGACAGTGTTAACCCAGCCCAGTGTCAGTGGTAGACAGTGTTAACCCAGCCCAGTGTCTGTTGTAGACAGTGTTAACCCAGCCCAGTGTCTGTTGTAGACAGTTTTAACCCAGCCCAGTGTCTATTGTAGACAGTTTTAACCCAGCCCAGTGTCTGTTGTAGACAGTGTTAACCCAGCCCAGCGTCTGTTGTAGACAGTGTTAACCCAGCCCAGTGTCTATTGTAGACAGTTTTTACCCAACCCAGTGTCTGTTGTAGACAGTATTAACCCAGCCCAGTGTCTGTTGTAGACAGTATTAACCCAGCCCAGTGTCTGTTGTAGACAGTTTTAACCCAGCCCAGTGTCTGTTGTAGACAGTGTTAACCCAGCCCAGTGTCTGTTGTAGACAGCGTTAACCCAGCCCAGCGTCTGTTTTAGACAGTGTTAACCCAGCCCAGCGTCTGTTGTAGACAGTGATAACCCAGCCCAGTGTCTGTTGTAGACAGTGTTAACCCAGCCCAGTGTCTGTTGTTGACAGTTTTAACCCAGCCCAGTGTCTGTTGTAGACAGTGTTAACCCAGCCCAGTGTCTGATGTAGACAGTGTTAACCCAGCCCAGTGTCTGTTGTAGACAGTGTTAACCCAGCCCAGCCCAGTGTCTGTTGTAGACAGTGTTAACCCAGCCCAGTGTCTATTTTAGACAGTGTTAACCCAGCCCAGTGTCTATTGTAGACAGTTTTAACCCAGCCCAGTATCTGTTGTAGACGGTGTTAACCCAGCCCAGCGTCTTTTGTAGACAGTGTTAACCCAGCCCAGCGTCTGTTGTAGACAGTGTTAACCCAGCCCAGTGTCTATTGTAGACAGTTTTTACCCAGCCCAGTGTCTGTTGTAGACAGTGTTAACCCAGCCCAGTGTCTGTTGTAGACAGTATTAACCCAGCCCAGTTTCTGTTGTAGACAGTATTAACCCAGCCCAGTGTCTGTTGTAGACAGTTTTAACCCAGCCCAGTGTCTGTTGTAGACAGTGTTAACCCAGCCCAGTGTCTGTTGTAGACAGCGTTTACCCAGCCCAGCGTCTGTTGTAGACAGTGTTAACCCAGCCCAGTGTCTGTTGTAGACAGTGTTAACCCAGCCCAGTGTCTATTGTAGACAGTGTTAACCCAGCCCAGTGTCTGTTGTAGACAGTGTTAACCCAGCCCAGTGTCTTTTGTAGACAGTGTTAACCCAGCCCAGTGTCTGTTGTAGACAGTGTTAACCCAGCCCAGTGTCTGTTGTAGACATTGTTAACCCAGCCCAGTGTCTGTTGTAGACAGTGTTAACCCAGCCCAGTGTCAAATCAAATCAAATCAAATGTACATGAGGGGACTGAGCACGCACCCCTGAGGGGCGCCTGTGTTGAGTATCAGTGTAGCAGATGTGTTGTTACCTACCCTTACCACCTGGGGGCGGCCCGTCAGGAAGTCCAGGATCCAGTTGCAGAGGGAGGTGTTTAGTCCCAGGATCCTTAGCTTAGTGATGAGCTTTGAGGGCACTATGGTGTTGAATGCTGAGCTGTAGTCAATGAATAGCATTCTCACGTAGGTGTTCCTCTTGTCCAGGTGGGAAAGGGCAGTGTGGAGTGCAATAGAGATTGCATCATATTTGGATCTGTTGGGGCAGTATGCAAATTGGAGTAGGTCTAGGGTTTCTGGGATAATGGTGTTGATGTGAGCCATGACCAGCCTTTCAAAGCACTTCATGGCTACAGACGTCAGTGCTACGGGTCGGTAGTCATTTAGGCAGGTTATCTTAGTGTCCTTGGGCACGGGGACTATGGTGGTCTGCTTGATACATGTTGGTATTACAGACTCAGTCAAGGACATGTTGAAAATGTCAGTGAAGACACTTGCCAGTTGGTCAGCACATGCTCGGAGTACACGTCCTGGTAATCCGTCTGGCCCTGCGGTCTTGTGAATATTGACCTGCTTAAAAGTCTTACTCACATCGGCTACAGAGAGCGTGATCACATAGTCATCCGGAACAGCTGGTGCTCTCATGCATGCTTCAGTGTTGCTTGCCTCGAAGCGAGCATAGAAGTGGTTTAGCTCATCTGGAAGTCTTGTGTCACTGGGCAGCTCGCGGCTGTGCTTCCCTTTGTAGTCTGTAATAGTTTTCAAGCCCTGCCACATCCGACGAGCGTCAGAGCCGGTGTAGTACGATTCAGTCTTAGTCCTGTATTGACTCTTTGCCTGTTTGATGGTTCGTCGGAGGGCATAGCGGGATTTCTTATAAGCGTCCGGGTTAGAGTCCCGCTCCTTGAAAGCGGCAGCTCTACCCTTTAGCTCAGTGCGGATGTTTCCTGTAATCCATGGCTTCTGGTTGGTGTATGTACGTACGGTCACTGTGGGGACGACATCATCGATGCACTTATTGATGAAGCCAGTGACTGATGTGGTGTACTCCTCAATGCTATCTGAAGAATCCCGGAACATGTTCCAGTCTGTGCTAGCAAAACAGTCCTGTAGCTTAGCATCTGCGTCATCTGACCACTTTTTTATTAACCGAGTCACTGGTGCTTCCTGCTTTAGTTTTTGCTTATAAGCAGTAATCAGGAGGATAGAGTTATGATGAGATTTGCCAAATGGAGGGCGTGGGAGAGCTTTGTATGCGTCTCTGTGTGTGGAGTAAAGGTGGTCTAGAGTTTTTTTTCCTCTGGTTGCACATTTAACATGCTGGTAGAAATTAGGTAAAACGGATTTAAGTTTCCCTGCATTAAAGAGCGCTGCCTTTGCCTTTTCCTGTTGACTTATGGCCTTATACAGCTCATTCATGGCAACCTTAATGCCAGCATTGGTTTGTGGTGGTAAATAGACAGCTATGAAAAATATAGAAGAAAACTGTCTTGGTAAATAGTGTGGTCTACAGCTCATCATAAGATACTCTACCTCAGGCGAGCAAAACCTCAAGACTTCCTTAGTATTTGATTTTGTGCACCAGCTGTTGTTTACAAATATACACAGACTGCCACCCCTTGTCTTACCGGAGTCAGCCGTTCTATCCTGCCGATGTAGCGTATAGCCCGCTAGCTGTATGTTGTCCATGTCGTCGTTCAGCCACGACTCAGTGAAACATAAGATATTACAGTTTTTAATGTCCCATTGGTAGGATAACCGTAATCTTAGGTCATCCCATTTATTCTCAAAAGATTGAAGATTGGCTAATAGGATTGATGGGAGAGGCAGTTTACTCGCTCGTCGTCAGATCCTTACAAGGCACCCCGACCTACGTCCACGATATCTCTGTCTCTTCCTCATGCGAATGACGGGGATTTGGGCCTTGTCAGGTGTTTGTAGGACATCCTTTGCGGCTGCCTCGTTGAAGAAAAAATCTTCGTCCAATACGAGGTGAGTAATCGCTGTCCTGATATCCAGAAGCTATTTTTGGTTAGAAGAGACGATGGCAGAAACATTATGTACAAAATAAATTACAAATAACGCAGAAAAACACACATGCAGTGGGGAGAACAAGTATTTGATACACTGCCGATTTTGCAGGTTTTCCTACTTACAAAGCATGTAGAGGTCTGTAATCTTTATCAAAGGTACACTTCAACTGTGAGAGACGGAATCTAAAACAAAAATCCAGAAGATCACATTGTATGATTTTTAAGTAATTAATTAGCATTTTATTGCATGACATAAGTATTTGATCACCTACCAACTAGTAAGAATTCCGGCTCTCACAGACCTGTTAGTTTTTCTTTAAGAAGCCCTCCTGTTCTCCACTCATTACCTGTATTAACTGCACCTGTTTGAACTCGTTACCTGTATAAAAGACACCTGTCCACACACTCAATCAAACAGACTCCAACCTCTCCACAATGGCCAAGACCAGAGAACTGTGTAAGGACATCAGGGTTAAAATTGTAGACCTGCACAAAGCTGGGATGGTCTACAGGACAATAGGCAAGCAGCTTGGTGAGAAGGCAACAACTGTTGGCACAATTATTAGAAAATGGAAGAAGTTCAAGATGACGGTCAATCACCCTCGATCTGGGGCTCCATGCAAGATCTCACCTCGTGGGGCATCAATGATCATGAGGAAGGTGAGGGATCAGCCCAGAACTACATGGCAGGTCCTGGTCAATGACCTGAAGAGAGCTGGGACCACAGTCTCAAAGAAAACCATTAGTAACACATTACGCCGTCATGGATTAAAATCCTGCAGCGCACGCAAGGTCCCCCTGCTCAAGCCAGCGCATGTCCAGGCCCGTCTGAAGTTTGCCAATGACCATCTGGATGATCCAGAGGAGGAATGGGAGAAGGTCATGTGGTCTGATGAGACAAAAATAGAGCTTTTTGGTCTAAACTCCACTCGCCGTGTTTGGAGGAAGAAGAAGGATGAGTACAACCCCAAGAACACCATCCCAACCGTGAAACATTATTCTTTGGGGATGCTTTTCTGCAAAGGGGACAGGACGACTGCACCGTATTGAGGGGAGGATGGATGGGGCCATGTATCGCGAGATCTTGGCCAACAACCTCCTTCCCTCAGTAAGAGCATTGAAGATGGGTCGTGGCTGTGTCTTCCAGCATGACAATGACCCGAAACACACAGCCAGGGCAACTAAGGAGTGGCTCCGTAGAAGCATCTCAAGGTCCTGGAGTGGCCTAGCCAGTCTCTAGACCTGAACCCAATAGAACATCTTTGGAGGGAGCTGAAAGTCCGTATTGCCCAGCGACAGCCCCAAAACCTGAAGGATCTGGAGAAGGTCTGTATGGAGGAGTGGGCCGAAATCCCTGCTGCAGTGTGTGCAAACCTGGTCAAGACCTACACGAAACGTATGATCTCTGTAATTGCAAACAAAGGTTTCTGTACCAAATATTAAGTTCTGCTTTTCTGATGTATCAAATACTTATGTCATGCAATAAAATGCAAATTAATTACTTAAAAATCATACAATGTGATTTTCTGGATTTTTGTTTTAGATTCCGTCTCTCACAGTTGAAGTGTACCTATGATAAAAATTACAGACCTCTACATGCTTTGTAAGTAGGAAAACCTGTAAAATCGGCAGTGTATCAAATACTTGTTCTCCCCACTGTAATACACTGCTCAAAAAAATAAAGGGAACACTTAAACAACACAATGTAACTCCAGGTCAATCACACTTCTGTGAAATCAAACTGTCCACTTAGGAAGCAACACTGATTGACAATAAATTTCACATGCTGTTGTGCAAATGGAATAGACAACAGGTGGAAATTATAGACAATTAGCAAGACACCCCCAATAAAGGACTGGTTTTGCAGGTGGTGACCACAGACCACTTCTCAGTTCCTATGCTTCCTGGCTGATGTTTTGGTCACTTTTGAATGCTGGCGGTGCTTTCACTCTAGTGGTAGCATGAGACGGAGTCTACAACCCACACAAGTGGCTCAGGTAGTGCAGCTCATCCAGGATGGCACATCAATGCGAGCTGTGGCAAGAAGGTTTGCTGTGTCTGTCAGCGTAGTGTCCATCGCATGGAGGCACTACCAGGAGACAGGCCAGTACATCAGGAGACGTGGAGGAGGCCGTAGGAGGGCAACAACCCAGCAGCAGGACTGCTACCTCCGCCTTTGTGCAAGGAGGAGCAGGAGGAGCACTGCCAGAGCCCTGCAAAATGACCTCCAGCAGGCCACAAATGTGCATTTAATAAGATTATTTCATTCATTCAGATCTAGGATGTGTTATTTTAGTGTTCCCTTTATTTTTTTGAGCAGTGTAGTACAGTTGGTTAGAGGGCTGTAAAACAGCCCAGCCCAGTGTCTGTTGTAGACAGTGTTAACCCAGCCCAGTGTCTATTGTAGACAGTGTTAACCCAGCCCAGTGTCTGTTGTAGACAGTGTTAACCCAGCCCAGCCCAGTGTCTGTTGTAGACAGTGTTAACCCAGCCCAGCCCAGCCAGTCCCATTTCATTTCATTCTTATTCCCAACCTCCTCTCCTACCTATCGATATTCCTTTTGTTTTACAGCTTTTTCTTACTATGATTTTAGGGCAGAGCTGAGGCGATGCTCCAAACATCTGGTCACGGTGACATGGAGGAGACAGTGGTTAGCACCTTCCACTCTTCCCAGATTAAACACACAGCCATTTAATAGTTTTTTATTCACCCAGCACTAATGCTTCCTCTGAAGCACATTAGCATTTTGATAAGAGCCTTTCCTCCATTCCGGAGACAAGGAGAGAGAAGTAGCCAGCGCTGCAGAGAGAGAATGGAATAATGTGAACACAGCATGTGAACAGCCAATGTTTAGAGAGAATGGGGAGGTGGGGAGAGAGAGAGAGGAGGAGAGAGAGAGAGAGAGAGAGAGAGAGAGAGAGAGAGAGAGAGAGAGAGGGAGAGGGGAGGAAGGAGAGGAGAGAGAGGGGAGGGTAGAGAGAGAGAGGGGGGGAGTAGAGGAGAGAGAGAGGAGGGGAGAGAGAGGGGGGATAGAGGAGAGAAAAATAGCATGCACTGCAGAGAGAGAATGGAATAATGTGAACACAGCATGTGAACAGTCAACGTTTAGAGAGAATGGGGAGGGGGGAGAGAGAGAGAGGAGGAGAGAGAGAGGGGGAGGAAGAGGGGAGGAAGGAGAGGAGAGGAGAGAGAGAAGGGAGAGAGAGAGACATAGATAGAGAGAGAGAGAGGGGGGGGGGAGAGAGAGGAGAGAGAGAGAGAGAGAGGGGGGAGGAGAGAGAGAGAGAGAGAGAGAGAGAGAGAGAGAGAGAGAGAGAGAGAGAGAGAGAGAGAGAGAAAAGAGTGAAAGAGAGATGGAGATGGAGATGGAAATGGAGATGGAGATGGAGAGCAAAACACCTCTGTTCTGAAGTGTCTGAGAGGACTTGCTGATTCTGTGAGTTAAATTGAACGGTGGCGGGGGTTATTCTGTCCTTAATGCACACTCTGTTCTTCTCTGCTCTGCTCTGTCCACTGAATAAGTCCACCTCATCTAACCCTGCTGTCACGTCACCAAATGGCACCCTATTCTCAAAACAGAATGCCCCATAAGCTCCGGTCAATAGTAGTGCACTACATATGGAACAGGGTGCCATTTGAGACGCATACAGTTATGTAAAGAGAGCTGTGTAAAGATAAACATCATCTTCATCATCAGTATCTTCCTCTACTCAGGCCTCAGAGCCTAGTGAATAACCGACACACACTGACAGACCAGTCATCAGGCTATTGCACTGTGCTATAGGTACTCTCCCACCGTCATCACCACTGCTATTTCACTGGGTTACTATTTCACTGGGTTACTATTTCACTGGGTTACTATTTCACTGGTTTACTATTTCACTGAGTTACTATTTCACTGGGCCGCTATGTCACTGGGTTACTATTTCACTGGGTTACTATTTCACTGGGCTGCTATGTCACTGGGTTACTATTTCACTGGGTTACTATTTCACTGGGTTACTATTTCACTGGGCTGCTATGTCACTGGGTTACTATTTCACTGGGTTACTATTTCACTGGGTTACTATTTCACTGGGTTACTATTTCACTGGGCTGCTATGTCACTGGGTTACTATTTCACTGGGCTGCTATGTCACTGGGTTGCTATTTCACTGGGCTGCTATGTCACTGGGTTACTATTTCACTGGGTTACTATTTCACTGGGCTGCTATGTCACTGGGTTACTATTTCACTGGGCTGCTATGTCACTGGGTTGCTATTTCACTGGGCTGCTATGTCACTGGGTTACTATTTCACTGGGCTGCTATGTCACTGGGTTACTATTTCACTGGGTTACTATTTCACTGGGCTGCTATGTCACTGGGTTACTATTTCACTGGGTTACTATTTCACTGGGTTACTATTTCACTGGGCTGCTATTTCACTGGTTCACTATTTCACTGGGTTACACCTCACATACACATACACATACACACAAACAAACATTGCATGTACGCACACACACACACACAAATATTTAACATGCACCTCACACACACAAAAAAAACATTGCACGCACCACCACCACTACCACACCACCACCATCACCACCACCACTACTACCAGCACTACCAGCACTACCACCACCACCACCACTACCACTACCACACCACCACCACTACCACCACCACCACCACCACTACCTGCACTACCACCACCACCACCACCACCACCACTACCACCAATATCACCGATACCACCACCACCACCACCACCACTACCACCACCACTACTACCACCAATACCACCACCACCATCACCAATACCACCACCACCACCACCACTACCACCAATATCACCAATACCACCACCACCACCGCTACCACCACCACCAATACCACCAATATCACCGATACCACCACTACCAATACCACCACCACCACCACCTCCACCACCACATATAATCATATAGTGGAGGTCTCTTCTAGCCTCCACTATGTGTCTGTGTATTCCTCAGTGGAAACAACCACATTTTTAATCACTCGCTGGTACAAGGAAAAAAGAAGACGGAAGCAGAGCGGGCAGAGCTGTAGGCCTCTCTCTACAGAGAGGAGAGGACTTTCTGTTCTGTTCTGTTCTTGTTGATTTTATCATAGTGAGATATTAGTAATGGGAGATGGAAGACAGCAAGAAAGAGAGAGCAAGAGAAGAGGAGAGAGAGAAAAAAACGAGAGAGAGAGAGAGAGAGAGAGAGAGAGAGAGAGAGAGAGAGAGAGAGAGAGAGAGAGAGAGAGAGATTAGCATTATCCTCGTTGCATTGTACTGTATTTACTGCAATGCTGTACCACAGTCCAGCTTTGGCAATATCTACAAATTATATTTAATGCCAATAAAGCAATCTGAATTTGAGAGAGAGAGAGAGAGAGAGAGAGAGAGAGAGAGAGATAGGGAGAGAGAAAGAGAAAGATACAGAGAGAGAGAGAGAGAGAGAGAGAGGAGAGAGAGAGAGAGAGAGAGAGAGAGAGAGAGAGAAAGAGAGAGAGAGAGAGAGAAAATCCTCTGCATTATCATTAACAGCAGACTAGTTCATTTCCTCAGTGAAAACAATGTACTGAGCAAATGTCAAATTGGCTTTTTACCAAATTACCGTACGACAGACCACGTATTCACCCTGCACACCCTAATTGACAAACAAACAAACCAAAACAAAGGCAAAGTCTTCTCATGCTTTGTTGATTTCAAAAAAGCTTTTGACTCAATTGGCATGAGGGTCTGCTATACAAATTGATGGAAAGTGGGGTTGGGGGAAAAACATACGACATTATAAAATCCATGTACACAAACAACAAGTGTGCGGTTAAAATTGGCAAAAAACACAGACATTTCTTTCCACAGGGCCGTGGGGTGAGACAGGGATGCAGCTTAAGCCCCACCCTCTTCAACATATATATCAACGAATTGGCGAGGGCACTAGAACAGTCTGCAGCACCCGGCCTCACCCTACTAGAATCTGAAGTCAAATGTCTTCTGTTTGCTGACGATCTGGTGCTTCTGTCACCAACCAAGGAGGGCCTACAGCAGCACCTAGATCTTCTGCACAGATTCTGTCAGACCTGGGCCCTGACAGTAAACCTCAGTAAGATAAAAATAATGGTGTTCCAAAAAAGGTCCAGTTGCCAGGACCACAAATACAAATTCCATCTAGACACCGTTGCCCTAGAGCACACAAAAAACTATACATACCTCGGCCTAAACATCAGCGCCACAGGTAACTTCCACAAAGCTGTGAACGATCTGAGAGACAAGGCAAGAAGGGCCTTCTATGCCATCAAAAGGAACATAAAATTTGACATACCAATTAGGATCTGGCTAAAAATACTTGAACCAGTTATAGAACCCATTGCCCTTTATGGTTCTGAGGTCTGGGGTCCGCTCACCAACCAAGAATTCACAAAATGGGACAAACACCAAATTGAGACTCTGCATGCAGAATTCTGCAAAAACATCCTCCGTGTACGACGTAAAACACCAAATAATGCATGCAGAGCAGAATTAGGCCAATACCCGCTAATTATCAAAATCCAAAAAAGAACCGTTAAATTCTATAACCACTTAAAAGGAAGCGATTCCCAAACCTTCCATAACAAAGCCATCACCTACAGAGAGATGAACTTGGAGAAGAGTCCCCTAAGTAAGCTTGTCCTGGGGCTCTGTTCACAAACACAAACAGAACCCACACAGCCCTAGGACAACAACAACAACAACACAACTAGACCCAACCAAATCATGAGAAAACAAAAAGAGAATTACTTGACACATTGGAAAGAACAAACAAAAAAACAGAGCAAACTAGAATGCTATTTGGCCCTAAACAGAGAGTACACAGTGGCAGAATACCTGACCACTGTGACTGACCCAAACTTAAGGAAAGCTTTGACTATGTACAGACTCAGTGAGCATAGCCTTGCTATTGAGAAAGGCCGCCGTAGGCAGACCTGGCTCTCAAGAGAAGACAGGCTATGTGCACACTGCCCACAAAATGAGGTGGAAACTGAGCTGCACTTCCTAACCTCCTGCCAAATGTATGACCATATTAGAGACACATATTTCCCTCAGATTACAGCGATCCACAAAGAATTCGAAAACAAACCCAATTTTGATAAACTCCCTTATCTACTGGTGAAAAACCACAGTGTGCCATCACAGCTGCAAGATTTGTGACCTGTTGCCACAAGAAAAGGGCAACCAGTGAAGAACAAACACCATTGTAAATACAACCCATATTTATGTTTATTTATTTTCCCATTTGTACTTTAACTATTTGCACATTGTTACAACACTGTATATATACATAATATGACATTTGAAATGTCTTTATTCTTTTGAAACTTCTGAGTGTAATGTTTACTGTTAATATTTATTGTTTATTTCACTTTTGTTTACTATCTACTTCACTTGCTTTGGCAATGTTAACACACGTTTCCCATGCCAATAAAGCCCTTAAATTGAAATTGAATTGAATTGAATTGAATTGAGAGAGAGAGAGAGAGAGAGAGAGAGAGAGAGAGAGAGAGAGAGAGAGAGAGAGAGAGAGAGAGAGAGAGAGAGAGAGAGAGAGAGAGAGAGAGAGAGAGAGAGAGAGAGAGAGAGAGAGAGAGAGAGAGAGAGAGAGAGAGAGAGAGAGAGAGAGAGAGAGAGAGAGAGAGAGAGAGATTATTATCTCCTTGACTTTAGAGACAAACTGTTGTTATGTCATCTCCTCCCATTTCTACACCTCTGCTAACCATCAGTTAGAGCCTCAGTATTTCCTGTCAGAGTACAAGTCCTGGTCTCCATGTATGATAACCATCAGTTAGATCACGGCTGGGAAGCTATTTTAAATAAGCCTCAACAACATTTTGGAAAACAAGATTTTCTGGCCATAGAATGCAAGGATGACATCATTTTAGGGCAAAAAAGTAAGAACAATGTCTTACTCCTAAACAACACATGCAACAGATGTGGCTTTTATGAGTAATTTTCTGTATCAGAAATTAAACAGATGATGCTGATATGATGTGAAAAAACACTGGCTGAATAAAAATGTATGTCAATTATGATAACTCATCCAATTTTACCATATAGCTAGACTGTTTCTGCCAAATGCACTGTGAACAAAAGGTTAGCTAGCTGGGTAACTAACTAGCTAGAAAATATTAGCTAGCCCAAGTATGGCATTCTAGCTTGCCAAGAATATCCAGGATGATCTCTCCTGGCAAAATTGCTTTGAAAATATTTTTTATAAATCACAAAAACTCTCACCACTTCAGCGCTGTCGATAAATAAAGATCACTGTAAACAGTAGTGTTGTTTCAAGTGATTATATTATAGTTAGGTAGACGGAGAACAGCCCCACTGGGCACAGACGTTCAACGTAATTTCATTGATCATTTTAATTTATTTTTCGGTGAGACTCTCTTTTTGCTCCTTGATTTGTTGCTAGAAGTCCCTAGATGAGGTTTTGCCGTGACAAGGCCACAGCACCAATTTGCCACACACTTTTACACTAATAATTTGTTGCTGCTACTCTGTTCTTTAGTTTTACTCGTATTATTACAGTGAGGGAAAAAAGTATTTGATCCCCTGCTGATTTTGTACATTTGCCCACTGACAAAGAAATGATCAGTCTATAATTTTAATGGTAGGTTTATTTGAACAGTGAGAGACAGAATAACAACAAAAAATCCAGAAAAAACGCATGTCAAAAATGTTATAAATTGATTTGCATTTTAATGAGGGAAATAAGTATTTGACCCCTCTGCAAAACATGACTTAGTACTTGGTGGCAAAAGCCTTGTTGGCAATCACAGAGGTCAGACGTTTCTTGTAGTTGGCCACCAGGTTTGCACACATCTCAGGAGGGATTTTGTCCCACTCCTCTTTGCAGATCTTCTCCAAGGCATTAAGGTTTCGAGGCTGACGTTTGGCAACTCAAACCTTCAGCTCCCTCCACAGATTTTCTATGGGATTAAGGTCTGGAGACTGGCTAGGCCACTCCAGGACCTTAATGTGCTTCTTCTTGAGCCACTCCTTTGTTGCCTTGGCCGTGTGTTTTGGGTCATTGTCATGCTGGAATGCCCATCCACGACCCATTTTCAATGCCCTGGTTGAGGGAAGGAGGTTCTCACCCAAGATTTGAAGGTACATGGCCCCGTCCATCGTCCCTTTGATGCAGTGAAGTTGTCCTGTCCCCTTAGCAGAAAAACACCCCCAAAGCATAATGTTTCCACCTCCATGTTTGACGGTGGGGATGGTGTTCTTTGGGTCATAGGCAGCATTCCTCCTCCTCCAAACATGGCGAGTTGAGTTGATGCCAAAGACCTCCATTTTGGTCTCATCTGACCACAACACTTTCACCCAGTTCTCCTCTGAATCATTCAGATGTTCATTGGCAAACTTCAGACGGCCCTTTATATGTGCTTTCTTGAGCAGGGGGACCTTGCGGGCGCTGCAGGATTTCAGTCCTTCACTGCGTAGTGTGTTACCAATTGTGTTCTTGGTGACTATGGTCCCAGCTGCCTTGGGATCATTGACAAGATCCTCCCGTGTAGTTCTGGGCTGATTCCTCACCGTTCTCATGATCATTGCAACTCCACGAGGTGAGATCTTGCATGGAGCCCCAGGCCGAGGGAGATTGACAGATCCTTTGTGTTTCTTCCATTTGCGAATAATCGCACCAAAACTGTTTTCACCAAGCTGATTGGCGGTGGTCTTGTAGCCCATTCCAGCCTTGTGTAGGTCTACAATCTTGTCCCTGACATCCTTGGAGAGCTCTTTGGTCTTGGCCATGGTGGAGAGTTTGGAATGTGATTGATTGATTGCTTCTGTGGACAGGTGTCTTTTATACAGGTAACAAGCTGAGATTAGGAGCACTCCCTTTAAGAGTGTGCTCCTAATCTCAGCTCATTACCTGTATAAAAGACACCTGGGAGCCAGAAATCTTTCTGATTGAGAGGGGGTCAAACACTTATTTCCCTCATTAAAATTTTTGACATGTGTTTTTCTGGATTTTTTGTTGTTATTCTGTCTCTCACTGTTCAAATAAACCTACCATTAAAATTATAGACTGATAATTTCTTCGTCAGTGGGCAAACGTACAAAATCAGCGGGGGATCAAATACTTTTTTCCCTCACTGTATCTATCCTGATGCCTGGTCACTTTACCCTGCCTTCATGTATATATCTACCTCAAATACCTTATTATTATCCATCATGATGCCTAGTCACTTTACCCTGCCTTCATGTACATATCTACCTCAAATACCTTATTATTATCTATCCTGAGGCCTGGTCACTTTACCCTGCCTTCATGTACATATCTACCTCAAATACCTTATTATTATCTATCCTGATGCCTAGTCACTTTACCCTGCCTTCATGTACATATCTACCTCAAATACCTTATTATTATCTATCCTGATGTCTAGTCACTTTACCCTGCCTTCATGTACATATCTACCTTAAATACCTTGTACCTCCGCACATTGATCTGGTACTGGTACTCCCTGTATATAGCTCCACATTGATCTGGTACTGGTACTCCCTGTATATAGCTCCACATTGATCTGGTACTGGTACTCCCTGTATATAGCTCCACATTGATCTGGTACTGGTACTCCCTGTATATAGCTCCACGTTGATCTGGTACTGCTACTCCCTGTATATAGCTCCACATTGATCTGGTACTGGTACTCCCTGTATATAGCTCCACATTGATCTGGTACTGGTACTCCCTGTACATAGCTCCACATTGATCTGGTACTGGTACTCCCTGTACATAGCTCCACATTGATATGGTACTGGTACTCCCTTAATAAACATGTACGCTTTTCACGCTGCACCTTGGTCCGACCCGTCTCTCAACGTTCGTGACACAAGGATACAAAATGTACTCTGACCAAAATATTATTGCAGATAATTTCATTTTGTATTTAGCTGTTGTATAAAAAAAGGTTTTAAAAAACAGGGCAACTTTTGCCTGTCACCTTTTAAAGACTATAGAACCATGATAATGTAAAGATGTCTGTGTTCTAGAATCTAGACCTCCAGTCCTCTACTGTGTCTTCTGGTGTGAAGTCCCAGTCTGTATTAGATAGAACGTTGCGGCCCCGCCCGCCTGTGGGGAAAACAACCTGTCGTTACCCCATTGGCTCACAACAAAAACTTGACCTTTTACAAACGCAATTTTCTTTTCTGCTTGTTTTAGGCAATTACAGTGCCTTCAGAAAGTTTTTACACCCCTCGACTTTTTCCACATTTTGGTGTTACAGCCTGAATTCAACATTTATTACATTTAGATTTTGTCACTGATCTACACACAATGTGAAAGTGGAATTATGTTTTTAGAAATTAATGAAAAATGTAAAGCTGAAATGTCTTGAGTCAATAAGTATTCAACCCTTTTGTTAGGGCAAGCCTAAATAAGTTCAGGAGTAAAAATGTGCTCAACAACTCACATGATAAGTTAATAGTGTTTAACATGATTTTTAAATGACTAACCCATCTCTGTACCCCACACAAGTATCTGTAAGGTCCCTCAGTCAAGCAGTGAATTTCAAGCACAGATTCAACCACAAAGACCAGCAAGGTTTACCAATGGTTCGCAAAGAAGGGCACCTATTGGTAGATGAGTAAAAAATTAATAAAAAGCAAACTTTGAATATCCCTTTGAGCATGGTGAAGTTATTAATTACACTTTGGATGGTGTATCAATACACCCAGTCACTACAAAGATAAAGGAACCCTTCCTAACTCAGTTGCCGGAGAGGAAGGAAACCGCTCAGGGATTTCACCATGTGTTCAATGGTGACTTTAAAACAGTTACAGAGTTTAATGGCTGTGATAGGAGATAACATTGTACTTCCTCTACAATACTTATATAAATTACAGAGTAAAAATAAGAAATCTGTACAGAATAAAAATATTTGAAAGCATGCTTCCTGTTTGCAATAAGGCACTGTAGTAATACTACAAAATAAATTGGCAATGAAATGAACTTTTTGTCCTGAATACAAAGCGTTATGTTTTTGGACAAATCCAAAAATTACAATTCTATTCATTTTAATTCCACTTTAACAAGTCAAGGGGTGTAAATACTTGCTGAAGGCACTGTACAAAACTACATTTAATAAAAGTACAACATGTCTAAAGATGACTTTACTCCCGAGCGTTCTCACTACTCAGAAAAACGTAATATTGTATGGCAGGGTTCTTCAATTCTGGTCCTGGAGGGCCGAAGCACTTCTGTTTTTTATTTCTACCTGGTAGTTAATTGCATTCACCTGGTGTCCCAGGTCTGAATTAGCCCCTGATTAGAAGGAGAGGATGAAAAACAGAGGTGTTTCGGCCCTCCAGGACCGGAATTGAAGAACCCTGTTGAATGGCTTCCCTCATGCCCCTTTTCATGACAGTGCTAGCAGCCACGTGAATGCTAGCTAGATAGCCAAGACAAACAAACGGACTATACAGCTACAAGTAGTGAGTGGAGTTGCAATATATCTAAAGATTACTTTTTAACATTGCCTGCTTCTGAGCGTTCTTCCTACTTAGAAAAACATAATATTGTAGCGCTTCCCCCAGGCCCCTTTTCATGACGGTGCTAGCAGCCACGTGAGTGAGCACTAGCTAGCTACCGACCGGAACATTAAACGCTACGTGTAGCCTACTTGTACAGTGGGTCCCCACAGTTTCCCACTCTTCCACACAGAATAGTCTGAAGCCATGGGGCTCTTCTCGCATGTTCTATTTTCCCAGGTTGGGATTTTTGACCCCTCAGGGTTTTCTGCTCCAGGTAGAGCTCTACCTGGCAACCATCCAACCAGCTCCCTCGGGATACGAGAGCGTGTCCGCCCTCATCTCCTGTCTGTCCGGTAAAGCGCTGGAGTGGGCCAACGCCGAGTGGGGGGGAATAGATGCCGCAACTGTCAGCTATGCGGAGTTCACCCGCCGCTTTAGGGCGGTATTCGATCATCCACCAGAGGGGAGATCTATTCCATCTCAGACAGGGGAAGAGGAGCGCGCAGGAATTCGCACTGGACTTTCGGACTCTGGCTGCCAGTGCAGGATGGAATGAGAGGGCCCTCATCGACCACTACCGCTGTACCTTGAGGGAGGACGTTCGTCGGGAATTGGCCTGCAGGGACACCAACCTAAACCTTGACCAACTGGTGGATATGTCGATTCGACTGGATAACCTGTTGGCTACCCGCGGACGTCCGGATCAGGTGCCGTCCATTCCATCCCCCAGCACCTCCGACCCTACCCCTATGGAGCTCGGAGGTGCTGGTATGAGGGAGACCAGTAGAGGGGCCGTCCCCTGCACCAACTGTGGCCGCAGAGGACACACTGCTGGTCGGTGCTGGGGAGGGCCTCCAAGGAGTCGAGGCAGTAGGCAGCGCACTGATGGACCGTTTCAGGTGAGTAGGCACCCAACTCACCCAGAGCTCCCTGTTGCGCATATGTGTATGAATGTTGTGTTGCCCGAGTTTTCTTCTCATTCCCAGCATAAGGCGCTAGTAGATTCAGGCGCAGCTGGGAACTTTATTGATCGTCAGTTTACCCATAAGTTAGGGATTCCTATTGTGCCAGTCGATGTGCCCTTCCCTATCCATGCCCTAGATAGTCTCCCTTTAGGGTCAGGTCTGATTAGGGAAGTCACAGCGCCCCTCAGGATGAAGACGCAGGAGGGGCATGAGGAAATAATTAGTCTATATCTGATTGATTCTCCTGCGTTTCCCGTGTTGTTGGGGCTTCCCTGGTTAACTTCTCATGACCCCACTATTTCATGGCAACAGAGGGCTCTCAAGGGATGGTCTAATCAGTGCTTGGGGAGGTGTGTAGGTGTTTCCGTAGGGGCAACTACGGTGGAAAGTCCGAACCAGGTTCCCACCATGCACATTCCGCCTGAATATGCCTGGGGGATTGTGCGATAAACCTACAGGTAGGCGCTGCGCTTCCCCGGAGTCACGTGTATCCTCTGTCACAGGAGGAGACGGCGGCTATGGAAACATATGTCACCGAATCTCTGAGACAGGGATACATTCGGCCGTCCACTTCCCCTGCGTCATCGAGTTTCTTTTTTGTGAAGAAGAAGGATGGTGGTTTACGCCCGTGCATTAACTACCATGGTCTAAATCAGATCACAATAAAATATAGCTATCCATTACCTCTGATTGCGAGTATGACAGAGTCATTGCACGGGCGCGCTTCTTCACTAAATTGGATCTCAGGAGTGCGTAAAACCTGGTGCGTATCCGGGAGGGAGATGAGTGGAAGACAGCATTTACACAGTAGTCGCGGAGGATTTGAATACAGTTCAGCTTTGCCACTTCCTAGTGTGAAAGCGGAGTTGCAGTGCCTTCAGATATGCAGCAGCTTCACGCGGTGAAACATCGGAGGCCATTCAGTTTCAACGGAAGGGAAGCGAAAGCAGCGGTGTGGGCGGGGGGCCGTTGAGCGATGCGAGCACATGGGCAGGGCTAAAGTTTGGGAAAGCGTAACTTTATGCAAATCCTTCGCGAGATCGCATCGGGCGTGACCAATCGAAGCTCACCATAGCTTCCAGCCTTACTGGATTGGCTGATAATGGCTGTTGATACGTAGCACTACCTTGCTTGCTAGCTTGTTAGCACCCACATGAGAGGAAAGCTAGAGCTGCTCGCTTGTTAAAACGTCACGTAACTCATGTCGAATAATAACAGGAGCACCTCAAATAAACAGATCAATTAACACATTATTATCATCATGTATCCTTCATTAAAGCCAAATATTACATTTACGTCATTTAGCAGACACTCTTATCCAGGAGCAATTTGGGTTAAGTGCCTTGCTCAAGGGCACATCGACAGATTTTTCACCTAGTCGGCTCGGGGATTAGAACCAGCGACCTTTCGGTTACTGGCACAACGCTCTTAACCACTAAGCTACCTGCCGCCCCATATGATGGAGTGTATGTTTCATAAGGCCAGCTCAATCTCTCCACTTTATTATTAGATCTCTGTCAGCTTGATACTACTCTCTCTTCCTGTTAGTATGGCCATTACTCCCGATAGTACACCCCTTCAACTTAGGATACAACACAATTTATCAATGGAAAGGTAATTTCATCAATGGATGGACAGCGGGTGATGGTAACGCATGTCTAAACAAATGGGACGACACCGGGAACAACATTTTAACGAGGTCCAACCGTTTACTGGCGGATCGTGCAGCAGGAGAGGAGAGGAGAGTCAGAATGCATGCCGTGCTGAACACAGTCCACACCTGTCAAAGTAATTCAGCTTCCCAGTCATTCCATCACTGGTTCAGGTAGGCTACTGCTCTCAAGGCAAAATACGTCCACACACACACACACACACACACACACACACACATGCACACAAACGCGCACACA
>CM072232.1:48164012-48166512 GCA_036851935.1 Coregonus suidteri | reverse complement strand
TACATGGCCATTAAGGCCAGATTTTTCTCCAAGATGTTCAAACGTTCATAGATGACCAGCAGGGTCAAATAATAATCACAGTGGTTGTGGAAGGTGCAACAGGTCAGTACATCAGGAGTAAATGTCACTTGGCTTTTCATAGCTGGGCATTTAGAGGTCGAAATAGCAGGTGCGGTAGAGAGAGAGAGAGTTGAAAACAGCAGGTCTGGGACAAGGTAGCACTTCCAGTGAACAGGTCAGGGTTCCGAGTCTGCGTCTCTCACATGGATAGGCAGACCATTCCATTAAAATTGAGCTCTATAGGAGAAAGCCCTGCCTCCAGCTGTTTGCTTAGAAATTCTAGGGACAATAAGGAGGCCTGCGTCTTGTGACCGTAGCGTACGTGTAGGTATGTATAACAGGACCAAATCAGAGAGATAGGTAGGAGCAAGCCCGTGTAATGCTTTGTAGGTTAGCAGTAAAGCCTTGAAATCAGCCCTAGCCTTAACAGGAAGCCAGTGTAGAGAGGCTAGCACTGGAGTAATATGATCACATTTTGGGGTTCTAGTCAAGATTCTAGCAGCCGTGTTTAGCACTAACTGAAGTTTATTTAGTGCTTTATCCGGGTAGCCGGAGAGTAGAGCATTGCAGTAGTCTAATCTTGAAGTGACAAAAGCATGGATGAGCTTTTCTGCATAATTTTTGGACAAAAAAGTTTCTGATTTTTGCAATGTTACGAAGATGGAAAAAAGCTGTCCTTGAAATACTCTTGATATGTTCGTCAAAAAAGAGATCAGGGTCCAGAGTAATGCCAAGGTCCTTCACAGTTTTTTTTGATGACTGTACAACCATCAAGATTAATTGTCAGATCCATTAGAATATCTCTTTCTTTCTTGGGACCTAGAACTAACATCTCTGTTTTGTCTGAGTTTAAAAGTAAAAAAAAGTGCCACCATCCACTTCCTTATGTCTGAAAAACAGGCTTCCAGGATAGGCAATTTTGGGGCTGCACCATGTTTCATCAAAATGTACAGCTGTGTGTCATCCGCATAGCAGTGAAAGTTAGCATTGTGTTTCCGAATGACATCACCAAGAGGTAGAATATATAGTGAAAACAATAGTGGTCCTAGAACGGAACCTTGAGGAACACCGAAACGTACAATTGATTTGTCAGGGGACAAACCATCCACAGAGACTAACTGATATCTTTCCGACAGATAAGCTTCAAACCAGGAAAGAACTTGTCCGTGTCGACCAATTAGGGTTTCCAATCTCTCCAAAAGAATGTTGTGATCGATGGTGTCAAAAGCAGCACTAAGGTCTAGGAGCTCCTGTCTCTTTCCCTCTACTCTCTTCCTCTCTCTCCCCTCCCCTCCTCTTCCTCTCTCTCCCTCCCTTTCCTCTTCCTCTCTCTCCCCTCCCCTCCCTCCTCTTCCTCTCTCTCCCCTCCCCTCCTCTTCCTCTCTCTCCCTCCTCTTCCTCTTCCTCTCCTTCTGTGATTTATGGTCCTTCAACAATGCCAGTAATGTGGTGCCATTCACTCAGCCCCCCTACACACACAAACACACACACACACACGCTCACACACCCACGCTCACACACGCACGATCACGTGCAAGCGCACACTCACACACAAACAAACTTGTCTATACCTTTAGACAAATTAAATGTGGCATGGGGCTGTCTCTCTGTCTCTATAATGTCCTCTCCCCTCCAGACCTCAACACTACAGTAATGTATTGATTCATAGTATTAAACGTGGCATGGGGCTGTCTCTCCAATGTCCTCTCCCCTCCAGACCTCAACACTACAGTAATGTATTGATTCATGGTATTTATGCTGTAGAAACCCTACATGGTTTCATTGTTGCCATTGGTGATAACTTTGTTTGTCTGTCTGTCTGGATGGTTGGGCTCATGTTCTGGGTTAGTTTTTAGTTCAGTCTAAATAGAGACAGTTTAGTTACATCAAAGCTTGTGTTCGATCACAATTGCCATTTAACTGTGACTATGATAATACAATCACAACCATGCGTTCTGATAAGACCATTGATCACTGAAACGTCATGCATTCTGATAAGACCATTGATCTGTCACGGAGACCGCCGAGGCTGCTCCTCCTCCTTGCTCGGGCAGGCTTCGGCATTCGTCGTCCCCGGAGTACTAGCTACTACCGCTTGATGTTTTCGATGTTTGTTTGGTCATGTCTAGTTGGTGCACCTGTCTCGTATTCTGTCTTGATTATGTCTCCTATAAGTTCCCCTGTGTTATGTTGGCATTTTGTGTGTTATTGTCCGCTTGTCATATGCGTACTGGTTTGGAACCTTGGCATCATTTGTTGTTTTACGCACCCCGCGTATCTTGTTCGCCTCTAGTGTTTCGAGGCCGTTTATTTTTGTGTATTATCGAGTTCATCAGTAAAGTTGTCTTGACTTATCCTCTGTGTTCTGCGCTTGACTTCACCACCGCATCCACATGTCAGCATCCCTGACAGAATAAACATGGGGTAGCAGGGAAAGCCA
>CM072232.1:48091192-48161150 GCA_036851935.1 Coregonus suidteri | reverse complement strand
AAAGGAAAAAAGGAAGTTAAAAGAATGGAAGAGGAAGTGAGAAGATGCGCAAAGCAGCTGAAAGAAATGGAACAAACTATGCGAGACCTCGAGCGAGGAGAGATGAAAAAACAAGGAAGTAGAGCAACCTCTCCACCAATGATGCACATACGGTTTCACATCCCAGAGGGCACTATATAGATACACATGGGAGAAGAGCATGAAGAAGCAGTGAGAGATGAGAGTAGCAGGGGGCCAGTAATCACTGACAGCCTTACCTAATCTATTGGGGCGAATGAAAAGAGGCACCAGCAACCTTAGATGTATTAACAGTAATAATAACTAATAATAATAATATAGCCATTTAGCAGGACAGGCCATGATTTTTAACACAGAGGGACGTGGCCACAGAGCGGTAGAAGGAATGACCCACCCAAAACAGGAATAGTAAGGTTTGGGCTGCCGGTTAAAGGGCAATGTCCGGGAAATGACAGTCTATTTTTTGGGTTCCACGGGTAAAAGTGTTTGAAGAAGTGATTTGTGTCAATCAAGAATTGGCTAAAAACACCGAAGTGATTATTTGAGAGGTACCTATACATTTCTAACGATATATTACGTATTGAACTTGGGCCCCCTCACCCGAACATCAGGACGTACATCAGGGTGAGAAAAGTAGAGAAAATGAGTTTAAGGTTGTGCCGTGTTTGATTATGTGATAAGGTTTAATGGGTAATCGGACCAAAAACTAATGAGGTTATAGAAGTAATGTATAATATAGGTGAGAGAGACAGTACATCGTTCAAATGATAGGAATATCATTAAAAATGTATACTTTATCAATGATAGCAAGTATTTGTTTTATTAAATTAGGGCCTAATCAGAGAGAACGGTTTAAAGAAATTGAATAGCGAACTGAAATGGCGATAGAGCTGTGAAAATTGAGTTGAGGACAAAGGAGAATAATTTATGGCTCTGGTTAGCGAAAAAAAAAAAAAAAAATAGAGAAAGTCCAGCGAGTTAGATGAGGCTGTAAGATTTCAAGTAGAGGTATAAATACTTGACTGGAAGGCAGTGCTTTGATAAATTCTAATTGTTATTACTTTATTCGATAGGTTGCTTAACACCAGTGGTGTATACAAATAGTTGGTGAATTCTAGAACGGACAAATTATTTTCGTTTACGGGGACCAGGGGATGCAAGTAGGCTTTAGCTATTATGCTGAGGGAATAGCAGCAACCTGTCATGAGCCTCTCACTCACTCCACCGGTTTACAACCTTATTTTCTTCCACTCTGCTCACCACTCTCTCTACTCAGCCTAACTAGCTCAACCTGTCCCTTGCTCTGCTCTGCTCTAATTACTCTGCCAGCCTGCGCTGCATTACCCACTACCTCTCCCAGTATTTAAGGCCCTGTCTTTCAGCCTCTCGGTGTCAGATCGTCTGCAAAGCTCACACCCGGAACCTGTTTGCTCGCGCTTCTGGCTCACCCTGGTTTTGTGACCCCGGACTGCCTGATTTTTGGATACTCTTCTGCCCCAGGAGATCCAGAACCTGCTTCTGCCATAACGACTCTGACTACTCTTCAAATCCGGTAAACTCTGACCAGCCTTCTGCCTTGCTACTACGTATTTTGGATTCCTGTTGAACTGTACTGCTGCCTTGTGTTCTATTCCGCCCTGTTGTGTCCTGGACTGTCTCCCCCCCCAGGACTTCTGGACCACCCACCACCCGGCTTCATAGGATGGGGGGGCAGCATCGCTGCCACTGGGGGGGGCACAGACCCAGCACATTGGACGGGATCCCTGTTACCCCTGGAGCCTTCATTCACTCCCTACTTCCCTTTTCCCTTAAGTTTTAATAAACTTTTCTGGTGTGACGCAATTGTGGTCCTCTGGTCGTCTGCTACTGAACCGTGACAGTACGATCTGAACCATTATGGACTCCCCAGC
The DNA here is from genome assembly GCA_036851935.1 of Coregonus suidteri. Taxonomy (NCBI): domain Eukaryota; kingdom Metazoa; phylum Chordata; class Actinopteri; order Salmoniformes; family Salmonidae; genus Coregonus; species Coregonus suidteri. Next base: position 48,159,222 of record CM072232.1, on the reverse strand, counting down.
GCACACTTTCACCGACATGGAAACCGATGAGCATGAGCAGCAGTTCCAGCAGCAGCAACAACAACTCGCCATGATCATTCAACTCCTCACCAACCTTACCCCAGCCAGTCTGCCCACCAGCCCTGCCCCCGAGTTACCTGCCCCGGGTCATTGCAGCCGCTGCTCCGGAACCCAAGATTGGAAAACCCCGAGCGGGTTCAACGGCGACTCAACCCAGGTCCGGCCATTCCTGACTAGCTGCCGACTTCAGTTCTCCTTGCAGCCAAGGACCTTCGCCACGGAGGGGGCTATAAAGTTGGGTATGCCATCACTCACCTGACTGGGGCCGAGCTCGACTCTGGGGAACAGCAGAGTTCGAAACGTCAAACCCCCCGCATGTGGCAACCTCTCGACCTGTTTGCTGAGGAGATGCTGAAGGTGTTTGACCTGGATTCACCAACCGCAGAGGCGTCTCGTGAACTGTTCAGTATTCGACAAGGCAGAACGTACAGTCGCAGACCATTCCATCGACTTCCGAACCCTGGCTAGACGAAGTTCTTGGAACACCACCATCGTTGGTGGACGCGTTCTTCCATAGTTTGGCTGACTATATCAAGGGACGAGTTGGTCTCCCATGAACTGCCTTCCACTCTTGATGAAGCCATCGCACTGACTGTCAGGATCGACAGAAGGATACAGACCCGTCGTCGTGAGAGGGGGCGCCAAGGTTCACCTACTACCGGCATTCGGAGAGATCCGACTGGGTCTCCTGTCATCTACTGCCACTCACCAGGTCAGCTTGATCAGTCTGAGCCTATGGAGATTGGGCGAGCCTCTCTCACTCCTGCAGAGCGCCAGCGCCGCTTCACCTCAAAAACCTCTGCCTCTATTGTGGAGGTGATGGACATCGTGTGGTAGCCTGCCCTTTAAAGGGCCGAAGCTCACCGGGCATAGGGGGAGTCGGTTGAGTTCAATGACCATCCAGTCCTCCGACCGCAAAACCCCTGCTGCAAGTTCACCTCCGCCTCTCTGACTCAACTCACACCTGGCTGCTCTGGTGGATTCTGGCGCCGAAGCAACATAATGGACATCAAGCTGGCACGCCAACTGGGACTGGAGAACCTCCGTTTGACACCTCCTATTCCTGCCCGGGCACTGGGGACGGACACTTACTCGATCGGTCACTCATGTCACGGCCCCGGTCTCGATGGGTCTGTCCGGAAACCATCAAGAAAACTATCCAGTTTCACCTGCTCCCCTCTCCAGGCCAAACCCCTCATCCTGGGTTACCCATGGCTCCGCCGGCACAACCCTCAGCTCGACTGGGTGACGGGGGTGATCAGGGAGTGGGGAGAGGGACTGCCACCGAACCTGCCTGCTTGGCTGCCGCACTACCCCCTCGGACAGTACCTACTAACTCCGCTCCTGACCTCTCCAATGTCCCAGAATGCTACCATGGTCTCTCAGAGAGGTGTTTAACAAAGCAAGAGCCACATCTCTGCCCCCTCACCGACCGTACGACTGTGCCATCGACCTCCTCCCTGGAACAGCCCCTCCAAAGGGTCGTCTTTATTCGTTTGTCTGCTCCTGAAAGAAGGTCCATGGAGGACTACATCAATGGCTCTCTGTCCGCAGGATTAATCCGTTCATCTTCATCTCCTGCTGGTGCTGGCTTCTTCTTTGTGGGGAAGAAGGACGGATCTCTTCGCCCCTGCATCGACTACAGGGGACTCAACGACATCACAGTGAAAAAACCGTTACCCTCTGCTCTGCTCACCTCTGCTTTTGAGTTGCTCCAGGGAGCCATGTTTTTACCAAGTTGGATCTCAGAAAACGCTTACCACCTAGTGCGGATCCGGGAGGGAGATGAATGGAAAACCGCATTCAATACACCCACAGGCCACTTACGAGTATCTGGTTATGCCTTTTGGCCTCACCAATGCTCCTGCTGTGTTCCAGGCTCTAGTGAATGATGTACTGCGGGACATGTTAAACAAGTTTTGTCTTCGTTTACCTGGATATGACATCTTAATCTACTCCAGAAACCTGTCTGAACACACCCGCCATGTCCAGCAAAGTCCTTCATCGTCTTCTGGAGAATTCCCTCTACGCCAAGGCAGAGAAATGTGAGTTTCACGTCAAGACAGTGGCCTTCCTGGGGTACATAGTGGGAGAGGGAAGTATCCAAATGGATCCTGCCAAAGTATCAGCAGTCACTTCATGGCCAGTTCAGGAGAACAGAAAGAAGCTGCAACAGTTTCTGGGGTTTGCTAACTTCTACAGAAAGTTTATCCGGAACTACAGTACCGTTGCTGCCCTCTCACTGCTCTAACCAGCACCAAGCAACCCTTCACCTGGACCCCAGCAGCCGACAAAGCCTTCAGTACCCTCAAGGTGAGGTTCACCTCCGCTCCGCTCCCATCCTCCAGATGCCTGATGTGGACCGGCAATTCATTGTGGAGGTGGACGCCTCGGATGTGGGAGTTGGTGCTGTGATTTCTCAGTGGGCTGCGGAGGATAGGAAGCTCCATCCCTGTGCCTTTTTCTCACGTCGGTTGTCCCCCTCTGAGTGCAATTACGACATAGGGAACCGTGAGCTGCTGGCTGTGAAGCTTGCCTTGGAGGAGTGGCGTCACTGGCTGGAGGGGTCCACCATTCCATTTCCTTCTCGTTTGGACCGATCATAAGAACTTGGAGTACATCCGCACGGCCAAACGGTTGAACTCCAGGCAGTCCCGCTGGGCCCTGTTCTTCACCAGGGTTTAATTTCACTCTGTCATACGGCTGGATCACGCAACACCAAGCCAGACGCCCTCTCCCGTCAATTCCAGAAGGATGACACCCCCTCCAAGGACCCTGTGTCGATTCTGCCAAGTCCCTGCATCGTTGCAGCTCTGACCTGGGCTGTTGAGGAACAGGTGCTGGAGGCTCTCCGTAACCAGCCAGGTCCCAGGCACTTGCCCAGTGACCGCCTTTTTGTCCCCGAAGACCTGACGGTCCCAGGTCGTTCAGTGGGGACATGACTCCCGCCTAGCTTGTCACCCTGGCTCCACCCGCACTTACAACCTGCTCGCCAGAGGTTCTGGTGGCCCTCTCTGAGAAAGGATGTACGGGAATTCGTCCCAAGCCTGCCCCATCTGCAACCAACACAAGTCGTCCTGCCAGCCCCCAGCCGGATTGCTGCAGCCCCTGCCTGTGCCCAGACGTCCCTGGTCTCACATCGCCCTTGACTTTGTCACGGGGCTGCCCCCTTCAAGTGGCATGACCGTCATTCTCACCATAGTTGACCGTTTCAGCAAGATGGCACACTTCATTCCCCTCCCCAAGCTCCCAACCGCCAAGGAGACCGCCCCAGGTGGTCCTGGAACACGTCTTCTTCCGGATCCACGGACTGCCAAAGGATGTAGTTTCTGACCGTGTGTCCACAATTCTCCTCCGCTTTTTGGAAGGAGTTCTGTCACCTGCTGGGAGCCACAGTCAGTCTGACTTCCGGATTCCATCCCCAATCCAATGGGCAGTCAGAGCGGGGCTAATCAGGAGCTCGAGAAGGCACTGCGATGCATGACTTCACGCAACCCCCACTCCTGGTCGCAGCAATTGACATGGGTGGAGTACGCACACAATTCACTGACCTGCTCTGCCATCGGTATGTCCCCTTTCCAATGTGTTTATGGATACCAGCCTCCTCTATTTGCCAGCCAGGAAGAGGAGGTTACTTGCCCATCTGCACTTGCTTTTGCCCGTCGATGTCGCCGCACCTGGTCACAAGCCCGAGCCACACTCCTCAGATCCGTTGCAAGCTACACTACTACGGGGCCAACCGTCGGAGAATTCCTGCTCCCACCTACCATGTTGGTCAAAGGGTGTGGTTTGTCATCGAAGAACCTGCCACTCAGGGTGGAGTCGCAGAAGCTGGCACCTCGGTTCATTGGCCCCATTCCCTATCATAAGAGTGATTAGCCCAACTGCTGTCCGGCTCCAACTGCCTAATTCCCTGAGGTGCACCCCACTTTCCATGTGTCTAAGATTAAGCCCATTCATGAGAGTCCGCTGGTCCCTGCTGCGCCTTGTCCTCCTCCTCCACGGCTCGTCGATGGTGGTCTGGTTTACACCGTCCGCCGCCTGCTTCGGTCCAGACGGAGGGGTAGGGGTCTCCAGTACCTCATTGACTGGGAGGGCTATGGACCTGAGGAAAGGACCTGGGTGCCAGCTAGTCGGATTGTGGATAGGACTCTCATCACCCGCTTTCACCAACGGCATCCTGATCAACCTGCAATCCGTAGGGGCCGCCCCAGAGAGGGGTCCCTGACCGTCCTGCCGCTCGGCTCCTGTCCTGTGCCTGATCCTGTCTCGGGACCTGTCCCATCTCCCGACCACGGGCCCTCCGGCTTCCTCCGAGGATGAGGACGTTCACTCGGGACCCGTTCGGAGGAGTTCTAGCCCTCCTCCGGCTCCCCTCCTCCCGCCCGGCGTGTGGTTGCTCTTGGGACTTCTGGGCCGTCCCTTGGGGGGGGGGGTTCTGTCATGAGCCTCTCACTCCACCGGGTTACCACCTTTATTTTCTTCCACTCTGCTCACCACTCTCTCTACTCAGCCTAACTAGCTCCACCTGTCCCTGCTCTGCTCTGCTCTAATTACTCTGCCAGCTGCGCTGCATTACCCACTACCTCTCCCAGTATTTAAGGCCCTGTCTTTCAGCTCTCCGGTGTCAGATCGTCTGCAAAGCTCACACCGGAACCTGTTTGCCTCGCGCTTCTGCTCACCCTGGTTTTGTGACCCCGGACCTGCCTGATTTTTGGATACTCTTCTGCCCCAGGAGATCCAGACCTGCTTCTGCCATAACGACTCCTGACTACTCTTCTTCATCCCGGTAACTCTGACCAGCCTTCTGCCTTGCTACTACGTATTTTGGATTTCCCTTGAACTGTACTGCTGCCTTGTTTCATTCCGCCCTGTTTGTGTCTGTGTCTCCCCCCCCCAGGACTTCTGGACCACCCACCACCGGCTTCATAGGACGCATCGCTGCCACTGGGGGGGGCACAGACCCAGCACATTGGACGGGATCCCTGTTACCCCTGGAGCCTTCATTCACTCCCTACTTCCCTTTTCCCTTAAGTTTTAATAAAACTTTCTGGTGTGACGCAATTGTGGTCCTCTGGTCGTCTGTCTGAACCGTGACACCAACCTATAGTGGGTTCTAGATTGTTAAATAAACAAACATATATTTTAAACTAAAGTAATGCAATAGGCTACAATTATAACATTATCAGAAAAAGGCACAATTTAATGTGAAATAGTTATTACAAGTATTATTAATAGTTATTACAGTTATTATCATTGATCCAGTAATGAGAGAAGGATAGTAGAGGAAAGGCAAGGGATTAAATCTCATTTAGGGAAAGAGGAAGAGTATGAAGATATATTAGGGAGAAAATACCATTAACTGAGGGATATAAAACGTTTAGCTGAAAAAGACAACAGGAATAATTTACCTTACACCCTAATATAGACATTAGACCACACCAGAAGTAGAGATGGCAGGATCACTAGTAGCAATCGTGAAGAGAAGGTTCCCAGAAAATAGTGAAGATATTGGTAATATCTCTAACAAATGAGAAAAAGGACCAGAAAGATAGTAACTAAATGGCCAAAGGAGGGAACATTTGATGTAACCGTGATTATATTGGCTAAAAACTGAAATATGACATTTACAGGGGGGACAGGAACAATAGAAGGGGAGAAAGATTTTCCTAGGGGGTTGATCAAATAATTAATAATGGATCATTTGAGATGAGATCACATGTAGCAGATTTAGGGTAATCAATTAAATAATCATTGTATACTCGAGGAATTTTTTGAGTGGTTTTATGGATTAGTTATGAGGAATTAGATTGATACAAACAATATTGATGGGTTAGGACTGGGGATATCTGTATCATGTTTTGTGTGTACTACCATCTTTAGATTACTGATGGTAATTGAAGGTTAACAAAATGTATAACCAGGAGAAAGATATTAGCTTATCTCATTGGAACGTTGCCCAGGGCTAGGGGGAGAAGTAGTGAAGTTAGGCAGTATTTAGGTTGTAAAAGTGAGCTACCAAATTAAGTGGGGCCTGGCTATTTGTGGTGGTTGTTTTTCAAATTGGGTTTTTCAAATAAAAAACAACACACCTAGTATGATGGTTATAAAGGGTTGTTATGTTAAATTTAGGGGGTTTGTGTTAGGTTTGAAAGATTTAAGGATGGACCTGTCATGTCCAACCATCAGTCTTCAGGTCAAGCCCGGGAGAGCCGGGGTAGAACAGAGTTTGAACTAAACATGAGTGTTTTTACAAGATAAGGGATTGATTGATTGGATTACTATTGATTCTGAACTGAATGATGTCACGGTTTCGGCCGAGGCTGCTCCTCCTCCTGGTTCGGGCAGGCTTCGGCGGTCGCCGTCCCCGGAGTACTAGCTGCCACCGATCTATGTTTCATGTTCGTTTGGTTTGGTCTTGATGTTGTACACCTGTGTCTAGTTAGTCCTCATTAGTGTTCTATTTAAGTCTCGTTGGGTGTGTCTGTGTTTGTGTGTGATTATTTTCTGTCGTGTGTTGTGCTTGGTTTTTCGCTCGGTTGAGCTTCACTCCACTGTGTTGGAGCGTTTACGCACCTGTTTAGTGCGCCTTTTGTTTGTGTCGCCTTCGTGCGTAGTTTCGCCTTCGGGCAAGTTTTGTTCGTATTTTCCTTGTTGGAATTTGAACTAAAGTCTTTTGGACTATACTTCGGTGTCCTGCGCTTGATTCCACCACTACACCCACCTACAGCATTCTTGACAGAATCACACACCTTAAAGAATGGAATCAGCAGGAGCCGCAGCAGCCCAGGCGACGCTGGAGGACAAGGTCCGTGAACAAAGTGACCAGATCCTGCAGATGGGGTCCGCACTGCAGGAGGTGATCACCACCATCCGAGGCTGGGGGACTCCTCCACCGCCATCCTCCCTGCCAGCACCATCGGCCAGTCAGCCCATTCCCGTTCCGGAACCCCGAGGAGTTCGACTCTCACACTCCCGAGGGCCTACGATGGGACCGCGGCCGGGTGTCAGGGATTCCTTCTCCAGGTGGAGCTGTACCTGGCCACCGTGCACCCGCGCGCCCTCGGGACATGAGAGCGTGTCCGCCCTGATCTCCTGCCTTTCCGGGAAGGCGTTGGAATGGGCCAACGCGGAGTGGAGGAGGATCGACGCGGATACAATCACCTACGACGAGTTTCTCCCGCCGCTTCAGGGCGGGTGTTTGACCATCCCCGGGAGGGGAAAGCGGTGGGGGAGCGTCTGGTCTTCCTCCGGCAGGGGAGGAGGAGTGCCCAGGAGTTCGCCCTAGAATTCCGTACTCTAGCGGCAGATGCAGGGTGGAATGAGCGGGCTCTCGTCGATCACTACAGATGTAGTCTTCGCGAGGACGTCCGTCGGGAGCTGGCCTGTAGGGACACCAGCCTCTCGTTCGACCAGTTGGTCGACATGTCCATCAGGCTGGATAACCTGCTAGCTACCCGCGGACGTTCCGAGGGGGGTCCGTCCATTTCACCCTCCAGCGCCTCCGAGCCGTGCCCCATGGAGCTCGGGGGCGCTGGCGCTAGAGAGCGGAGGAGGAAGAGCCCGAGGGGGCCTGTCTCCTGCACCAAGTGCGGTCGTGGAGGGCACACTGCGGCCAGGTGCTGGGGAGGGTTCTCCGAGGGAGAGGAAAACAGGCCACGCACTGGGGGGGCCTCCCAGGTGAGTAGACGCCCCGCTTACCCAGAGCTTTCTGTTGCGCACTTTTGTATACCGGTTGGTTTTCCACAGGTTGCACCTCATTCCCAGCATAAGGCGCTAGTAGATTCAGGCGCAGCTGGGACTTTTGTTGATCGAAAGTTTTGTTTAGAGTTAGGGATCCCTCTCCTGCCTGTTGACAAACCTTTTCCCGTACATGCCTTAGATAGCCGCCCGTTGGGGTCGGGGTTGATCAGGGAGGTCACAGCGCCACTTAGGATGTGTGCGCAGGGGGGTCATGAAGAGACTATACAGCTGTATCTGATCGACTCTCCTGCGTACCCAGTGGTGCTGGGGATTCCCTGGTTAAGCACCCATAACCCTGCTATTTCGTGGCAACAGAGGGCTCTCGATGGGTGGTCTGCTCAGTGTGAGGGGCGATGTCTGGGTGTTTCCGTGGGGGCGACTTCGGTGGAAAGTCCAAACCAAGTGCCCGCACTGCACATTCCGCCTGAATATGGGGATTTAGCTCTTGTGTTTAGCAAAACTAGGGCGACGCAGTTGCCTCCCCATAGACAGGGGGATTGTGCGATTGATCTCCAGGCAGGAGCAGCGCTCCCACGGAGCCATGTGTATCCGTTGTCTCAAGAGGAGAGGAAAGCTATGGAGACTTACATAGCCGAATCTTTGAGAAAGGGATACATTCGGCCTTCCATTTCCCCCGCCTCTTCGAGTTTCTTTTTTGTGAAAAAGAAAGATGGAGGGTTGCGCCCGTGCATTGATTACCGTGGTCTCAATCAGATTACTGTGAAATACAGTTATCCACTCCCTCTGATTGCGACCATGACGGAGTCATTGCATGGGGCGCGGTTTTTCACAAAATTGGATCTCAGGAGCGCGTATAACTTGGTGCGCATTAGGGAGGGCGATGAATGGAAAACGGCGTTTAGTACCACGTCAGGTCATTTCGAGATCTTGTCATGCCATATGGGTTGATGAATGCTCCATCAGTCTTCCAATCCTTCGTAGATGACATTTTCCGGGATATGCAGGGACAAGGGGTGGTCGTGTACATTGATGATATTCTGGTGTACTCGTCTACCCGAGCCGAGCATATAACCCTGGTGCAACGGGTATTGAGGAGGCTGTTGGAGCACGACCTATATGTCAAGGCAGAGAAATGTCTGTTTTTCCAGGAGTCGGTCTCCTTTTTGGGTTATTGGTTGTTGTCCGCGTCAGGGGTGAGAATGGAGGTGGATCGTGTGTCCGCTGTGCGTAATTGGCAAACTCCAACCACTGTAAAAGAGGTGCAGCAGTTCTTGGGCTTTGCGAATTACTACCGGAGGTTTATCCGGGGTTTTGGACAGGTGGCAGCTCCCATCACGTCCCTTCTGAAGGGGGGTCCGGTGCGCCTGCAGTGGTCAGCTAATGCAGACAGGGCCTTTGGGAGACTGAAGGACCTGTTTACGTCGGCTCCGGTGCTGGCGCATCCGGATCCCACAATTCCATTTCAGGTTGAGGTGGACGCGTCTGAGGCTGGTATAGGGGCCGTTCTCTCTCAACGGTCCGGCTCGCCACCTAAACTCCGCCCCTGTGCTTTTTACTCCAAAAAGCTCAGCCCGGCGGAGCGTAACTATGACGTTGGGGACAGGGAGCTGTTAGCTGTAGTTCAAGCCCTTAAGGTGTGGAGGCATTGGCTTGAGGGGGCTCAACACCCTTTCCTCATTTTGACTGACCATCGGAACCTGGAGTACATCCGGGCAGCGAGGAGACTGAACCCTCGCCAGGCTCGATGGAGTATGTTTCTCACCAGGTTCGTATTTAAAATCACGTACATCCCTGGGTCCCAGAATGGTAAGGCAGATGCACTGTCCCGGCGGAATGACACGGAGGAGAGGTCCGTTGAGCCTACTCCCATACTACCGGAGTCTTGCCTTGTGGCACCGGTGGTGTGGGAGGTCGATGCCGAGATCGAGCGAGCGTTGCGTACAGACCCCAGACCTCCACAATGTCCTGAGGGTCGGAGGTACGTTCCGCTCGAGATTCGGGATCGACTCATCTACTGGGCTCACACGTCACCCTCCTCTGGACATCCGGGTATTGGCCGGACAGTGCATTGCCTTAGCACTAAATACTGGTGGCCTACTTTGGCTAGGGATGTGAGGGTTTACGTCTCCTCCTGCTCGGTGTGCGCCCAGTGTAAGGCGCCCCGACATCTGCCCAGGGGTAAGTTACAGCCCCTACCCGTTCCACAACGACCATGGTCCCACCTCTCGGTGGATTTTGTAACAGACCTTCCCCTCTCTCAGGGGAATACCACCATCCTGGTCGTTGTGGACCGGTTCTCTAAGGCCTGTCGTCTTCTCCCTATGTCGGGTCTTCCTACTGCCCTACAGACCGCTGAGGCCCTATTTACCCACGTCTTCCGGCATTACGGGGTCCCCGAGGATATAGTGTCTGATCGAGGCCCTCAGTTTACCTCCCGTGTGTGGAGAGCGTTTATGGAGCGTCTGGGGGTCTCGGTTAGCCTTACCTCGGGGTACCACCCGGAGAGTAATGGGCAGGTAGAACGTGTTAACCAGGATGTGGGTAGGTTTCTGAGGTCGTATTGCCAGGACCGGCCAGAGGAGTGGGCGCGTTACATTCCCTGGGCCGAGATGGCCCAGAACTCTCTCCGCCACTCCTCTACTAACCTAACCCCTTTCCAATGTGTATTGGGTTACCAGCCGGTTCTGGCACCATGGCAGCAGAGCCAGATCGAGGCCCCTGCGGTGGATGATTGGATGAGGCGCTCGGAAGAGACGTGGAATGCTGCCCACGTCCACCTGCAGCGGGCCGTCCTTCGTCACAAGGCGAGCGCCGATCTCCACCGCAGTGAGGGGCCGGTGTACGCACCCGGAGATCGAGTCTGGCTCTCTACCAGAAACCTGCCCCTCCGCCTGCCCTGCCGGAAAGCTGGGTCGGCGGTTTGTGGGGCCCTTTAAAGTCCTGAGAAGATTGAACGAGGTGTGTGTTATAGGTTACATCTACCTGTTGAATATAAGAATATTAAACCCTCGTTCCATGTGTCTCTTCTCAGGCCGGTGGTAGCTGGTCCACTCCAGGACAATGAGATAGGAGAGACTCCTCCGCCCCCATTGGACATCGAGGGGGGGGGTCTCCAGTATCTCGTGGAGTGGGAGGGGTACGGCCCGGAGGAGCGGTGCTGGGTGCCGCGGAAGGACATCCTAGACCCATCTCTCCTGTCGGAGTTCCACCGGGACCATCCCGCGCGCCCTGCTCCGCGTCCTCCTGGTCGTCCCCGAGGCCGGGGTCGGCGCACGGCTGGAGCCGCGCGTCAAGGGGGGGGTACTGTCACGGTTTCGGCCGAGTCTGCTCCTCCTCCTGGTTTGGGCAGGCTTCGGCGGTCGTCGTCCCCGGAGTACTAGCTGCCACCGATCTATGTTTCATGTTCGTTTGGTTTGGTCTTGATGTTGTACACCTGTGTCTAGTTAGTCCTCATTAGTGTTCTATTTAAGTCTCGTTGGGTGTGTCTGTGTTTGTGTGTGATTATTTTCTGTCGTGTGTTGTGCTTGGTTTTTCGCTCGGTTGAGCTTCACTCCACTGTGTTGGAGCGTTTACGCACCTGTTTAGTGCGCCTTTTGTTTGTGTCGCCTTCGTGCGTAGTTTCGCCTTCGGGCAAGTTTTGTACGTATTTTCCTTGTTGGAATTTGAACTAAAGTATTTTGGACTATACTTCGGTGTCCTGCGCTTGATTCCACCACTACACCCACCTACAGCATTCTTGACAAATGAAAGTCGAATTTAGCCACCATAAAAGACAAAAGAAGTGGGAGGAGCAATAAAGAAGCAAGGGACAGTCTAAATTTTTTTAAAAAAAATAAGGGATGGCAATTGGATGATAAATTACCAATATTACCTAAGTGATTGTTTAGGTAGGTGGTACTTTTTTAGATACAGTCTAGAAAGAGAATGCAGTCAGAAATAGAAATTGAGAGCTGAACACATGTGAAGATAGTTTATTAACCACACCCGTATGTCAGAGGTTTTGTGCCCCACAGGTGAACTAAAGGAGAAGGTGACCCACTCTATCTAACCAGGTGACTGGTGAGCATCCAGTCCCTAAAGAAGAAAAACTCGAAGCAGGCCTGTTGGGAAGGGCCCTTTCAGGTTATATTGGTCACTGCCTTTGCCATTAGAATAGCAGAAAGAGCAACCTGGGTCCACGTTACCCACTGCAAAAAGGTAAGAACACATGCAAGCACCACTGAATACATGCAGAGTTAGAGAGAAGAACTGGACCAATAGGGTCTGGGGATCACCTCTGTTAACGAAGATCTCCTACCCCGACCTATCATCACTGTAGTGTGTTCTCAGGGTGTGTGTATGGGGTAGTACCAAGCAGAAAGACTGAGGACAGGAGAGGGTTGGCGGTTTTTGGGAATATGGATAACTTGAGTTGCATCATAGTCTCGGTAATGGTCCTGATATGTCAAGATCCACCACCAATTACGCTATGCCCTTAACATTGTTAAGAAGTAAAAGAGAAGAGAAGCGACCCGACATACTGACCGTCAAGGACGAGTGGCCTACAAAATGGGAGTCAGAGAAGGGCAGACTGTAGGATTCAAAATGAGGGTTAGGGACGTAGCCAACGGGTGGGGTACATGTCAATAAGCAACTTGGGATTATAAAATCCCATTATATTCGTGTTCGGCCCCCACGGCGGATTGTTCCTAGACTCAGGTGTTTAAACACACTTGGGGAAGGGGATATGAGAACGGGCGGGACTGAACATCCAGATGGGGGGTAAAGAGAAACAAAGACATCACCAATTATCAATTGGAGATAGTAGTAATGTGACGGACTTAAGTTCGGAAGCACAGGAGAGAATTTTGAACCTTACAGCCCCTGTAAACCGATGTGTGTGGGCGTGTGCCAGTAAAGGCAGTGTAAGGCAGAGAATTCCAAAAGGGTGGCTAGATACGTGCGCCCTGGTTCCACTGGTTCAGCTAGTTAGAATTAGTCACCAGGAACCAAGGATTAAACAGATGTAGGAGGAGTTTTAACAAGAAGGAGAATAGCCCTATTTAGATGGATGCGATTGGGATACCAAGGGGGGGTATCGGATGGATACAGAGCTATGAAACAATTAGGGGAAGGGTTTACTACCACGTTCTTTTGATGGGTGACAAGCAAAATTGTGGATTGGATTAATTATATCTATTACGACCAACAATTATTTATTGGCTGGACTAGGGATGCAACAAAAGGGATCTTTGAACAATTATCCGCCATCTCACTCTTATGACTTAGTAAAAAGAGGTTGGCTCTAGATCTGGCAGAAAGGGGTGGTGTCTATAGAATGGTAAGCCATTGTTGTACGTTTATCCCTAACAATACCAGTCCTGACGGGAGTATCTCTAAAGCCCTAGTTGGTTTAGATAAACTATCAGCTGAAATGAAGAGCATGGCTGGAGTGGAGGAAACCGGACTGTTCTCCTGGTTGGGGGAGTGGTTTGGTAAGTATGCTGCATTGGTGGTTACTGGATTTCTGACCCTAGTAGTTGTGTTTCTAATATTAATGTGCTGTGCTGCCTGTGTGATTCCTTGTCTGAGAAAGTCTGTTACAGATGTCGTGCATGCTGCGGGTATGATGCCCCTCCTAGGGGCTCAAGAAGGAGATGCAGACACTGAGATGAAGCTGACTGAGGATGACCCTTGGTTTGCTATTGGTGAGGTGGTGGAGTGACACCCTAGTGTTTTATAAATCCATTTTAACTATTGTGAATGTTTGTCTTTCCTTATGTGAAGATTTGAAGTTCCTGGGTGGCTGGTAGCCAACCTAGTACAAGTTAGGTGTAGATGGAAGGACTGAAGGCCTTTTTATTATCATTATTGACTATTAATAAAAGTGTGATTCTTTTTGTTTCTATTGTATTTTAATGAGTGACACCCTAGTGGGTGTCAAAAGGGGGATTTCCTAAATTTCCCTGAAATTTCTTATTTTGGGTTCACACCCAGCGGGTGTGAAAAGGGGGATTGTTGGGATCTATTTTCTTACAACTAGATGTGATGCCTAGCTTAGAAAGAATACATTAATGATTAAACATAATAGGTTTGTGCTGTACTGATATAGATTGTTTAACATAACAAGCTGTGATTAATGTGAGGAACCGTTAGGGGGTAGGCTGAGACAGACTTGTGACTCACACACACACTGCCTCTTTGTTAAACTGCTCAAGGACATGTGTTCTCAAATCAAATCAAATTTTATTGGTCACATGCGCCGAATACAACAGGTGCAGACATTACAGTGAAATGCTTACTTACAGCCCTTAACCAACAGTGCATTTATTTTTAACAAAAAAAGTAAAAATAAAACAACAACAAAAATAGTGTTGAGAAAAAAAACAGCAGAAGTAAAATAAAATAACAGTAGGGAGGCTATATATACAGGGGGGTACCGTTGCAGAGTCAATGTGCGGGGGCACAATGAAGAAGAACAAACTATGTCTGAGGTTGCTGACTCTAGACAATTTGTAAAGATAACAACTAAGGGGCTGGGACCAGCCTGTGCGCCAACGATAGGTTGGGTAAGTTTAAACCACACCCAGCCTCTACTCTGACAGAGATAGTTCCCGCTCCCTGCTGGGCCTGTCAGAATATTTAAAGAAGAACTTATAACAAAAGCTCAGTTCTCTGTCTGCCCTGCGTGGTTTTTCAGTGAGCCCGTATATACGAATATCATATTTACCATTCAAGTGTTTGCATTAATTAAAATACTAGTCTATTTAGAAGACGTGTATTGACCTCTTTTTGTTCCTATACCAGATTTGAATTGACGCAATTTAACACTGGTCAGGAATTAACAGTAGACTACAGCTCTGTCTGGTCAGGTATTAACAGTAAACTACAGCTGTGTCTGGTCAGGTATTAACAGGTAAACTAAACAGTCTGGTCAGGTGTGTCTGGTCTGGTCAGGTATTAACAGTAAACTACAGCTGTGTCTGGTCAGGTATTAACAGTAAACTACAGCTGTGTCTGGTCAGGTATTAACAGTAAACTACAGCTGTGTCTGGTCAGGTATTAACAGTAAACTACAGCTGTGTCTGGTCAGGTATTAACAGTAAACGACAGGTGTGTCTGGTCAGGTATTAACAGTAAACTACAGCTGTGTCTGGTCAGGTATTAACAGTAAACTACAGCTGTGTCTGGTCAGGTATTAACAGTAAACTACAGCTGTGTCTGGTCAGGTATTAACAGTAGACTACAGGTGTGTGTCTGGTCAGGTATTAACAGTAAAAACTACAGCTGTGTCTGGTCAGGTATTAACAGTAAACTACAGCTGTGTCTGGTCAGGTATTAACAGTAAACTACACAGGTGTGTCTGGTCAGGTATTAACAGTAAACTACAGCTGTGTCTGGTCAGGTATTACTACAGTAGACTACAGGTGTGTCTGGTCTGGTATTAACAGTAAACTGCAGCTGTGTCTGGTCAGGTATTAACAGTAAACTACAGCTGTGTCTGGTCAGGTATTAACAGTAAACTACAGCTGTGTCTGGTCAGGTATTAACAGTAAACTACAGCTGTGTCTGGTCAGGTATTAACAGTAAACTACAGGTGTGTCTGGTCAGGTATTAACAGTAAACTACAGCTGTGTCTGGTCAGGTATTAACAGTAAACTACAGCTGTGTCTGGTCAGGTATTAACAGTAGACTACAGGTGTGTCTGGTCTGGTATTAACAGTAAACTGCAGCTGTGTCTGGTCAGGTATTAACAGTAAACTACAGCTGTGTCTGGTCAGGTAGTAAAACTACAGCTGTGTCTGGTCAGGTATTAACAGAACTACAGCTGTGTCTGGTCAGGTATTAACAGTATTAAACTACAGCAGCTGTGTCTGGTCAGGTATTAACAGTAAACTACAGCTGTGTCTGGTCAGGTATTAACAGTAAACTACAGGTGTGTCTGGTCAGGTATTAACAGTAAACTACAGCTGTGTCTGGTCAGGTAACATTAACAGTATTAACTACAGCTGTGTCTGGTCAGGTATTAACAGTAAACTACAGCTGTGTCTGGTCAGGTATTAACAGTAAACTACAGCTGCTGTGTCTGGTAAACTACAGTGTATTAACAGTAAACTACAGGTATTAACAGTAAACTACAGCTGTGTCTGGTCAGGTATTAACAGTAAACTACAGCTGTGTCTGGTCAGGTATTAACAGTAAACTACAGGTGTGTCTGGTCAGGGTATTAACAGTAAAGTAAACTACAGGTGTGTCTGGTCACAGTATTAACAGTAAACTACAGCTGTGTCTGGTCAGGTATTAACAGTAAACTACAGGTGTGTCTGGTCAGGTATTAACAGTAGACTACAGCTGTGTCTGGTCAGGTATTGTGTCTGGTAGTATTAACAAACTACAGCTGTGTCTGGTCAGGTATTAACAGTAAACTACAGTGTGTGTCTGTGTCAGGTATTAACAGTAAACTACAGGTGTGTCTGGTAACAGGTATTAACAGTAAACTACAGGTGTGTCTGGTCAGGTATTATTAACAGTAAACTACAGCTGTGTCTGGTCAGGTATTAACAGTAAACTACAGCTGTGTCTGGTCAGGTATAACAGTAAACTACAGCTGTGTCTGGTCAGGTATTAACAGTAAACTAAATTACAGCTGCTGTGTCTGGTCAGGTATTAACAGTAAACTACACAGGTATTAACAGTAAACTACAGTGTGTCTGGTCAGGTATTAACAGTAAACTACAGGTGTGTCTGGTCAGGTATTAACAGTAAACTACAGCTGTGTCTGGTCAGGTATTAACAGTAAACTACAGGTGTGTCTGGTCAGGTATTAACAGTAAACTACAGCTGTGTCTGGTCAGGTATTAACAGGTAAAGTAAACTACAGGTGTGTCTGGTCAGGTCAGGTATTAACAGTAAACTACAGTCTGGTGTAAACTACTGTGTCTGGTCAGGTATTAACAGTAAACTACAGCTGTGTCTGGTCAGGTATTAACAGTAAACTGGTCAGGTATTAACAGCTGTGTGTCTGGTCAGGTATTAACAGTAAAACAGCTGTGTCTGGTCAGCTGTGTCTGGTCAGGTCAGGTATTAACAGTAAACTACAGGTGTGTCTGGTCAGGTATTAACAGTAAACTACAGGTGTGTCTGGTGTCTGGTCAGGTATTAACAGTAAACTACAGCTGTGTCTGGTCAGGTATTAACAGTAAACTACAGGTGTGTCTGGTCAGGTATTAACAGTAAACTACAGGTGTGTCTGGTCAGGGTATTAAAACAGTAAACTACAGCAGTAAACTACAGTGTCTGGTCAGGTATTAACAGTAAACTACAGCTGTGTCTGGTCAGGTATTAACAGTAAACTACAGCTGTGTCTGGTCAGGTATTAACAGTAAACTACAGGTGTGTCTGGTCAGGTATTAACAGTAAACTACAGGTGTGTCTGGTCAGGTATTAACAGTAAACTACAGGTGTGTCTGGTCAGGTATTAACAGTAAACTACAGCTGTGTCTGGTCAGGTATTAACAGTAAACTACAGGTGTGTCTGGTCAGGTATTAACAGTAAACTACAGCTGTGTCTGGTTAACAGTAAACTACAGGTGTGTCAGGTCAGGTATTAACAGTAAACTACAGCTGTGTCTGGTCAGGTATTAACAGTAAACTATAGGTGTGTCTGTCTGGTCAGGTATTAACAGTAAACTACAGCTGTGTGGTCTGGTCAGGTATTAACAGTAAACTATAGGTGTGTCTGGTCAGGTATTAACAGTAAACTACAGCTGTGTCTGGTCAGGTATTAACAGTAAACTACAGCTGTGTCTGGTCAGGTAGGTAAACTACAGCTGTGTCTGGTCAGGTATTAACAGTAAACTACAGCTGTGTCTGGTCAGGTATTAACAGTAAACTACAGCTGTGTCTGGTCAGGTATTAACAGTAAACTACAGGTGTGTCTGGTCAGGTATTAACAGTAAACTACAGCTGTGTCTGGTCAGGTATTAACAGTAAACTACAGGTGTGTCTGGTCAGGTATTAACAGTATTAAAACTACAGGTGTGTCTGGTCAGGTATTAACAGTAAACTACAGTCTGGTCAGTATTAACAGTCTGGTCAGGTAGGTTAACAGTAAACTACAGCTGTGTCTGGTCAGGTATTAACAGTAAACTACAGCTGTGTCTGGTCAGGTCTACAGGTGTGTCTGGTCAGGTATTAACAGTAAACTACAGGTGTGTCTGGTCAGGTATTTAACAGTAAACTACAGCTGTGTCTGGTCAGGTATTAACAGTAAACTACAGCTGTGTGTCTGGTCAGGTATTAACAGTATTAACAGTAAACTACAGCTGTGTCTGGTCAGGTATTAACAGTAAACTACAGCTGTGTCTGGTCAGGTATTAACAGTAAACTACAGCTGTGTCTGGTCAGGTATTAACAGTATTAACAGGTGTGTCTGGTCAGGTATTAACTACTACAGCTGTGTCTGGTCAGGTATTAAACTAGTCAGGTAAACTAAACAGGTGTGTCTGGTCAGGTATTAACAGTAAACTACAGCTGTGTGTCAGGTATTCTGGTCAGCTGGTATTAACAGTAAACTACAGCTGTGTCTGGTCAGGTATTAACAGTAAACTACAGCTGTGTCTGGTCAGGTATTAACAGTAAACTACAGCTGTGTCTGGTCAGGTATTAACAGTAAACTACAGCTGTGTCTGGTCAGGTATTAACAGTAAACTACAGCTGTGTCTGGTCAGGTATTAACAGTAGACTACAGGTGTGTCTGGTCTGGTATTAACAGTAAACTACAGCTGTGTCTGGTCAGGTATTAACAGTAAACTACAGCTGTGTCTGGTCAGGTATTAACAGTAGACTACAGCTGTGTCTGGTCAGGTATTAACAGTAAACTACAGCTGTGTCTGGTCAGGTATTAACAGTAAACTATAGGTGTGTCTGGTCAGGTATTAACAGTAAACTACAGGTGTGTCTGGTCAGGTATTAACAGTAAACTACAGCTGTGTCTGGTCAGGTATTAACAGTAAACTACAGCTGTGTCTGGTCAGGTATTATATAATCTCAATGAGTCGTCGTCTAAATCAACACACTGGGACAGCTGGGACCTTCAGGCACTGGAGGTGTTGTGTGTTGTGCAAAGGGGAAATGTCAATCATATCAAGCCTGGTTGAATATTGGACAAGCACCTCAACGTGTTCCCCCCACTCACCAGCAACATTAAACTAATGTTCAAGATGGCTGTTTCATGATGAGAGTGATGAGAGTACATGACAGTACACTCTGATTGGTGTATTACTGAGTGTAAATGTTGTGGACGTATAAGTTCCACACACACACAGAGATCCTCTAATATATTAATCAGAATATGGTCTACAGCTTTTTCCAAAGGTTTCACTTCATATTGTATAATTGATGATTGTTTGAGCAGGCTTAGAGTGAATAATTTAACATGTTAACACAGAGAACACTACAGTGTTGGAGAGAGAAGAAGCACAGAAGAGAAAACAAAAAGAGAATTACTTGGACACATTGAAAATAATTTACAATAAACTGAGCAAACTAGAATGCTATTTGGCCCTAAACAGAGAGTACACAGTGGCAGAATACCTGACCACAGTGACTGACCCAAACTTAAGGAAAGCTTTGACTATGTACAGACTCAGTGAGCATAGCCTTGCTATTGAGAAAGGCCGCGGTAGGCAGACCTGGCTCTCAAGAGAAGACAGGCTATGTACACACTGCCCACAAAATGAGGTGGAAACTGAGCTGCATTTCCTAACCTCCTGCCAAATGTATGACCATATTAGAGACACATATTTCCCTCAGATTACACAGACCCACAAAGAATTCGAAAACAAATCCAATTTGGATAAACTCCCATATATATTGGGTGAAATACCACAGTGTGCCATCACAGCAGTAAGATTTGTGACCTGTTGCCACCAGAAAAGGGCAACCAGTGAAGAACAAACACCATTGTAAATACAACCCATATTTATTTATTTTCCCTTTTGTAGTTTAACTATTTGCACATACAGTGCCTTGGAAAGTATTCAGACCCCTTGACTTTTTCCACATTTTGTTACATTACAGCCTTATTCTAAAATGGATTAAATAAATAACAATCCTCAGCAATCTACACACAATACCCCATAATGACAAAAACATTAAAACATTTATTCAAAATAAAAAACTGAAATACCTTGTTTACATAAGTATTCAGACCCTTTTCTATGAGACTCGAAATTTAGCTCAGGTGCATCCTGTTATCATTGATTATCCTTGAGATGTTTCTACAACTTGATTGGAGTCCACCTGTGGTAAATTCAATTAATTGGACATGATTTGGGAAGGCACACACCTGTATATATAAGGTCCCACAGTTGACAGTGCATGTCAGAACATAAGGTCAAAGGAATTGTCCGTAGAGCTCCGAGACAGGATTGTGTCGAGTCACAGATCTGGGGAAGGGTAACAAAACATTCTTGCAGCACTGAATGTCCCCAAGAACACAGTGGCCTCCATCATTCTTAAATGGAAGAAGTTTGGAACCACCAAGACTCTTCCTAGAGCTGGTCGCCCGGCCAAACTGAGCAATCGGGGGAGAAGGGCCTTGGTTAGGGAGGTGACCAAGAACCCTATGGTCACTCTGATAGAGCTCTAGAGTTCCTAGAGTGGCCAGACGGAAGCCACTCCTCAGTAAAATGCACATGACAGCCTGCTTGGAGTTTGCCAAAAAATAGATGAGGTCAGCTGGTTCCTCCCTTCACAAAGTCAAGGGCTGGTTTCCCTCACACAGATCAAGCCTAGTCCTGGATTACGACATACTTTCAATGATAATTATTTTTAATCCAGAACTAGACTTATTCTGGGTCCGGGAAACTGCCCCTAGGTGTTTTGAGAAATACAACATTTATGGGGCTTGGAAAGAAGAGTTAATCCCTTTAGGTTATGTAAACAAATGTTTAAAGTAATGATCACTATGATGCAACCATCAGAATGTCCATGTAACTTCCTGTTGTATTAGTCCATTGGTCCACTAGGTGAATCAGCCGTTCCATGGATTGGATCTATTCCACAGCTGGCACAAGTGATTCAACTTGTCATCTAATCATCAAACCCTTGACTAGGTGAATCAGGTGAAGTAGTTTAGGGCTACTACTAAATTGTGAAACATCTGGGGAGTCCCCGAGGAGAGGTTTCCGAACCACCGCTCTGTTACTCTGATAATAACCTTGTCCCCAGGCTCAAAGAGAGAGAGAGAGAGAGGAGAGAGAGAGAGAGAGAGAGAGAGAGAGAGAGAGATAGAGAGAGAGAAGAAGAGAGAAGAGAGATAGAGAAAAGCGAAAGAGCGAGAGCGAGAGCGAGAGAGAGGAGAGAGAGAGAGAGAGAGAGAGAGAGAGAGAGAGAGAGAGAGAGAGAGAGAGAGAGAGAGAGAGAGAGAGAGAGAGAGAGAGAGAGAGAGAGAGAGAGAGAGAGAGAGAGAGAGAGAGAGAGAGAGAGAGAGAGAGAGAGAGAGAGAGAGAGAGAGAGAGAGAGAGAGAGAGAGAGAGAGAGAGAGAGAGAGAGAGAGAGAGAGAGAGAGAGAGAGAGAGAGAGAGAGAGAGAGAGAGAGAGAGAGAGAGAGAGAGAGAGAGAGAGAGAGAGAGAGAGAGAGAGAGAGAGAGAGAGAGAGAGAGAGAGAGAGAGAGATGAGAGAGAGAGAGAGAGAGGGAAGAGAGAGAGAGAGAGAGAGAGAGAGAGAGAGAGAGAGAGAGAGAGAGAGAGAGAGAGAGAGAGAGAGAGAGAGAGAGAGAGAGAGAGAGAGAGAGAGAGAGAGAGAGAGAGAGAGAGAGAGAGAGAGAGAGAGAGCGAGAGAGAGAGAGAGAGAGAGAGAGAGAGCGAGAGAGAGAGAGAGAGAGAGAGAGAGAGAGCGAGAGCGAGAGACCTGAGGGACAGCCAGTGAAAAGTGTAATGTAATGTCAATAATATATTTCCTGTTTTGTTTTGGCTTTCATACCATTTAATGTATCTTCTCAGTCATGTTGAGATTGGTCGACTACTATTGCTTTAATGTATTATTATTCTCATAATATTGTTGTTGTAGTTGCTGCTAATGGTAATCCCATTTCCACTACTACTATTATTATTATTGATGTTGGTCCCACCATTTTTGTTATATCTATACTTTGACAATGTAAGTAATTTTACTTGCCATGTCAATAAAGTCTATTGAATTGAATTGAATTGAGAGAGAGAGAGAGAGAGAGAGAGAGAGAGAGAGAGAGAGAGAGAGAGAGAGAGAGAGAGAGAGAGCGACAGAGAGACAGAGAGACAGAGAGACAGAGAGACAGAGAGACAGAGAGACAGAGAGACAGAGAGAGAGAGAGAGAGAGAGAGAGAGAGAGAGAGACAACACCCCGGACCCCACAGCCACGGCCACAGCACCACCAACCTCAATACCCACCACATCCAGCGCAGCACAGACCAGCCCAGCTTCAGACCCACCCAGACGAGGCCTAACACCCCCCTCCCCCCAACCGCAGACCCACACCTGGAGGAGCCACAGCCCGGCAGACAGAGCTATGCACAATGAATCTACTATCCTCACACTACATCCACCCAAGTTGCATGACACAAATACTATCTTAACCCTCCCGTTGTCCTAGGGTCAAAATGACCCGCCACTGTGTTGAACCAATTTTATTTAATTTTTATATTTTTGTGATCATTTGTGAGAAGGAGGCAGTGATACTTTCTTTAAAGTCTTTAAAGGAGGGGTTACAGCAGCATCTAGATCATCTGCACAGATTCTGTCAGACCTGGGCCCTGACCGTTAATCTAAAAAAAAACGAATATAATGATATTCCAAAAAAGGTCAGGAAATCAGGATGACAAATATAAATTATATTTGGACACAGTTGACTGAATAGACGTGTATCAATGTAGCAGTTCTGGAATCTGTAATTCCACCGTTCAAAATCAAATCAAATCAAATTTCCTTTGTCACATGCACCGAATACAACAGATGTAGACCTTACCGTGAAATGCTTGCTTACAAGCCCTTAACCAACAATGCAGTTCAAGAAATAGAGTTAAGAAAATATTTACTAAATAAACTAAAGTAAAAAGTAAAACAAAAAGTACAATAAAATTACATAACAATAACGAGGCTATGTACCGGGGGTACTGGTACCGAGTCAATGTGTGGGGGTGGGTACAGGTTAGTCGAGTTGACTGAATAGATGTGTAACAATGTAGCAGTTCTGGAATCTGCAGTTCCACAGGACTGTCTGTCCTATCTAATGTTGACCTGCAGTATTAGTATTTAGACTGTCTGTTCTATCTAATGTTGACCTGCAGTGTTAGTATTCCCCAGGCAGGTTGAATCTACTCTATACACTTCTCACGCTCCCTATTTTTACCTGCGAAATACATCTCAAAGTAGAGGTTATTCACCTTCTAATCTGAACCAGGAGACAGGAGACAGAGAGAGAGAGACAGAGAGAGAGAGAGAGAGAGAGAGAGAGAGAGAGAGAGAGAGAGAGAGAGAGAGAGAGAGAGAGAGAGAGAGAGAGAGAGAGAGAGAGAGAGAGAGAGAGAGAGAGAGAGAGAGAGAGAGAGAGAGAGAGAGAGAGAGAGAAAGAGAGGTAGAGAGAGGGAGAGAGTGCTAGTAACAACTGCAGAGGTTGTTGACTGTTGACACATGCTGGGAGAAGCCGGGAGAAGACAGAGAGCCTGGAGAGACTGTTAAAGAGATGGAGGGGAGAGAGAGAAGAGAGACTAGAGAGTATGTGAAGACAGGGGGTGGTACAGGCTTCAGATACCCACCAGGAGACCATGATCTCCAGCCCAGCAGGCTACCATGCCCATGGGCAGACACACACCGGCCTGGAGGAGAGAGGGAGGGAGAGGGAGAAAGAGGGAGGAGAGGAGAGGAGAGGAGAGGAGAGGAGAGGAGAGGAGAGGAGAGGAGAGGAGAGGAGAGGAGAGAGGAGAGGAGAGGAGAGGAGAGGAGAGGAGAGGAGAGGAGAGGAGAGGAGAGGAGAGGAGATGGCTTCCTTTGTTGCCCTAGCCATATCTCTCGCCACCCTCTCACTAACTCCATCATCTCTCTCTCTCTCTCTCTGTCTCCCCCCCCTCTTCTCTGTCTCTCTCTCTGGACTGTGGGAGGGATAACTAGCAGATTGACCAAATCCTCATCAATATTCAAATCTCAAAATAAAAGCTCTTATCTATGTATTTATGCAGGAGCAATCAAGTACCAAAGGCTGTTGTGTGTGCTTGACTTCATGCATTGCAGTGTCCGTGCGTTTGTGGTGTTCGTGGTGTGTGTGTGTGTGTGTGTGAGTGTGTGTGTGTGTGTGTGTGTGTATGTGTGTGTGTGTGTGTAAGTGTGTGTGTGTCTGTGTGTGTATGTGTGTGCGTGCGTGTCTGTGTCCCATACACTAACAGCCGTATTTTCCGTGTTTGTGTTCTTCCATTGACTTTTCATTAAATGATGTATTGGTCTGAAGTAGGGAATTGTTACTACAAAGATACAGGCGTGCATCCTAACTTAGTTGCCGGAGAGGAAGGAAACTGCTCAGGGATTTCACCATGACGCCAATGGTGACTTTAAAATAGTTACAGAGTTGAATGGCTGTTATAGGAGAAAACTGAGGATGGGTCAACAACAGAGGGAAAGAAAGGAAGCCTGTACAGAATAAAAAAACAAAAAAACAAACATGCATCCTGTTTGCAACAAGGCACTAAAAGTGATACTGCAAAAAATGTGGCAAAGAAATTAACTTTTGGTCCTGAATACAAAGTATTATGTTTGGGGCAAATCCAACACAACTCATCACTGAGTACCACTCTTCATATTTTCAAGCATGGTGGTGACTGCATCATGTTATGGGTATGCTTGTAATCGTTAAGGACTGGGGAGTTTAAGCACAGGCAAAATCCTAGAGGAAAACCTGGTTTAGTCTGCTTTCCACCAGACACTGGGAGATTAATTCACCTTTCAGTAGGACAATAACCTAAAACACAAGGTCAAATCTACACTGGAGTTGCTTAGCAAGAAGACAGTGAATGTTCCTGAGTGGCCAAGTTACAGTTTTGACTTAAATCTACTTGAAAATCTAAGGCAAGACTTGAAAATGGTTGTCTAGCAATGATCAACAACCAATTTGACAGAGCTTGAAGAATTATAAAAAATAATAATGGGTAAATGTTGCAAAATCCAGGTGTGGAAAGCTCTTAGAGTCTTACCCAGAAAGACTCACAGCTGTAATCGCTGCCAAATGTGCTTCTACAAAGTATTGACTCAGGGTTGTGAATACTTATATAAAGATATTTCTGTATTTCATTTTCAATAAATTAAAAACATATTTTGACTTTGTCATTATGGGGTATTGTGCATAGATGGGTAAAAAAAAAAAAAAAAGTCATCCATTTTGAATTCAGGCTGTAACATAACAAAATGTGGAATAAGTCAAGGGGTATGAATACTCTCTGAAGGTACTGTAGTCATTCAAAAATCATGTTAAACACTATTATTGCACACAGAGTGAGTTCATGCAACTTATTATGTGACTTGTTAAGCACATTTTTCCTTCTGAACTTATTCAGGCTTGCCATAAGAAAGGGGTTGAATACTTATTGACTCAAGACATTCCAGCTTTGTCCCCCAGCCCTCCCTCCCCGGTTCCCCCAGACTGGACCAGTAAAGGTGGATAATTAAGTTATCAGACTGGACCAGTAAGGGTGGATACTGAAGTTAGCAGACTGGACCAGTAAGGGTGGATAATGAAGTTATCAGACTGGACCAGTAATGGTGGGTAATGAAGTTATCAGACTGGACCAGTAAGGGTTGATACTGAAGTTAGCAGACTGGACCAATAAGGGTTGGTAATGAAGTTATCAGACTGGACAAGTAAGGGTGGGTAATATTGTTATCAGACTGGACCAGTAAGGGTGGGTAATGACGTAATCAGACTGGACCAGTAAGGGTGGATAATGAAGTTATCAGACTGGACCAGCAAGGGTGGGTAATGAAGTTAGCAGACTTGATAAGTAAGGGTGGGTAATGAAGTTAGCAGACTGGACCAATAAGGGGTAATGAAGTTATCAGACTGAACCAGTAAGGGTGGATAATGAAGTTATCAGACTGGACCAGTAAGGGTGGATACTGAAATTAGCAGACTGGACCAGTAAGGGTGGGTAATGAAGTTATCAGACTGGACCAGTAAGGGTGGATAATGAAGTTATCAGACTGGACCAGTAAGGGTGGGTAATGAAGTTAGCAGACTGGACCAGTAATGGTGGGTAATGAAGTTATCAGACTGGACCAGTAAGGGTGGCTAATATAGTAATCAGACTGGACTAGTAAGGGTGGGTAATGAAGTTATCAGACTGGACCAGTAAAGGTGGATAATGAAGTTATCAGACTGGACCAGTAAGGGTGGGTAATATAGTAATCAGACTGGACTAGTAAGGGTGGGTAATGAAGTTATCAGACTGGACCAGTAAGGGTGGGTAATATAGTAATCAGACTGGACTAGTAAGGGTGGGTAATGAAGTTATCAGACTGGACCAGTAAGGGTGGGTAATGAAGTTATCAGACTGGACCAGTAAGGGTGGGTAATATAGTAATCAGACTGGACTAGTAAGGGTGGGTAATGAAGTTATCAGACTGGACCAGTAAGGGTGGGTAATGAAGTTATCAGACTGGACCAGTAAGGGTGGGTAATATAGTAATCAGACTGGACTAGTAAGGGTGGGTAATGAAGTTATCAGACTGGACCAGTAAGGGTGGGTAATGAAGTTATCAGACTGGACCAGTAAGGGTGGGTAATATAGTAATCAGACTGGACTAGTAAGGGTGGGTAATGAAGTTATCAGACTGGACCAGTAAGGGTGGATAATGAAGTTATCAGACTGGACCAGTAAGGGTGGGTAATATAGTAATCAGACTGGACTAGTAAGGGTGGCTAATATAGTAATCAGACTGGACTAGTAAGGGTGGGTAATATAGTAATCAGACTGGACCAGTAAGGGTTGGTAATATAGTAATCAGACTGGACTAGTAAGGGTGGGTAATATTGTTATCAGACTGGACAAGGACGAGTCCCGTGACACTTGTGGGGGACGTAGAGCAAAACAGAGACCACCATCGTGTTCTGAGAGTCTCCCTTTCAACAGTGGCCCAAATGGTTCGGACGCTACGGACGTTTATCGTTGGAGAAAACCGATTTTCAAGATGTCTCATGGTCTGACAAACTCCGCTGTAGCTCAGCTACCTTCCATCGCAGATGCGGAAGGCCTCCATAGGCGGATGTGGAGGATTGAGACGCAACCCATGCAAAAAAAACATATCTCTAGCTTAAACTGATGGATTTTGATGGGGATTTTTGTATTATCTTACTTAGATTGATGCACGGGGGTGTCAATAGACTATTTTAATGCTTAACAGTCAAAAAATAGGATGGCTGTGGGATCCATATATTAGGATGGCTGTGGGATCCATATAGTAGGATGGCTGTGGGATCCATATAGTAGGATGGCTGTGGGATCCATATAGTAGGATGGCTGTGGGATCCATATAGTAGGATGGCTGTGGGATCCATATATTATTGTCCATTGTTCATTAATAAACAAGTTGTTGGTGTGTCAAGGCTTGGCCCCTCACTGGCCAATCAGAACGTGCTCCATGGTTAAATATGTGGTTGCTTCAAGTTGTGCATTTACGGTCTTTTATGTATTGCCTTGAAATCAACTCCAATTCAAATGTTGGTCCGTTATAATTTGTTAAGTGGGTTACAGAAACCAAATAACAAAATGGAGACCGATCTTTGCTAATTATGTTAACTTGAATCCATTTGCAGTCCACATTGTTCTAAGTAATTGCATGGCGTCAATAGTATTCAATAGTATTCACACTGATATAGGGGCTAGGCCTACTGTAAATTGCATTATGGCTGAGCATGGACATGCCAAACATTGTCAATAAGCAAGATTCAATTAATCATTGATAAGGCATAAATAGATGGAGAATAATTCTAATTCTAAACAAAACGAAACAACAACTTGTTTTAAATAGGCTATGTCACACTTACAGACACCATCATTTCTCCCGTTGGCATATAATACACTGCTCAAAAAAATAAAGGGAACACTTAAACAACACAATGTAACTCCAAGTCAATCACACTTCTGTGAAATCAAACTGTCCACTTAGGAAGCAACACTGATTGACAATAAATGTCACATGCTGTTGTGCAAATGGAATAGACAACAGGTGGAAATTATAGACAATTAGTTTTGCAGTTGGTGACCACAGACCACTTCTCAGTTCCTATGCTTCCTGGCTGATGTTTTGGTCACTTTTGAATGCTGGCGGTGCTTTCACTCTAGTGGTAGCATGAGACGGAGTCTACAACCCACACAAGTGGCTCAGGTAGTGCAGCTCATCCAGGATGGCACATCAATGCGAGCTGTGGCAAGAAGGTTTGCTGTGTCTGTTAGCGTAGTGTCCAGAGCATGGAGGCGCTACCAGGAGACAGGCCAGTACATCAGGAGACGTGGAGGAGGCCATAGGAGGGCAACAACCCAGCAGCAGGACCGCTACCTCTGCCTTTGTGCAAGGAGGAGCAGGAGGAGCACTGCCAGAGCCCTGCAAAATGACCTCCAGCAGGCCACAAATGTGCATGTGTCTGCTCAAACGGTCAGAAACAGACTCCATGAGGGTGGTATGAGGGCCCGACGTCCACAGGTGGGGGTTGTGCTTACAGCCCAACACCGTGCAGGACGTTTGGCATTTGCCAGAGAACACCGAGATTGGCAAATTCGCCACTGGCGCCCTGTGCTCTTCACAGATGAAAGCAGGTTCACACTGAGCACGTGACAGACGTGACAGAGTCTGGAGACGCCGTGGAGAACGTTCTGCTGCCTGCAACATCCTCCAGCATGACCGGTTTGGCGTGGGTCAGTCATGGTGTGGGGTGGAATTTCTTTGGGGGGCCGCACAGCCCTCCATGTGCTCGCCAGAGGTAGCCTGACTGCCATTAGATCCTCAGACCCCTTGTGAGACCATATGCTGGTGCGGTTGGCCCTGGGTTCCTCCTAATGCAAGACAATGCTAGACCTCAAGTGGCTGGAGTGTGTCAGCAGTTCCTGCAAGAGGAAGGCATTGATGCTATGGACTGGCCCGCCTGTTCCCCAGACCTGAATCCAATTGAGCACATCTGGGACATCATGTCTCGCTCCATCCACCAACGCCACGTTGCACCACAGACTGTCCAGGAGTTGGCGGATGCTTTAGTCCAGGTCTGGGAGGAGATCCCTCAGGAGACCATCCGCCACCTCATCAGGAGCATGCCCAGGCGTTGTAGGGAGGTCATACAGGCACGTGGAGGCCACACACACTACTGAGCCTCATTTTGACTTGTTTTAAGGACATTACATCAAAGTTGGATCAGCCTGTAGTGTGGTTTTCCACTTTAATTTTGAGGGTGACTCCAAATCCAGACCTCCATGGGTTGATACATTTGATTTCCATTGATAATTTTTTTGTGTGATTTTTGTTGTCAGCACATTCAACTGTGTAAAGAAAAAAGTATTTAATAAGATGATTTCATTCATTCAGATCTAGGATGTGTTATTTTAGTGTTCCCTTTATTTTTTTGAGCAGTGTATTAAAACTAGGCAGACTATGGAGGGTTTTACACACATCCAAACGTTTCACAGTAGCTGGACAAAGATCCAATATAAATAGGAAGGTAGAACGCCCACTCCCCGTTCTACTGCTCCCGAATAAGCCTATGTTTTATGAACATAACCGGAACCCTTTTACAGATCAGATCGCATTCACACATCTCCAGAAGTTGCATTGCAAGAGCGCCAACGGACGTTGTCGCCATAAAACCAGGAAGGTGAATCATTCTAATAAGTTTGGTTGTAATACAATTGAACGAAAAACAACAATAAATACATGTAAAATGTAATGATATCCTAATACCGCCAGCATACAAAAAGGCATTGCTGTTGAACCAGCCTTCCTTATAGTAGGCCTAAGGGAGGGCTTGGGTTTGAACATATTCAATGGAAAACAAACAATATTTACAGGTTACAGATCACTTCTAAATACGAGGTTTACCGGTATTCACCGAGGTTCTTATCTCTTATTTCATGATGGGCATGGACACGTAGCCTACATCATGGAGGGGGTTTTATGCAAGTCCAAAACGGGACCTGCATGGCTAAAATAATGTGGGCCTGCCTACAATGCATAGATAAAAAGGGAATGTCAGCTCACCGTTTTACTCCTCTCAAACTTGATATTTTAATAAAGCTTTGGTGATTAAGATTTATTTCCAAGTGGTTTCAGGAGCCAAACCCATTATCAACAGTCTTCGCGATTGCATTGGGAAGACAACAAAATTAGCCTTCATTGAGAGGAGGGAAGGCTATGCTTGGTTTAAAAATAACAATAATAACATGGAAAAAAAACAGTTTTTTATGTTTGTATATATGAAGTATACAGGCACCAAAAGCACATTAGGCTACTCTTGTTCGATGCGCATATGGGCAGTGTGCGTCACGGGAGGATAGGCTGCGTTTCCGCTGTCAAAATTCATAACATAACCAACTGCGTTACCGCTAAAACCAGCTTTTGATTGGTGTTAAATATCCCTATCAGCGCTTCCTGAAATTAGCACTTTGGATCATTTTTTTTGAGGACACGACTTACAGTTAAAATATTTCCACCCTGCCCATCTGAGCGCACGCGAGCTCATATAAGACAAGTAAGTTGCCGAACTTGACGTTAGGGCTGGAAAATGCCATTGCGGCAGTTTTTACATGACGAAATCGCAAACTAACGCGCATTTGACACTAGCGCCCAGCCTTAACGGCAGCCGAAAATAGATTCCCAGGATAATATAATAATATATAATAATAAGGATATATTGTTCTCACTCCTGTGTTGCTGGTCTTGTTTTGTGCTGTGATGTGTGTGTACTGTAGTGGGAGGGTGGGTGTGTGTAGGCTCACTGAGGGATGGAGGTTGTCAGCAGTGGTGATCGCTTCCAGGCAGTCCTCTCCACTTCAACAGGATTTATGACAGAGAGACCACACACACACAGAGACATACACACACACACACACACACACACACACACACACACACACACACACACACACACTGCTGTGTGAATCCTGTATGTAGGATCATCCCCGGTCTAGAAGGCCTGTGTGTGTGTTGGTGCAATGTGTGTGTAATATTCAGAGGTAGATGAGATTAGTGTAAATGAAAGATCTCAGGTTGTTGACCGTGGAAACATCATATTTACTGATCAAACTTCTCCACTATTACTACTGCTGGGAGGGTGAAGGATGGTGTTACTACTGCTGGGAGGGTGAAGGATGGTGTTACTACTGCTGGGAGGGTGAAGGATGGTGTTACTACTGCTGGGAGGGTGAAGGATGGTGTTACTACTGCTGGGAGGGTGAAGGATGGTGTTACTACTGCTGGGAGGGTGAAGGATGGTGTTAATACTGCTGGGAGGGTGAAGGATGGTGTTACTGCTGCTGGGAGGGTGAAGGATGGTGTTACTACTGCTGGGAGGGTGAAGGGATGGTGTTACTACTGCTGGGAGGGTGAAGGATGGTGTTATATACTGCTGGGAGGGTGAAGGATGGTGTTACTACTGCTGGGAGGGTGAAGGATGGTGTTACTGCTGCTGGGAGGGTGAAGGATGGTGTTAATACTGCTGGGAGGGTGAAGGATGGTGTTACTGCTGCTGGGAGGGTGAAGGATGGTGTTACTACTGCTGGGAGGGTGAAGGATGGTGTTAATACTGCTGGGAGGGTGAAGGATGGTGTTACTACTGCTGGGAGGGTGAAGGATGGTGTTACTGCTGCTGGGAGGGTGAAGGATGGTGTTACTGCTGCTGGGAGGGTGAAGGATGGTGTTACTACTGCTGGGAGGGTGAAGGATGGTGTTACTACTGCTGGGAGGGTGAAGGATGGTGTCACTGCTGCTGGGAGGGTGAAGGGATGGTGTGGGTTACATACAGGTTATATTGCTCCTGAAATTGTATCCTGTTGTCCTCCCCAACTCCCTCTTTGGTTCTCTCCTCTCTCTCTCCTCC
Source organism: Coregonus suidteri (assembly GCA_036851935.1). Taxonomy (NCBI): domain Eukaryota; kingdom Metazoa; phylum Chordata; class Actinopteri; order Salmoniformes; family Salmonidae; genus Coregonus; species Coregonus suidteri. The sequence continues at coordinate 48,127,375 of CM072232.1, read as the reverse complement.
TCCTCTCTGGTTCTCTCCTCTCTCTCTCCTCCTACTCTTTGGATTCTCTCCTCTCTTTCTCCTCCTCCTCTCTGGTTCTCTCCTCTCTCTCTCCTCCTCCTCTCTGGTTCTCTCCTTTCTCTCTCCTCTTCCTCTCTGATTCTCTCCTCTCTCTCTCCTCCTCTCTGATTTTCTCCTCTCTCTCTCCGCCTCCTCTCTGGTTCTCTCCTCTCTCACTCCTCCTCCTCTCTGGTTCTCTCCTCTCTCTCTCCTCCTCTCTGATTCTCTCCTCTCTTTCTCCTCCTCCTCTCTGGTTCTCTTCTCTCTCTCCTTCTCCTCTCTGGTTCTCTCCTCTCTCTCTCTCCTCCTCCTCTCTGGTTCTCTCCTCTCTCTCTCCTCCTCCTCTCTGGTTCTCTCCTTTCTCTCTCTCCTCCTCTCTGGTTCTCTTCTCTCTCTCTCTCCTCCTCTCTGATTCTCTCCTCTCTCTCTCCTCCTCCTCTCTGGTTCTCTCCTCTCTCTCTCCTCCTCCTCTCTGGTTCTCTCCTCCTCCTCTGGTTCTCCCCTCTCTCTCTCTCTCCTCCTGCTCTCTGGTTCTCTCCTCTCTCTCATCTTCCTCTCTGGTTCTCTCCTCTCTCTCCTCTTCCTCTCTGGTTCTCTCCTCTCTCTCCTCCTCCTTTCTGGTTCTCTCCTCTCTCTCTCCCCCTCCTCGCTCTCTCTCTCTCTCTCTCTCTGTCCCCCATGTTTGTCAGTTAATCTAACTCCCATGCATCACACTACCAGGATAAGAAGCTTTATCTGTGGCTGATGTCATAAACACTGCTGTTATAATGCTGGCCCTGGGGTAGGGGAAACAAACACACACACACACACACACCACACGTACACACACACACACACACACACACACACCACACACACACACACACACACACACACACACACACACACACACACACACACACACACACACACACACACACACACACACACACACACACACACACACACACACACACACACACACACACACAGTTTTTTCCTGGTGGCGGAATGAGTCAGCGAGGAGGGCTAACATCTCATCTGCGTCCAAAATGTCACCCTATTCCCTATGTAGTATACTACGTTTGACCAGAGCCCTATGGGCAATGGAATGTTATATGGGACATCTTTTTTGGTTGATAGCAGGTCTGATTGGGGCTGGCACTGTCTTCCCTCGCTCAAGGATACAAACATGAAATAAAAGCTAATATTTTCTAACTCCCACCCTCCCTCCCCATCCCCAGTCAAGTGTTATATTGGTGCTTTAGTTCGTCTGTATCCTATCTTTCAAACTCAGTTGGTCACCGTCACGCTAATATTGTTCTTCTATGGCTTGGGTTCTTCTATGGCTTGAATTCTTCTATGGATTGAGTTCTTCTATGGTGTGAGTTCTTCTATGGTTTGAGTTATTCTATGGCTTGAGTTCTTCTATGGCTTGAGTTCTTCTATGGCTTGAGTTCTTCTATGGTGTGAGTTCTTCTATGGATTGATTTCTTCTATGGATTGAGTTCTTCTATGGCTTGAGTTCTTCTATTGTTTGAGAACATATGCATCTTCCTATTATGATAGTCATAGTGTTTTCTTAGTACCCCTCATAGAGGATATTGTCATTGTTTTGTGTGCACTATAGAAGGCCTAATGAAGCCTAGTTGTGGAGAGAAATACCCTAGATATTCAAAAGTATGTGGACACCCCTTCAAATTAGTGGATTCGGCTATTTCAGCCACACCTATTGCTGACAGGTGTTTACAATCGAGCACACAGCCATGCAATCTCCATAGACAAACATTGGCAGTAGAATGGCCTTACTGAAGAGCTCAGTGACTTTCAATGTGGCACCGTCATAGGATGCCACCTTTCCAACAAGTCAGTATGTCAAATATCTGCCCTGCTAGAGCTGCCCCAGTCAATTGTAAGTGCTGTTATTGTGAAGTGGAAACATCTAGGAGACACAACGGCTCAGCCGTGAAGTGGTAGGCCACACAAGCTCACAGAATGGGACCGCCGAGTGCTGAAGCGTGTACAAATCGTCTGTCCTCGGTTGCAACACTCACTACCGAGTTCCAAACTGCCTCTGGAAGCAACGTCAGCAAAATAACTGTTAGTCGAGAGCTTCATGAAATGGGTTGCCATGGCCAAGCAGCCGCACACAAGCCTAAGATCACAATGCGCAATGCCAAGCGTGGTGTAAAGCTTGCCACCATTGGACGCTGGAGCAGTGGAAACACGTTCTCTGGAGTGATAAATCACGCTTCACCATCTGGCAGTTCGATGGACGAATCTGGGTTTGGCGGATACCAGGAGAACGCTACCTGCCCCAATGCATAGTGCCAACTGTAAAGTTTGGTGGAGGAGGAATAATGGTCTGGGGCAGTTTTTCATGGTTCAGGCTCCTTAGTTCCGGTTAAGGGAAATCTTAACGCTACAGCAAACAATGACATTCTAGACAATTCTGTGCTTCCAGCTTTGTGGCAACAGTTTGGGGAAGTCCTTTCCTGTTTCAGCATGACAATGCCCCCGTGCATAAAGCGAGGTCTATACAGAAATGGTTTGTCGAGATCGGTGTGGAAGAACTTGACTGGCCTGCACAGAGCCCTGACCTCAACCCCATCAAACACCTTTGGGATGAATTGGAAGGCCGACTGCGAGCCAGGCCTAATCGCCCAACATCAGTGCCCGACCTCAATAAAGCTCTTGTGGATGAATGGAAGCAAGTCCCAGCAGCAATGTTCCATCACCTAGTGGAAAGCCGTCCCAGAGGAGTGGCTGTTATAGCAGCAAAGGAGGGACCAACTCCATATTAATGTCCATGATTTAGAAATGAGATGTTCGACGAGCAGGTGTCCACATACCTTTGGTCATGTAGTGTAGGTTATATTTTCTCCTCAAAATGCAAAATATTTACAATCAATCAGAGCAGCATTGTGGTGTCTGATGTTGTCTCTCAGTCAGGGTGAATACACTATGTGGTGTTTGATGTTTATTTCAGTCAGGGTGAATCCACTATGTGGTTTCTGATGCTGTCTCTCTGTCAGGGTGAATCCACTATGTGGTGTCTGATGTTGTCTCTCAGTCAGGGTGAATCCACTATGTGGTGTCTGATAATGTCTCTCAGTCAGGGTGAATCCACTATGTGGTGTCTGATAATGTCTCTCAGTCAGGGTGAATCTACTATGTGGTGTCTGATGTTGTCTCTCTGTCAGGGTGAATCCACTATGTGGTGTCTGATGTTGTCTCTCAGTCAGGGTAAATCCACTATGTGGTTTCTGATGCTGTCTCTCTGTCAGGGTGAATCCACTATGTGGTTTCTGATGTTGTCTCTCAGTCAGGGTGAATCCACTATTTGGTGTCTGATGTTGTCTCTCAGTCAGGGTAAATCCACTATGTGGTTTCTGATGCTGTCTCTCTGTCAGGGTGAATCCACTATGTGGTGTCTGATGTTGTCTCTCTGTCAGGGTGAATCCACTATGTGGTGTCTGATGTTGTCTCTCAGTCAAGGTGAATCCACTATGTATAATACAGTGGGGAAAAAAAGTATTTAGTCAGCCATCAATTGTGCAAGTTCTCCCACTTAAAAAGATGAGAGAGGCCTGTAATTTTCATCATAGGTACACGTCAACTATGACAGACAAAATGAGAAAAAAAAATTCCAGAAAATCACATTGTAGGATTTTTTATGAATTTATTTGCAAATTATGGTGGAAAATAAGTATTTGGTCAATAACAAAAGTTTCTCAATACTTTGTTATATACCCTTTGTTGGCAATGACACAGGTCAAATGTTTTCTGTAAGTCTTCACAAGGTTTTCACACACTGTTGCTGGTATTTTGGCCCATTCCTCCATGCAGATCTCCTCTAGAGCTGTGATGTTTTGGGGCTGTCGCTGGGCAACACAGACTTTCAACTCCCTCCAAGAAGATTTTCTATGGGGTTGAGATCTGGAGACTGGCTAGGCCACTCCAGGACCTTGAAATGCTTCTTACGAAGCCACTCCTTCGTTGCCCGGGCGGTGTGTTTGGGATCATTGTCATGCTGAAAGACCCAGCCACGTTTCATCTTCAATGCCCTTGCTGATGGAAGGAGGTTTTCACTCAAAATCTCACGATACATGGCCCCATTCATTCTTTCCTTTACACGGATCAGTCGTCCTGGTCCCTTTGCAGAAAAACAGCCCCAAAGCATGATGTTTCCACCCCCATGCTTCACAGTAGGTATGGTGTTCTTTGGATGCAACTCAGCATTCTTTGTCCTCCAAACACGACGAGTTGAGTTTTTACCAAAAAGTTCTATTTTTGGTTTCATCTGACCATATGACATTCTCCCAATCCTCTTCTGGATCATCCAAATGCACTCTAGCAAACTTCAGATGGGCCTGGACATGTACTGGCTTAAGCAGGGGGACACGTCTGGCACTGCAGGATTTGAGTCCCTGGCGGCGTAGTGTGTTACTGATGGTAGGCTTTGTTACTTTGGTCCCAGCTCTCTGCAGGTCATTCACTAGGTCCCCCCCGTGTGGTTCTGGGATTTTTGCTCACCGTTCTTGTGATCATTTTGACCCCACGGGGTGAGATCTTGCGTGGAGTCCCAGATCGAGGGAGATTATCAGTGGTCTTGTATGTCTTCCATTTCCTAATAATTGCTCCCACGGTTGATTTCTTCAAACCAAGCTGCTTACCTATTGCAGATTCAGTCTTCCCAGCCTGGTGCAGGTCTACAATTTTTGTTTCTGGTGTCCTTTGACAGCTCTTTGGTCTTGGCCATAGTGGAGTTTGGAGTGTGACTGTTTGAGGTTGTGGACAGGTGTCTTTTTTATACTGATAACAAGTTCAAACAGGTGCCATTAATACAGGTAACGAGTGGAGGACAGAGGAGCCTCTTAAAGAAGAAGTTACAGGTCTGTGAGAGCCAGAAATCTTGCTTGTTTGTAGGTGACCAAATACTTATTTTCCACCATAATTTGCAAATAAATTCATAAAAAATCCTACAATGTGATTTTCTCTGGATTTTTTTTTTTCTTTTGTCTGTCATAGTTGACGTGTAACTATGATGAAAATTACAGGCCTCTCTCATCTTTTTAAGTGGGAGAACTTGCACAATTGGTGGCTGACTAAATACTTTTTTTCCCCACTGTATAATATAATATAATATGCCATTTAGCAGACACTTTTATCCAAAGTGACTTAGAGTCATATGTGGTGTCTGATAATGTCTATCAGTCAGGGGGAATCCACTATGTGGTGTCTGATGTTGTCTTTCAGTCAGGGTGAATCCACTATGTGGTGTCTGATGTTGTCTCTCAGTCCACTATGTGGTGTCTGATGTTGTCTCTCAGTCAGGGTGAATCCACTATGTGGTGTCTGATGTTGTCTCTCAGTCAGGGTGAATCCACTATGTGGTGTCTGATGTTGTCTCTCAGTCAGGGTGAATCCACTATGTGGTGTCTGATGTTGTCTCTCTCAGGGTGTCATGTGGTGTCTGGTTGTCTCTCAGTCAGGGTGAATCCACTATGTGGTGTCTGATGTTGTCTCTCTGTCAGGTCTCAGTCAGGGTGAATCCACTATGAATCCACTATGTGGTGTCTGATGTGTCTCTCAGTCAGGGTGAATCCACTATGTGGTGTCTGATAATGTCTCTCTGAATCCACTATGTGGTGTCTCCTCAGTCAGGGTGAATCCACTATGTGGTGTCTGATGTTGTCTCTCAGTCAGGGTGAATCCACTATGTGGTGTCTGAGAATGTCTCTCAGTCAGGGTGAATCCACTATGTGGTGTCTGATATTGTCTCTCAGGGTGAATCCACTATGTGGTGTCTGATGTTGTCTCTCAGTCAGGGTGAATCCACTATGTGGTGTCTGATATTGTCTCTCTCAGGGTGAATCCACTATGTGGTGTCTGATGTTGTCTCTCAGTCAGGGTGAATCCACTATGTGGTGTCTGATGTTGTCTCTCAGGGTGAATCCACTATGTGGTGTCTGATAATGTCTCTCAGTCAGGGTGAATCCACTATGTGGTGTCTGATATTGTCTCTCAGGGTGAATCCACTATGTGGTGTCTGATGATGTCTCTCTGTCAGGGTGAATCCACTAGGTGGTGTCTGATGTTGTCTCTCAGTCAGGGTGAATCCACTATGTGGTGTCTGATAATGTCTCTCAGTCAGGGTGAATCCACTATGTGGTGTCTGATATTGTCTCTCAGGGTGAATCCACTATGTGGTGTCTGATGATGTTGTCTGATGTTGTCTCTCAGTCAGGGTGAATCCACTATGTGGTGTCTGATATTGTCTCTCAGTCAGGGTGAATCCACTATGTGGTTTCTGATGTTGTCTCTCTGTCAGGGTGAATCCACTATGTGGTGTCTGATGTTGTCTCTCTGTCAGGGTGAATCCACTATGTGGTGTCTGATGTTGTCTCTCTGTCAGGGTGAATCCACTATGTGGTGTCTGATGTTGTCTCTCAGTCAGGGTGAATCCACTATGTGGTTTCTGATGTTGTCTCTCAGTCAGGGTGAATCCACTATGTGGTGTCTGATGTTTGTCTCTCTCAGGGTGAATCCACTATGTGGTTTCTGATGTTGTCTCTCAGTCAGGGTGAATCCACTATGTGGTTTCTGATGTTGTCTTTCAGTCAGGGTGAATCCACTATGTGGTGTCTGATGTTGTCTTTCAGTCAGGGTGAATCAAATATTTGGTGTCTGATGTTGTCTCTCAGTCAGGGTGAATCCACTATGTGGTGTCTGATGTTGTCTCTCTGTCAGGGTGAATCCACTATGTGGTGTCTGATAATTTCTCTCAGTCAGGGTGAATCCACTATGTGGTGTCTGATATTGTCTCTCAGGGTGAATCCACTATGTGGTGTCTGATTTTGTCTGTCAGGGTGAATTCTCTATGTGGTGTCTGATATTGTCTCTCAGTCAGGTTGAATCCAACATCTGAAACCAGAGCAGAGCAGGGTGAGAAGGAGAGAGGCTGCTCGTCGCCGGTTGCAACATGTGTTTGTGTGTGTGTGTGTGTGTGTGTGTGTGTGTGTGTGTGTGTGTGTGTGTATCTCAGTATCTAGCCACACTTGTGTGCACGTGCAGAGCATCGCCAGCCATGTTCGTTCTTGTTCAATTAGGGTGTTTAATTCACAGCGGCTGGGTGATGGAAGTTTTAATTGCAATCAGTCCTCCTGGTCAGTGTGATTTATGACAGAATTAAGCAGAAAACTTTGATAAATGTGCCTGATTGCTCAGATCACTCTAATCACGGACTAAGCTCTATGTGTCAGAATCTACGGTAGCGACTGAGAGCCTTCAGCCCTGAGGAGGAAGAAATGTGTCAGGTCACATTCATCAGTCTCTGTTCTCTTTCTCTCTTTCTTTCATTTCCCCTATCTTTCTGTTCTCTCCTCAGAAACTTTCTCTTTCTCTCTCTGTTCTCTCCTCAGACACTTTCTCTATCTCTCTCTGTTCTCTATTCAGACACTTTCTCTCTCTCTCTGTTCTCTCCTCAGACACTTTCTCTCTCTCTCTCTCTCTCTGTTCTCTCCTCAGACACTTTCTCTCTATCTCTCTCTGTTCTCTCCTCAGACACTTTCTCTCTATCTCTCTCTGTTCTCTCCTCAGACACTTTATCTCTCTCTGTTCTCTCCTCAGACACTTTCTCTCTCTCTCTCTCTGTTCTCTCCTCAGACACTTTCTCTCTCTCTCTCTCTCTCTCTATCTGTTCTCTCCTCAGACACTTTCTCTCTATCTCTCTCTGTTCTCTCTTCAGACACTTTATCTCTCTCTGTTCTCTCCTCAGACACTTTCTCTCTCTCTCTCTCTCTCTCTGTTCTCTCCTCAGACACTTTCTCTCTATCTCTCTCTGTTCTCTCCTCAGACACTTTCTCTCTCTCTGTTCTCTCCTCAGACACTTTCTATCTATCTCTCTCTGTTCTCTCCTCAGACACTTTCTCTCTCTCTCTCTGTTCTCTCCTCAGACACTTTCTCTTTCTCTCTCTCTGTTCTCTCCTCAGACACTTTCTCTCTCTCTGTTCTCTCCTCAGACACTTTCTCTCTCTCTGTTCTCTCTCCTCAGACACTTTCTCTCTATCTCTCTCTGTTCACTCCTCAGACACTTTCTCTCTCTCTCTCTGTTCTCTCCTCAGACACTTTCTCTTTCTCTCTCTCTGTTCTCTCCTCAGACACTTTCTCTCTCTCTGTTCTCTCCTCAGACACTTTCTCTCTCTCTCTCTGTTCTCTCCTCAGACACTTTCTCTCTCTCTCTGTTCTCTCTTCTCTCCTCAGACACTTTCTCTCTCTCTCTCTCTCTCTCTCTCTCTCTCTCTCTCTCTCTCTCTCTCTCTCTCTCTCTCTCTCTCTCTCTCTCTCTTATTTCCCTCATTAAAATGCAAATCAATTTATAAAATTTTTGACATGCGTTTTTCTGGATTTTTTTTTGTTGTTATTCTGTCTCTCACTGTTCAAATAAACCTACCATTAAAATTATAGACTGATCATTTATTTGTCAGTGGGCAAACGTACAAAATCAGCAGGGGATCAAATACTTTGTTCCCTCACTGTACATATCTCTGTGCTCTATGACTGTGTCCAAAATGGAACCCTATTCCCTATATAGTGCACTACTTTAGACCGTATTCCATAGAGCTCTGGTCAAAAGTAGTGCACCATGTAGGGAATAGGGTTTCATTTGGGACGCATCCCTTGTCTCCTCTGCTCACACAGCCATGCGTAAGTGATCTATTAATGTGATAGTGTTGTTATTGCTGCTATTTTAGTACGGACGGGGTTAGCTTTAATATTTATAGGGTGCGTCCCAAATGACACCCAGTTCCATATACAGCAAACTACTTTTGACCAGGACTCATATGGCTCTGGTCAAAAGTAGTGCACTTTGTAGGGAACAGGGTTCCATTTGGGACTCAGCACACAATCAGGAATATCTCTCCTGCTTTTATCTTTTGGTAGTGTTCTCTAGTCCCCAGGCGTTCAGACAACACAGGCAGGAAGGCTGTTATCTGAGAGCTCAAACCAAGTAGAATTCCTAGATGTGTATTTCTTATACCTACAAATATTGAACTGGAATCTTGAGCAGACTTTCATGTAAATACAGAACCTGTACGTTAGATGTTCTACATATTTTTACGCTAAGGCCTTTAACTAATATCCACACTAGCATAAACCTAATATGAACCTCCGTATTGGGCATCCATTCAAGAGGTATGCTAGTGTGGACATGGAACATAGCCAAGACATACAACAGCGTTCAAGTCTGTGGACACACTGGGGCTTTGTGTCAGAGTATTTCTGATGGAGCCAATGCTTTTTTCAATGGGAGTTGCAGGACAATGAATGGAGATGATTGTCTGACAGAAAAACACACAAATTGTCCGCTTCTGACGGATGCAACTTGTCCAAACTCCTCCGAAAATAGTTGACTTGAGTTGTACTTTTGACGGACAAAAAACAGACAATGATATGTAAGATTTTAATGTGTGTTCATGCATCTCAGTGTGGTTGAAGAAACCGTTGTCTGTCTAATGAACTACAGACAGTGCTCTCTTTCCAGACTGAACATTCACATTGCTTTATTGCATCAGTATGCTCTGCAAGCTGCCTTTGCCATGAGGTCTGGACCTGTATGGCACAGGTGGCAGTGGGCTATGCCCTGAAACCCCAGAGGTCTCAGGTTCATGCCCCGTTCCTGCTGTTCCCTCTCAATCACTACACTGCTAATGCTGTCCCCTCCAGTAACATATGTTATCTGGTGCAATACACCCATCTCTATAAATACAGGATATATGAGGGTATACCATGGATGGAATTCTGAAATGAATAACACCCTTTACAAAAAATATAAAAGTATAGTTTAAAGACACATTGCACCATCAAAACCGCTGGGAAATACATTTTCCATAACAATTTTGGTTGTATTTTCAGCTGTTTGAAGCTGGTGTAAAAAAAAAACTAAAGTAAAAGACGCAAAAACGAAACTTAGGAACGGGAAGCATAGAAATAGCGCACATAGAACATATCTACCTCTTCTTAGACTTGTTTTCAGTGAGAATGAGATCTATAACTCACATTTCTATGTGAATTTGGTAGGGTCGCCCAAAAAGTTTGATATTGCAGCTTTAATCAAAACCCAGCCCTCTTGTGCCAATGCCAGCAAGTGCGCTGATAATTGTGATATTGAAAATAGCAACAATATTTCTGACACCGTTGAACCTATAACGCTACCGCCTGCACTTAGATGTACCATTGTGTTAGGTTTGTTAAAATGGAGTCCCCTGTGTTTTTATTTATTTTTTTATTTTTTTTATTTTTTTTTAGCTTTAATATTGCAGATAGATTGTAACTTCCATCAATGTAATTGTCTGCATCACTTCCAATCCCCCATAAATGTTTTCCCCTCGCAAATATATATATATTTTTGACCGAAGTTATATATATATATATATATATATATATATATATATATATATATATATATATATATATATATATATATATATATATATATATATATATATATATGTATATATATATATATATATATATATATGCATATATATATATATATATATATATATATATATATATATATATATATATATACACATACATATACATATATACAGTTGAAGTCGGAAGTTTACATGCACTTAGGTTGGAATCATTAAAACTTGTTTTTCAACCACTCCACAAATTTCTTGTTAACAAACTATAGTTTTGGCAAGTCGGTTAGGACATCTACTTTGTGCATGACACAAGTAATTTTTCCAACAATTGTTTACAGACAGATTATTTCACTTATAATTCACTGTATCACAATTCCAGTGGGTCAGAAGTTTACATACACTAAGTTGACTGTGCATTTAAACAGCTTGAAAAATTCCAGAAAATTATGTCATGGCTTTAGAAGCTTCTGATAGGCTATTTGACATAATTTGAGTCAATTGAAAGTGTATATATGGATGTATTTCAAGGCCTACCTTCAAACTATGTGCCTCTTTGCTTGACATCATGGGAAAATCAAAAGAAATCAGCCAAGACCTCAGAAAAAATGTTGTAGACCTCCACAAATCTGGTTCATCCTTGGGAGCAATTTACAAACGCCTGAAGGTACCACGTTCATCTGTACAAACAATAGTACGCAAGGATAAACACCATGGGACCACGCAGCCGTCATTCCGCTCAGGAAGGAGACGTGTTCTGTCTCCTAGAGATGAACGTACTTTGGTGCGAAAAGTGCAAATCAATCCCAGAACAACAGCAAAGGACCGTGTGAAGATGCTGGAGGAAAACGGTTACAAAATATCTATATCCACAGTAAAACGAGTCCTATATCGACATAACCTGAAAGGCGGCTCAGCAAGGAAGAAGCCACTGCTCCAAAACCGCCATAAAAAAGCCAGACTGCGGTTTGCAACTGCACATGGGGACAAAGATCCTACTTTTTGGAGAAATGTCCTCTGGTCTGATGAAACAAAAAATTAACTGTTTGGCCATAATGACCATCGTTATGTTTGGAGGAAAAAGGGGAAGGCTTGCAAGCCGAAGAACACCATCCCAACCGTGAAGCACGGGGGTGGCAGCATCATAATGTGGGGGTGCTTTGCTGCAGGAGGTGCACTTCACAAAATAGATGGCATCACGAAGAAGGAAAATTCTGTGGATATATTGAAGCAACATCTCAAGACATCAGTCAGGAAGTTAAAGCTTGGTCGCAAATGGGTCTTCCAAATAGACAATGACCCCAAGCATACTTCCAAAGTTGTGGTAAAATGGCTTAATGACAACAAAGTCAAGGTATTGGAGTGGCCATCACAAAGCCCTGACCTCAATCCTATAGAAAATGTGTGGGCAGAACTGAAAAAGCGTGTGCGAGCAAGGAGGCCTACAAACCTGACTCAGTTACACCAGCTCTGTCAGGAGGAATGGGCCAAAATTCACCCAACTTATTGTGGGAAGCTTGTGGAAGGCTATCCGAAACGTTTGACCGAAGTTAAACAATTTAAAGGCAACGCTACCAAATACTAATTGAGTGTATGTCAACTTCTGACCCACTGGGAATGTGATGAAAGAAATAAAAGCTGAAATAAATCATTCACTCTACTATTATTCTGACATTTCATATTCTTAAAATAAAGTGGTGATCCTAACTGACCTCAGACAGTGAATTTTTACTAGGATTAAATGTCAGGAATTGTGAAAAACTGAGTATAAATGTATTTGGCTAAGGTGTATGTAAACTTCCGACTTCAACTGTACATAAGACACTAGAACTCATCTAACGAGATCTCACTTTACATAAGACACTAGAACAATCCAACAAGATCTCATAAAATTGTGAAATTGACTTCAGAATCCGACCTTTGTCCACGGGGGCATTAATTCAGAGTGATCAAGGTAAGGGTTAAGGTTTAGGACAGGGTTAGTGATCAAGGTAAGGGCTAAGGTTTAGGACAGGGTTAGTGATCAAGGTAAGGGTTAAGGACAGGGTTAGTGATCAAGGTAAGGGCTAAGGACAGGGTTAGTGATCAAGGTAAGGGCTAAGGGCTAAGGACAGGGTTAGTGATCAAGGTAAGGGTTAAGGACAGGGTTAGTGATCAAGGTAAGGGCTAAGGTTTAGGACAGGGTTAGTGATCAAGGTAAGGGTTAAGGACAGGGTTAGTGATCAAGGTAAGGGTTAAGGACAGGGTTAGTGATCAAGGTAAGGGTTAAGGACAGGGTTAGTGATCAAGGTAAGGGCTAAGGTTTAGGACAGGGTTAGTGATCAAGGTAAGGGTTAAGGACAGGGTTAGTGATCAAGGTAAGGGTTAAGGTTTAGGACAGGGTTAGTGATCAAGGTAAGGGTTAAGGACAGGGTTAGTGATCAAGGTAAGGGCTAAGGACAGGGTTAGTGATCAAGGTAAGGGATAAGGTTTAGGACAGGGTTAGTGATCAAGGTAAGGGATAAGGTTTAGGACAGGGTTAGTGATCAAGGTAAGGGTTAAGGTTTAGGACAGGGTTAGTGATCAAGGTAAGGGCTAAGGACAGGGTTAGTGATCAAGGTAAGGGATAAGGTTTAAGGACAGGGTTAGTGATCAAGGTAAGGGATAAGGTTTAGGACAGGGTTAGTAATCAAGGTAAGGGATAAGGTTTAGGACAGGGTTAGTGATCAAGGTAAGGGATAAGGTTTAGGACAGGGTTAGTAATCAAGGTAAGGGCTAAGGTTTAGGACAGGGTTAGTGATCAAGGTAAGGGATAAGGTTTAGGACAGGGTTAGTGATCAAGGTAAGGGATAAGGTTTAGGACAGGGTTAGTGATCAAGGTAAGGGCTAAGGTTTAGGACAGGGTTAGTGATCAAGGTAAGGGCTAAGGACAGGGTTAGTGATCAAGGTAAGGGATAAGGTTTAGGACAGGGTTAGTGATTACATTTTTTAAAATGTTTAGTCATTTAGCAGATGCTCTTTTCCAGAGCGACTTACAGTTAGTGAGTGCATACATTTTTTTTCATACTGGTCCCCCGTGAGAAACAAACCCACAACCCTGGCTTTGCAAACGCCATGCTCTACCAAATGAGCTACACGGGACTGTGTGATCAAGGTACGGGCTAAGGTTTAGGACAGGGTTAAAACAGAGACAACTCATGCAGAGCCGTTGTATAGCGGTAACACTCCCTGGAATAAGTCATATATATGACTCTGCACTGGAGCGTCCAATCCCAACAGCCTCCGTTTCTCTCCCACTCGCCTGTCTCCCGCTTTGCGTTCCTTACTGTCTAAATAAAGTGAAAAATATCAAACAAACAAAAAATAGGTTTAGGCATTAATTACGAGTGGTTAAGGTTTTGGGAAAGGTTTAAAACAAAACATGACTGCCTAGAACTGGGATTGAACCCCCGTCCACAACGCCCTGTGAGCTTTACTTTATGGTAATATCGCTCACCATTGCCCCTAGTGGCCCGTTTTGAAGGCGATTCCCAACGTCTTGGGGAGCTGGACGGACGTTGGATTTCGCATTGGAACTGGTGAGACCTTGCTGAATAAATCACGTAGCGATCCTCTCTACAAAATCCCACCAAGTGGGTTAACCCTTATTGGCGCGACGCGTAGGTTCTTCTCCTGTCACGCCATAGACCCGTAGGTTCTTCTCCTGTCACGCCATAGACCCGGGTTTGCTTCCCTGCCCTGCCGTTTGCGCCATAGATCCGGGTTTGCTTCCCTGCCCTGCCGTTTGCTACAATAAACTTTTCAATGACAACCAATAAATTATGATTAGAACCCTTTTGAAGCGATCTTCACCCTTCACATGTTCCATGTAATCCCACACACCCTTTACGACAGTGGGTTGACCTTTGACCTTTGACCTTTGAGACAAAGATAAATGAATTGATGACTGCTGTTCAACAGTCATTATAACTGCTATAGTCATTAAATGGTGCAGTGATATTGATTTGAAGGTTTCCATTCTGTTGAAACTCTAAGAAACTGTTGATACAGCTGCTCACTCAGATGAGTTTGTGTGTTGGACACCAGGTGTGCTCAGCTGTGTGTGTGTGTGTGTGTGTGTGTGTGTGTGTGTGTGTGTGTGTGTGTGTGTGTGTGTGTGTGTGTGTGTGTGTGTGTGTGTGTGTGTGTGTGTGTGTGTATTCCCCTCCCAGCGTGATCATCTGGGACTGCAGTATTAGTTCAGCTGCAAAGGAGTAGTTAGCTGTGTCTATGTTGATCTGAAAACCATACCGTATGAGTCACCTATGTTATAGTCTAAATATTATCTCTAAACCATACCGTATGAGTCATCTATGTTAAAGTCTAAATATTCTCTCTAAACCATACCGTATGAGTCATCTATGTTAAAGTCTAAATATTCTCTCTAAACCATACCGTATGTGTCACGATCGTTGAATGGAGTAGACCAAGGCGCAGCGTTATGAGCGAACATACTTTATTATCTTTAGTGATAATACGAACAAAACAATAAACGATGACGTGACATCCTAGGTTAAACACAACCAACACGGAACAAACCAAACGGAACAAGATCCCACAACTACTGTGGGTAAACTGGCAGTTTAAATGTGGTTCCCAATCAGAGACAACCAGCCACAGCTGACACTCGTTGCCTCTGATTGAGAACCACACTGGCCAACATAGAAATAGAACACATAGAACTACAACACAGAACTCAAACACATAGAATCTACACACCCTGGCTCAACATATAGAGTCCCCAGAGCCAGGGTGTTGCAGTTACCCCCCCCCCCCCCCCCCCCCCCCCCCCCCCCCAAAGGCGCGGACTGCGACCGCGCCTCAACATAAACCAAACAGGGGTGCGCATCGTCAGCCCGGTCCGGCCCGTTGCTGCTCCATGCACCAAGCCAGGGGTGCGCATCGTCAGCCCGGTCCGGCCCGTTCCTGCTCCACGCACCAAGCCAGGGGTGCGCATCGTCAGCCCGGTCCGGCCCGTTCCTGCTCCACGCACCAAGCTAGGGGTGTGCATCGTCAGCCCGGTCCGGCCCGTTGCTGCTCCACGCACCAAGCCAGGGGTGCGCATCGTCAGCCCGGTCCGGCCCGTTCCTGCTCCACGCACCAAGCCAGGGGTGCGCGTCGTCAGTCCGGCACAACCCGTGCCTGGGTCACCGGTGCCTGGTCAGGTACCGGTCAGCTGCTCCACACCGGAGCTTAAGCAATCCGCTCCTACGATGTCCAGTCCAGCTCCAGCCAGCGGGGCCAGACCGGACCAGGGGCGCTACGGGGGGATTATTGGAGGGTGGTGGGCTAGCCCGGAGCCGGGAACCGCCTCCGAGGAGGAATGCCAACCCAGCCCTCCCCTGTTTGGTTTATGTTGAGGCGCGGTCGCAGTCCGCGCCTTTGGGGGGGGGGGTACTGTCACACCCTGGCTCTGGGGACTCTATATGTTGAGCCAGGGTGTGTAGATTCTATGTGTTTTTGTTCTATGTTCACAGTCTAGTATTGTATTTCTGTGTTGGCCAGAGTGGTTCCCAATCAGAGGCAACGAGTGTCAGCTGTTGCTGGTTGTCTCTGATTGGGAGCCATATTTAGACAGGCTGTGTTCCCACAGGTGTTGTGGGATCTTGTTCCTTTTGGTTTGTTTCCGTGTTGGTTGTTTAACCTAGGACGTCACGTTATCGTTTATTGTTTTGTTCGTGTTTATCACTTTGGTTAATAAAGTATGTTTGCCTTCAACGCTGCGCCTTGGTCTACTCCGTTCAACGATCGTGACAGAATGAGTCATCTATGTTATAGTCTAAATATTATCTCTAAACCATACCGTATGAGTCATCTATGTTAAATTCTAAATATTCTCTCTAAACCATACCGTATGAGTCATCTATTAGGGTGTTACTGTCTAATAATAATAATAATAATATGCCATTTAGCAGACGCTTTTATCCAAAGCGACTTACAGTCTAAATATGATCTCTCTGAAACATATGTTCACTAAAGGTTTTTCCCAGTGCTTGACTTGAGCAGGAGCTGACCGGAGCTGAGTACTGGCACCTCAATGTTTTGACTGCTTTAGTTCCTTTCTTATTTAATATTAGTTCAAAAGTCCCGTGGAGTTCCTGCACCTAAATATAAACTACTCAAAATGACTACCAGCACCTATTTCAGTCCAAGTCAAGCACCGCTTACACTCCATGTATACTGTAGTCCTGTGTGGCTCAGTTGGTAGAGCATGGCGTTTGCAAGTATGAAAAAAAACACACAAAAAATGCACTCACTAACTGTAAGCTGCTCTGGATAAGAGCGTCTGCTAAATGACTAAAATGTGAAATGTAAATGTATATCCAGCAGCAGTTGTGAATCAAGGTATATGATAGTGTATGTTTGGCTCTCCTATTCTACCTCAGAAGAACATCAAGGCCAGAATCCAAGGGAGAGGGAGAGAGAGAGAGAGAGAGAGAGAGAGAGAGAGAGAGAGAGAGAGAGAGAGAGAGAGAGAGAGAGAGAGAGAGAGAGAGAGAGAGAGAGAGAGAGAGAGAGAGAGAGATGAGAGAGAGGAGACGGGAGGGAGACGGGAGAGAGAGAGAGAGAGGGAGAGAGAGAGAGAGAGAGAACAGAGAGA
This sequence comes from Coregonus suidteri, assembly GCA_036851935.1. Classification (NCBI taxonomy): domain Eukaryota; kingdom Metazoa; phylum Chordata; class Actinopteri; order Salmoniformes; family Salmonidae; genus Coregonus; species Coregonus suidteri. Next base: position 48,110,302 of record CM072232.1, on the reverse strand, counting down.
GGAGACGGAGAGGGAGACAGGAGAGAGAGAGAGAGGGAGAGAGAGAGAGAAGGATGAGAGCGGAGAGAGAACGGAGAGAGGAAGAAAGAGAGAGACGGAGGGAGACGGGACAGAGAGAGCGAAGGAGGGAGAGAGAGAGGGGGGGGAGAGAGAGAGGAGAAAGAGAGAGAGAGAGGAGGACGGAGAAAGAGAGGGGAGAGAGAACAGAGAGCTTGAGGTGAGAGAGAGAGCGAGAAGTGAGAGAGAGAGAACCAAGAGTGAGAGGTGACAGAGAGAAAGCAAGAGAGAGAGAGAGAGAGAGGGGGACAGAAATAGAGAGAGAGGAGAGAGGACAGAGAGGCGTGAAATCAAAAGGGACCTTTTAAACAGATGAGACAGTGTTACGGGCACACCATGCTATACACTGCATGCCTGCTGATTGTCTACAGTGCGTGTGTGTGTGTGTGTTTGTGCTGTCTGTGTTGCACGCGCAGCTTATTATTGCAGCCTGCAGTTATTTTTAAAACACAATGGCGAGAGAGCAGTAATTATTTTTGGCCTTGAACGGCTAATATACTTTTAATTGCTTGCAATTTCCCAAGAAGCCTTGTATGTCCCTGACGGGTTCCAGTGTGTGTGTGTGTGTGTGTTCATCATTTAACAGAGGTTAAAACAGGAAGGAGATTTCATGACCAACCGGGACTCTGATCACTCTACAGCAAAACCAATCACTGACAACGCTTTGACCCTAAGGTCAACTGTTAGAGAGACTGCTGTGCACCACTATCACGCCAGTCTAAATCAGAAACGGATTCAAATGCAGAGATGGAAATCAATGATTTTCAGCACCTCCTGTTACCTCTGCCCTAAAACAATAACCAGCTAAAGCAGTCTGCCTGTCTGTCTGTCTGCCTGCCTGCCTGTCTGTCTGTCTGTCTGTCTGTCTGCCTGCGTGCCTGTCTGCCTGTCTGTATAAGGAGTGCTTTAGAAGATTAATGCACAACTCTACCTGTCAACTCATGGAGAGAGAAGAGAGAGAGAGAGAGAGAGAGAGAGAGAGAGAGAGAGAGAGAGAGAGAGAGAGAGAGAGAGAGAGAAGATGAGGAGAGACGAGAGAGAGAGCGAGAGAGAGAGAGAGACTCCCGAGAGAGATAGAGAGAGAAGAGAGACGAGAGAGAGAGAGATAGAGAGAGAGAGAGAGAGAGAGAGAGAGAGAGAGAGAGAGAGAGAGAGAGAGAGAGAGAGAGAGAGTTTAACGGTAGAATCTAAAGATCTCTGTCATCATGTTAAAGGTACAGACTGATCCAACAGAAATGCTGCGGCTGCTTCCTAACGCTGACACAACGTTTATCTAGATGGAACTGCATGTTCTCATCTCTCTCCCTCGTTCTGTCTATCTGTCTCTCTCTTCTCTCTCAGTCTGTCTGTGTCATCTCGCTCTATCTCTCCATATCAATTCAATTTCAATTCAATTTAAGGGCTTTATTGGCATGGGAAACGTATGTTAACATTGCCAAAGCAAGTGAAGTAGATAGTAAAAAAAAGTGAAATAAACAATAAATATTAACAGTAAACATTACACTCAGAAGGTCCAAAAGAATATATATATATATATATATATATATAGTGTTGTAACAATGTGCAAATAGTTAAAGGACAAATGGGAAAATAAATAAACATAAATATGTGTTGTATTTACAATGGTGTTTGTTCTTCACTGGTTGCCCTTTTCTTGTGGCAAACAGGTCACAAATCTTGCTGCTGTGATGGCACACTGTGGTTTTTTCACCCAGTAGATAAGGGAGTTTATCAAAAATTGGGTTTGTTTTCGAATTCTTTGTGGATCGCTGTAATCTGAGGGAAATATGTGTCTCTAATATGGCCATACATTTGGCAGGAGGTTAGGAAGTGCAGCTCAGCTTTCCACCTCATTTTTGTGGGCAGTGTGCACATAGCCTGTCTTCTCTTGAGAGCCAGGTCTGCCTACGGCAGCATTTTTCAATAGCAAGGCTATGCTCACTGAGTCTGTACATAGTCAAAGCTTTCCTTAAGTTTTGGTCAGTCACAGTGGTCAGCTATTCTGCCACTGTGTACTCTCTGTTTTTTTGTTTGTTCTTTCCAATGTGTCAAGAAATTCTCTTTTTGTTTTCTCATGATTTGGTTGGGTCTAGTTGTGTTGTTGTTATTGATGTTGTCCTGGGGCTCAGTGGGGTCTGTTTGTGTTTGTGAACAGAGCCCTAGGACCAGCTTACTTATGGGACTCTTCTCCAAGTTCATCTCTCTGTAGGTGATGGCTTTGTTATGGAAGGTTTGGGAATCGCTTCATTTTAAGTGGTTATAGAATTTAACGGCTCTTTTCTGGATTTTGATAATTAGCGGGTATTGGCCTAATTCTGCTCTGCATGCATTATTTGGTGTTTTACGTTTGTACACAGAGGATGTTTTTTGCAGAATTCTGCATGCAGAGTCTCAATTTGGTGTTTGTCCCATTTTGTGAATTCTTGGTTGGTGAGCGGACCCCAGACCTCACAACCATAAAGGGGCAATGGGTTCTATAACTGATTCAAGTATTTTTTAGCCAGATCCTAATTGGTATGTCAAATTTTATGTTCCTTTTGATGGCATAGAAGGCCCTTCTTGCCTTGTCTCTCAGATCGTTCACAGCTTTGTGGAAGTTACCTGTGGCGCTGATGTTTAGGCCGAGGTGTGTATAGTTTTTTGTGTGCTCTAGGGGCAACAAACGGTGTCTAGATGGAATTTGTATTTGTGGTCCTGGCAACTGGACCTTTTTTGGAACACCATTATTTTTGTCTTACTGAGATTTACTGTCAGGGCCCAGGTCTGACAGAATCTATGCAGAAGATCTAGGTGCTGCTGTAGGCCCTCCTTGGTTGGTGACAGAAGCACCAGATCATCAGCAAACAGTAGGACATTTGACTTCAGATTCTAGTAGGGTGAGGCCGGGTGCTGCAGACTGTTCTAGTGCCCTCGCCAATTTGTTGATATATATGTTGAAGACGGTGGGGATCTTTCAAACTGCATCCCTGTCTCACCCCACGGCCCCTGTGGAAAGAAATGTGTGTGTTTTTTGCCAATTTTAACCGCACACTTGTTGTTTGTGTACATGGATTTTATAATGTCATATGTTTTTATCTCTGTCTCTCTCTCTCTCTCTCTCTCTCTCTCTCTCTCTCTCTCTCTCTCTCTCTCTCTCTCTCTCTCTCTCTCTCTCTCTCTCTCTCTCTCTCAGTCTGTCGTGTCCTGTCTCTCTCCCTCTCTCTCTCTCTCCCTCTCTCTTCTCTCTCTCTCTCGGTTCTGTCGTCTCTCTCTCTCTCTCTCTGGTCTCTGTCTCTCCTCTCTCTCTCTCTCTCTCTCTCTCTCTCTCTCTCTCTCTCTCTCTCTCTCTCTCTCGTCTCTCTCTCTCTCTCTCGATCAGTCTGTGTCCCCCCCCTCTCTCTCTCTCTCTCTCTCTCTCTCCTCTCTCTCTCAACTCTCGCTCTCTCTCTCTCTCTGTCTGTCTGTGCCCTCTCTCTCTCTCTCTCTCTCTCTCTCTCTCTGTCTGTGTCCTCTATCTCTCTATCTCTCTCTCTCACTTTCCCTCTCTCTGTCTGTCTGTGTCCTCTCTCTCTCTCTCTCTCTCTCTCTCTCTCTCTCTCTCACTGTCTGTCTGTGTCCTCTCTCTCTCTCTCTCTCTCTCTCTCTCTCTCTCTCTCTCTCTCTGTCCTCTATCTCTCTTATTTTCTCTCTCGCTCAGCTGGCAGACGCAGTGTCAGACAAAGAGAGCGAACAGAGAGACAGAGGCTGAGCTTAAGACAGATATGAGTTGTAAGAGGAAGGGGTGAGAGGAAGACTAGAGGGGTGGATGGATGGACAGAGGAAGAGGAAGGTGTGAGAGGAAGACTAGGGGTGTGGATGGATGGACAGAGGAAGAGGAAGAGGTGAGAGGAAGACTAGAGGTGTGGATGGATGGACAGAAGAAGAGGAAGGGTTGTGTGTGTGTGTATGTGTTCTCCTACCAGGTTGTTTCCTCCACAGTGACCTCTCCTCCCTGAGAGAGCAGCCATTTATCAGAACTAAATGAGATGTCAAGGGTCAACACACACACACAGATAGACATACACACACACACACACATATATAAATAGCGTCCCCACCACAGGATGCCTATTTGTCACCGCAAATGAGGAAAACAGCATGGCAGCTCCAGACACACACACACACACAGACACAGACACAGACACAGTGAGTCAAAGCTGCAGCTGCCTGTTGGAGATATAGACGGGTGCTGTGTTCTCACACCCATCTACACACAATACCCCAGAATGACATAGTGAAAACATGTTTTAGACACTTTTGCAGATTTATTGAAAATTAAATCCAGAAATATCTAATTTACATAAGTATTCACACCCCTGGGTCAATACATGTTAGAATCACCTTTGGCAGCGATTACAGCTGTGAGTATTTCTGGGTAAGTCTCTAAGAGCTTTGCACACCTGGATTGTACCATATTGGCACATTATTATTTTTTAAATTCTTCGAGCTCTGTCAAGTTGGTTGTTGATCATTGCTAGACAGCCATTTTCAAGTCTTGCCATAGATTTTCAAAACGTTTTAAGTCAAAACTGTAAGTAGCCACTCAGGAACATTCAATGTCGTCTTGGTAAGCAACTCCAGTGTATATTTGGCCTTGTGTTTTAGGTTATTGTCCTGCTGAAAGGTGAATTTGTCTACCAGTGTCTGTTGGAAAGCAGACTGAACCAGATTTTCCTCTAGGATTTTGCCTGTGCTTAGCTCTATTCCGTTTCTGTTTATCCTAAAAAAAAAGTGCCTTGTTGCAAACAGGATGCATCTTTTGGAGTATTTTTCTTTTGTACAGGCTTTCTTCTTTTCACTCTGTCATTTATGTTAGTATTGTGGAGTAACTAGAATGTTGTTGATCCTCAGTTTTCTCCTATTACAGCCATTAAACCCTATAGCTGTTTTAAAGTCACCATTGGCCTCATGGTGAAATCCCTGAGCGGTTTCCTTCCTCTCTGGCAACTGAGTTAGACTGGGTGTATTGATACACCATCCAAAGTGTAATTAATAACTTCACCATGCTCAAATGGATATTCAATTTCTGCTTCTTTTTTTTTTTACCGATCTACCAATAGTTGCCCTTCTTTGCAAAGCTTCCCTGGTCTTTGTGGTTGAATCTGTGTTTTGAAAGTCACTGCTCGACTGAGGGACCTTACAGATAATTGTATGTGTGGGGTACAGAAATGAGGTAGTCATTCAAAAATCATGTTAAACACTATTATTGCACACAGAGTGATTCCATACAACTTATTAAGTGACTTATTAAGCACATTTGTACTCCAGAACTTATTTAGGCTTGCTATAAGAAAGGGGTTGAATACTTACTGAGTCAAGACATTTCAGCTTTTCATTTTTAATTACTTTTTTAAACATTTTTACAAACACAAATCCCCTTTGACTTTATGGGGTATTCTGTGTAGGCCAGTGACACAAAATCAAATTTTATCCATTTTGAATACACGCTGTAACACAATAAAATGTGGAAAGAGTCGAGGGGTGTGAATACTTTCTGAATGCACTGTATCAGTATTAAACCACACACACTCAACCCTCAATTCCATTGTCACTTTTTATTCATCCAGGTTGGGCTGGCGTCAGTGGGCACAGCTCAAATTGCATTTCCATTGCCCATAGAATTTTGTAATGATGTCATGTTGCTAGGTAGCCAATGTAACTGTGCAGCTAGCTTCGCTAATGTTGCTAGTTAGCTAGATAATGTTTGTAGAAAGCCCTTTGGTACAACTAGCTAGATAACTAGCTAGTTATCAAGTTGTTGAAGAAATAATTAAATTCACCCTCACCACGCTGTAACTAATGTTACCCCATTTAGGGCCCTGCATTTTGGTTGATCATTTCACATGACCTGGATTTTAACCTTTATTTTAGGCCTTTTCCAGAAAGCAATTGTCTGAGGATGGTGCTGGAAAGCTTGATAATTTTTTTTTTAATAAAGGTTAAAATTCAGGTAATGTGACATGATTAACCAAAAAGCAGGCCCTACCCATACTCCTGCCAGTGTGAGCTAGCTAGCTATAATACATAATAATATAATATGCCATTTAGCAGACGCTTTTATCCAAAGCGACTTACAGTCATGCGTGCATAATTTTTTTGTGTATGGGTGGTCCCGGGGTTCGAACCCACTACCTTGGCGTTACAAGCGCCGTGCTCTACCAGCTTAGCTAAAAAGTTAGCGTCATCGCTAGCATAACAGGCTAGCTAGTTAGCTAAAAAGTTAGCATAATCGCTAGCATAACAGGCTAGCTAGCTAGCTAAAAAGTTAGCGAGAGAGAGAGAGAGAAGAGAGACAGAGAGAGGAGAGAGAGAGACAGAGAGAAGAGAGAGAGAGAGAGAGAAGAGAGACAGAGAGAGGAGAGAGAGAGAGAGAGAGAGAGAGAGAGAGAGAGAGAGAGAGAGAGAGAGAGAGAAGAGAGAGAAATATGAGAAGAGAGAGAGAGAGAGAGAGAGAGAGAGAGAGAGAGAGAGAGAGAGAGAGAGAGAGAGAGAGAGAGAGAGAGAGAGAGAGAGAGAGAGAGAGAGAGAGAGAGAGATGAGAAGTGAGATTCAATGAGGGAGGCAGCAGAATAAGTTGTATCTGTTCTTGTAGAGGGCGAGCCAGGAGGAATAACACACACACAGGAGGACTGGAATTATGCACTCCATAAATTGGCATTGTTAATCAAAACGTCCTTGAAAGAGAAACAAATGGAACATAGAGAGAGAGGGAGCGAGAGAGAGAGAAAGAGAGAGAGTAGAAAGAGAGATGGAGAGTGAGGCCTGGCAGATGAAAAGAGAAGCTCAGCTATTGGTGTGAAGAACGCTTTTCTCTTCCCTCCCCAGGAAAATATTCTAACTTTTATTGTTTTCAGTTTCCAAGAGTTTCAAGGATCTCCTGTTTTCTCTGGAAGGTGATTTGGCTACCATTAGTACGGAGGCTTTGTGAGGGCTGGCATTAGTACTGAGGCTTTGTGAGGAGGGAGATTGGGGAGGGAATTATGCCTGGTAGAGAGAAAGACTGGATTTCAGCATTGTTCTCTCTCTGTGTTTACAACCAGACATCTTTATCAGAGGAGGGAGAGGAGCGGGCTGAACTGGACAGATGTGGTCTGGTTTAATACAGCTTTATCAGAACAGCGGACTGAACTAGACAGATGTGATGGGTGATTTTGAAGGAGTCAGGCGCAGGAGGGTCAATCACAGAATACAGAGTTTATTCTGGAATACAGAGTTACGCAGGATAGCGTCAAACAGTCCATTACACAAAACAGGCGCACTGGAGCAAATACAGGCACACAGTACAATACAAAATACACGTAGCTCAAACAAGCTATTCTCTCCTCACATCAACCACAAGGGGCAAGGGGGCAGAGGGAACACTTATACACATACTAATGAGGGGGTATGAACCAGGTGTGTGTAATAGACAAACAAATGGAATGATGAGATGTTGCAGTGGCTAGAAGGCCGGTGACGACGAACGCCGAAGCCTGCCCGAACAAGGAGAGGAGGCAGCTTCGGAGGAAGCCGTGGCAACAGATGTGGTCGGGTTTTACAGTACAGACGAAACCACACCGAGACTCAGAGCAATCACTGTAGGACCCAAACTTTACAATTATAGAAATGAAAAAGAAAAACACCAGTACATCAGACTAAACAAGACATGAATGAAGAGAGCTGTTTTAGGGGTGGAATTGGGGTTAGGATACAAACCCAGTTTAGGGTAAGGGCCGGGATTGGGGTTAGGATACGAACCCGGTTTTGGGTAAGGGGCAGGGTTGGGATTAGGATACGAACCCAGTTAGGAGGGACTGAAAGATAGTGATGACTCAGAGTCATGGACGGCTGGAGGGAGGGAGTTCCAGAGCCTTGGAGCAACCCTGGAGAAAGCCCTGTAACTGAAACTCTGGAGCTTCAACCTGGGGAAGACAAGGTGGCCTGCTGTGGTGCAATGTAGTGCGCGTGTGGGTTGGTAGGGGAGAAGAAAGTCTGATAGGTAAGGGGGGGGGGGGGGGGGGGGGGGGGGGGGAAGGGGGGGGTAAGAGGTGGGTGTAATCATGTTGTTTGGGAGGGGACAGTTGGTTGCGTGAGGGTAGATGTCTGGGTTGTTCATCGGCATGCAGCAGTGGAAGTCAAGGTTGAAGTGACGGAGGATCTGACCAAGAGGGAGGATGTAGATGATGACGAGTTAGGACCCAGCACAGAGCCCTGGGGGACACCCTGTAGAACTGCAGCTGAGTCTGAGCCCTGGGGGACACCCTGTAGAACTGCAGCTGAGTCTGAGCCCTGGGGGACACCCTGTAGAACTGCAATGGAGTCTGAGCCCTGGGGGACACCCTGTAGAACTGCAGCTGAGTCTGAGCCCTGGGGGACACCCTGTAGAACTGCAGCTGAGTCTGAGCCCTGGGGGACACCCTGTAGAACTGCAGCTGAGTCTGAGCCCTGGGGGACACCCTGTAGAACTGCAGCTGAGTCTGAGCCCTGGGGGACACCCTGTAGAACTGCAGCTGAGTCTGAGCCCTGGGGGACACCCTGTATAACTGCAGCTGAGTCAGAGCCCTGGGGGACACCCTGTAGAACTGCAGCTGAGTCAGAGCCCTGGGGGACACCCTGTAGAACTGCAGTTGAGTCTGAGCCCTGGGGGACACCCTGTAGAACTGCAGTGGAGTCTGAGCCCTGGGGGACACCCTGTAGAACTGCAGTGGAGTCTGAGGTGTGGCCATTGAGGGAGATGTAGTGGGTCTGGTTTGTGAGGTATGATTGTAGTCAGGAGAGTGCAGTTATACAGGATCTGGCATCTAAGCCCCTTAATACCACACAACCACACACACACATATACAGAACCCTATGTATAAGGTTATTATACAGAACCCTACAGAGTAATGTTATTATACAGAACCCCAGACAGTAAGGTTATTATACAGAACCCTATAGATTAAGGTTATTATACAGAACCCTACAGAGTAATGTTATTATACAGAACCCCAGACAGTAAGGTTATTCACCATTAGCTGGATGTGTGCCAGGAGAGTAGAGTCCTCTACACACATGTAGGGCTGGCAAAATTACCGTATAACCCTGTAACTGACGGTTATGGATGAAGACCACCATGAAAATAAAGTAACTGTCTAACTTGTAAAAAAATAAATATATGTTACAGCTGACTGAAGACGGGAGGCCCGGGCATTCGTGCAGTTGAGTTTCTGCGGTAACATGGACTCTTAACAACATAATTAAACTTTGTTGCTCCTTGCTGCAACAAGAAAATAGCAAACGGGTCTTCGGTTGCCTAGGCAACACCCCCCACAATGCAGCAGCATACATAGAAATAGAATGAAGAGAACAGGCTTGGAACCTCTATCCCTGGCAATTTGACTGGTCAACTCATGGGTACACTCACAATGGCTGTCTGGTATTGTGATGCAATAAATTCCATGGTAATGTAGAATGTCCATTCAAATGATGTTAAGTGATGTGGCTCATGCAATGGAATGTATTTTTTTTTGTAATATCAGTTGAGTTGAATCAACAAATCACATCACATATTGATGGGTACACTTATCCATGTCTCAATTGTCTCGAGGCTTATAATCCTTCTTTAACCTGTCTCCTCCCCTTCATCTACTCTCTTAGGAAAAGAGTGTACCTAAAACAGCTGTCCCCATAGGAGAACACTTTGAAGAAACCTTTTTGGTTCCAGGTAGGACCCCTTTGAGTTCCATGTAGAACCCTTTACACAGAGGGTTCTACATGGAACCGAAAATAGTTCTACCTGGAACCAAAAAAGATTATACCTGGAACCAAAAAGGGTTTTCCTGTGGGACAGACGAAGAACCCTTTTGGAGCGCTTTATTCTAAGAGTGTACATTGACTGAAATGGATTTAATAAGTGACATAAATAAGGGATCATAGCTTTCACCTGGATTCACCTGGTCAGCTCCGTCATTTCCTGGTTGCTAAAATTATAATAGTTCCCCTAACTTCAGTTTATTTGACAAAACAAGCTAGTATAGTGTAGAGAATCATCTAAACGATCTAAACCACGGTGAAATATATGTTCCATAACCCAAAATATAGTATTTTCAGCTGTTTGAAGCTGGTGTACAAAACCAAAAGTAAAAGAAGCAAAAACAAAACTTCAGAATGGGAAGCATAGAAATAACACACATAGAACAGATCTACCGTTTCCTGGACTTGCTTTCAATGCAAATGACAGATCTATAACTCACATTTCTATGTGAATTTGGTCGGGTTGCCGAAAAAGTTGCATATTGCACCTTAAAAATAAATAATACAAAAATATATTTAAAAATAAACTTATTCAGATTCAGAAAGGTTCTATGTAGAATCCTTCTTGTCTCCCAAATAATCCTTCTTGTCTCCCAAATAATCCTTCTTGCCTTACCCTTTTTTCTAAGTGTATCCTCTATCCTCTTGCTACAGACAGACAGAGACAGACATTAGCTACTCCCGATGCAGTATGGAACCTACAGACAGACAGACAGACAGACAGACACTAGCTACTCCCGATGCAGTATGGAACCTACAGACAGACAGACAGACAGACAGACAGACACTAGCTACTCCCGATGCAGTATAGACCTACAGACAGACAGACAGACAGACAGACAGACAGACAGACACTAGCTACTCCCGATGCAGTATGGAACCTACAGACAGTCAGACAGACAGACAGACAGACAGACAGACAGACAGACAGACAGACAGACAGACAGACAGACAGACAGACAGACAGACACTAGCTACTCCCGATGCAGTATGGACCCTACAGACAGACAGACAGACAGACAGACAGACAGACAGACAGACAGACAGACAGACAGACAGACAGACAGACAGACAGACAGACACTAGCTACTCCAGATGCAGTATGGAACCTACAGACAGACAGACAGACAGACAGACACTAGCTACTCCCGATGCAGTATGGAACCTACAGACAGACAGACAGACAAACAGATAGACAGACAGACAGACAGACAGGAAGACACTAGCTACTCCCGATGCAGTATGGAACCTACAGACAGACAGACAGACAGACAGACAGACAGACAGACAGACAGACAGACAGACACTAGCTACTCCCGATGCAGTATGGAACCTACAGACAGACAGACAGACAGACAGACAGACAGACAGACACTAGCTACTCCCGATGCAGTATGGAACCTACAGACAGACAGACAGACAGACAGACAGACAGACAGACAGACAGACAGACAGACAGACACTAGCTACTCCAGATGCAGTATGGTACCTACAGACAGACAGACAGACAGACACTAGCTACTCCCGATGCAGTATGAAACCTACAGACAGACAGACAGACAGACAGACAGACAGACAGACAGACAGACAGACAGACAGACAGACAGACAGACAGACAGACACTAGCTACTCCCGATGCAGTATGGAACCTACAGACAGACAGACAGACAGACAGACAGACAGACACTAGCTACTCCCGATGCAGTATGGAACCTACAGACAGACAGACAGACAGACAGACAGACAGACAGACAGACAGACAGACAGACAGACAGACAGACAGACAGACAGACAGACAGACAGACAGACAGACAGACAGACAGACAGACAGACAGACAGACAGACACTAGCTACTCCCGATGCAGTATGGAAACCTACAGACAGACAGACAGACAGACAGACAGACAGACAGACAGACACTAGCTACTCCAGATGCAGTATGGAACCTACAGACAGACAGACAGACAGACAGACACTAGCTACTCCCGATGCAGTATGGAACCTACAGACAGACAGACAGACAGACAGACAGACAGACAGACACTAGCTACTCCCGATGCAGTATGGAACCAACAGACAGACAGACAGACAGACAGACAGACAGACAGACAGACAGACAGACAGACAGACAGACAGACAGACACTAGCTACTCCAGATACAGTATGGAGACTACAGACAGACAGACAGACAGACACTAGCTACTCCCGATGCAGTATGGAACCGACAGACAGACAGACAGACAGACAGACAGACACTAGCTACTCCCGATGCAGTATGGAACCGACAGACAGACAGACAGACAGATAGACAGACAGACACTAGCTACTCCCGATGCAGTATGGAACCTACAGACAGACAGACAGACAGACAGACAGACAGACAGACAGACAGACAGACAGACACTAGCTACTCCCGATGCAGTATGGAACCTACAGACAGACAGACAGACAGACAGACAGACAGACAGACAGACAGACAGACAGACAGACAGACAGACACTAGCTACTCCCGATGCAGTATGGAACCGACAGACAGACAGACAGACAGACAGACACTAGCTACTCCCGATGCAGTATGGAACCTACAGACAGACAGACAGACAGACAGACAGACACTAGCTACTCCCGATGCAGTATGGAAACCTACAGACAGACAGACAGACAGACAGACACTAGCTACTCCCGATCCAGTATGGAACCTACAGACAGACAGACAGACAGACAGACAGACAGACAGACAGACAGACAGACACTAGCTACTCCCGATGCAGTATGGAACCTACAGACAGACAGACAGACAGACAGACAGACAGACAGACAGACAGACAGACAGACAGACACTAGCTACTCCCGATGCAGTATGGAACCTACAGACAGACAGACAGACAGACAGACAGACAGACAGACAGACACTAGCTACTCCCGATGCAGTATGGAACCTACAGACAGACAGACAGACAGACAGACAGACAGACAGACACTAGCTACTCCCGATGCAGTATGGAACCTACAGACAGACAGACAGACAGACAGACAGACAGACAGACAGACAGACAGACAGACACTAGCTACTCCAGATGCAGTATGGTACCTACAGACAGACAGACAGACAGACACTAGCTACTCCCGATGCAGTATGAAACCTACAGACAGACAGACAGACAGACAGACAGACAGACAGACAGACAGACAGACAGACAGACAGACAGACAGACAGACAGACAGACACTAGCTACTCCCGATGCAGTATGGAACCTACAGACAGACAGACAGACAGACAGACAGACAGACACTAGCTACTCCCGATGCAGTATGGAACCTACAGACAGACAGACAGACAGACAGACAGACAGACAGACAGACAGACAGACAGACAGACAGACAGACAGACAGACAGACAGACAGACACTAGCTACTCCCGATGCAGTATGGAACCTACAGACAGACAGACAGACAGACAGACAGACAGACAGACAGACAGACACTAGCTACTCCAGATGCAGTATGGAACCTACAGACAGACAGACAGACAGACAGACACTAGCTACTCCCGATGCAGTATGGAACCTACAGACAGACAGACAGACAGACAGACAGACAGACAGACAGACACTAGCTACTCCCGATGCAGTATGGAACCAACAGACAGACAGACAGACAGACAGACAGACAGACAGACAGACAGACAGACAGACACTAGCTACTCCAGATGCAGTATGGAGACTACAGACAGACAGACAGACAGACACTAGCTACTCCCGATGCAGTATGGAACCGACAGACAGACAGACAGACAGACAGACAGACAGACAGACAGACAGACACTAGCTACTCCCGATGCAGTATGGAACCGACAGACAGACAGACAGACAGATAGACAGACAGACACTAGCTACTCCCGATGCAGTATGGAACCTACAGACAGACAGACAGACAGACAGACAGACAGACAGACAGACAGACAGACAGACAGACAGACAGACAGACACTAGCTACTCCCGATGCAGTATGGAACCTACAGACAGACAGACAGACAGACAGACAGACAGACAGACAGACAGACAGACAGACACTAGCTACTCCCGATGCAGTATGGAACCGACAGACAGACAGACAGACAGACAGACAGACACTAGCTACTCCCGATGCAGTATGGAACCTACAGACAGACAGACAGACAGACAGACAGACACTAGCTACTCCCGATGCAGTATGGAACCTACAGACAGACAGACAGACAGACAGACACTAGCTACTCCCGATGCAGTATGGAACCTACAGACAGACAGACAGACAGACAGACAGACAGACAGACAGACAGACACTAGCTACTCCCGATGCAGTATGGAACCTACAGACAGACAGACAGACAGACAGACAGACAGACAGACAGACAGACAGAGACAGACAGACAGACAGACACTAGCTACTCCCGATGCAGTATGGAACCTACAGACAGACAGACAGACAGACAGACAGACAGACAGACAGACAGACACTAGCTACTCCCGATGCAGTATGGAACCTACAGACAGACAGACAGACAGACAGACAGACAGACAGACAGACAGACAGACAGACAGACAGACAGACAGACAGACAGACACTAGCTACTCCAGATGCAGTATGGAACCTACAGACAGACAGACAGACAGACAGACACTAGCTACTCCCGATGCAGTATGAAACCTACAGACAGACAGACAGACAGACAGACAGACAGACCTACAGACAGACAGACAGACAGACAGACAGACAGACAGACAGACACTAGCTACTCCCGATGCAGTATGGAACCTACAGACAGACAGACAGACAGACAGACAGACAGACAGACAGACAGACAGACAGACAGACAGACAGACAGACAGACAGACAGACAGACACTAGCTACTCCCGATGCAGTATGGAACCTACAGACAGACAGACAGACAGACAGACAGACAAACAGAAAGACAGACAGACAGACAGACACTAGCTACTCCCGATGCAGTATGGAACCTACAGACAGACAGACAGACAGACAGACAGACAGACAGACAGACAGACAGACAGACAGACAGACAGACAGACAGACAGACAGACAGACACTAGCTACTCCAGATGCAGTATGGAACCTACAGACAGACAGACAGACAGACAGACAGACACTAGCTACTCCCGATGCAGTATGGAACCTACAGACAGACAGACAGACAGACAGACAGACACTAGCTACTCCCGATGCAGTATGGAACCAACAGACAGACAGACAGACAGACAGACAGACAGACAGACAGACAGACAGACAGACACTAGCTACTCCAGATGCAGTATGGAGACTACAGACAGACAGACAGACAGACACTAGCTACTCCCGATGCAGTATGGAACCGACAGACAGACAGACAGACAGACAGACACTAGCTACTCCCGATGCAGTATGGAACCGACAGACAGACAGACAGACAGACAGACAGACAGACAGACAGACAGACAGACAGACAGACAGACAGACAGACAGACAGACAGACAGACAGACAGACACTAGCTACTCCCGATGCAGAATGGAACCAACAGACAGACAGACAGACAGACAGACAGACAGACAGACAGACAGACAGACAGACAGACAGACAGACAGACAGACAGACAGACAGACAGACAGACAGACAGACAGACAGACAGACAGACAGACAGACACTAGCTACTCCCGATGCAGTATGGAACCTACAGACAGACAGACAGACACTAGCTACTCCCGATCCAGTATGGAACCTACAGACAGACAGACAGACAGACAGACAGACAGACAGACAGACAGACAGACAGACAGACACTAGCTACTCCCGATGCAGTATGGAACCGACAGACAGACAGACAGACAGACAGACACTAGCTACCCCCGATGCAGTATGGAACCTACAGACAGACAGACAGACAGACAGACACTAGCTACTCCCGATGCAGTATGGAACCTACAGACAGACAGACAGACAGACAGACAGACAGACAGACACTAGCTACTCCAGATGCAGTATGGAACCTACAGACAGACAGACAGACAGACAGACACTAGCTACTCCCGATGCAGTATGGAACCTACAGACAGACAGACAGACAGACAGACAGACAGACAGACAGACACTAGCTACTCCCGATGCAGTATGGAACCTACAGACAGACAGACAGACAGACAGACAGACAGACAGACAGACAGACAGACAGACAGACAGACAGACAGACAGACAGACAGACAGACAGACACTAGCTACTCCCGATGCAGTATGGAACCTACAGACAGTCAGACAGACAGACAGACAGACAGACAGACAGACAGACAGACAGACAGACAGACAGACAGACACTAGCTACTCCCGATGCAGTATGGTACCTACAGACAGACAGACAGACAGACAGACAGACAGACAGACAGACAGACAGACAGACACTAGCTACTCCAGATGCAGTATGGCACCTACAGACAGACAGACAGACAGAGAGACAGACAGACAGACAGACAGACAGACACTAGCTATTCCCGATGCAGTATGGAACCTACAGACAGACAGACAGACAGACAGACAGACAGACAGACAGACAGACAGACAGACAGACAGACAGACAGACAGACAGACAGACAGACAGACAGACAGACAGACAGACACTAGCTACTCCCGATGCAGTATGGAACCTACAGACAGACAGACAGACAGACAGACAGACAGACAGACAGACAGACAGACAGACAGACAGACAGACAGACAGACATACATACATACATACATACATACATACATACATACATACATACATACATACATACATACATACATACAGACAGAGACACTAGCTACTCCAGATGCAGTGTGGCTGGCCATGACAGCTGTGGCAGTTCTACTTCTTGAGTCGATGGCTAATTAGTCTCACAGGAGATACATTAGGGAGTGTGTGTGTGTCTGTGTACCGTGTGTGTGTACTCCCAGAGAGGAGATTTCACAGGAGAAAGACAGAGATAACGATCACGATGGATAACTGACAAACAGTAAACAGTTTACCCATGAGCACCGGGGCTGAAGGCTCCATCAGACACAAAAAGGCTTCTGTGTTTCATCCCGGGAAGCTAACGGAACCAAACGGAAGTGAAAGGAATGAAACAGAAGGACCTAAATGTTTTGCCACAGTTTTCTACAGTGTGCACTAACGAATACACACCAGGCTGAAGCTACAACACAGAGACACACCAGGCTGAAGCTACAACACAGAGACACACCAGGCTGAAGCTACAACACAGAGACACACCAGGCTGAAGCTACAACACAGAGACACACCAGGCTGAAGCTAGAACACAGAGACACGCCAGGCTGAAGCTACAACACAGAGACACACCAGGCTGAAGCTACAACACAGAGACACACCAGGCTGAAGCTACAACACAGAGACACACCAGGCTGAAGCTACAACACAGAGACACACCAGACTGAAGCTACAACACAGAGACACACCAGGCTGAAGCTACAACACAGAGACACACCAGGCTGAAGCTACAACACAGAGACACACCAGGCTGAAGCTACAACACAGAGACACACCAGGCTGAAGCTACAACACAGAGACACACCAGACTGAAGCTACAACACAGAGACACACCAGGCTGAAGCTACAACACAGAGACACACCAGGCTGAAGCTACAACACAGAGACACACCAGGCTGAAGCTACAACACAGAGACACACCAGGCTGAAGCTACAACACAGAGACACACCAGGCTGAAGCTACAACACAGAGACACACCAGACTGAAGCTACAACACAGAGACACACCAGGCTGAAGCTACAACACAGAGACACACCAGGCTGAAGCTACATCAAGCTACAACACAGAGACACACCAGGCTGAAGCTACAACACAGAGACACACCAGGCTGAAGCTACAACACAGAGACACACCAGGCTGAAGCTACAACACAGAGACACACCAGGCTGAAGCTACAACACAGAAACATACCAGGTGAAGGATAGGAGGCACAGAAACATACCAGGTGAATGGGAGGAGACCAAGCAAAATACCAGGTGAAGGAGACCCAGCAACATACCAGGTGAAGGAGAGGAGGTTAACATATGGAACCAGAAAACACACAATGTCAATCCAAGGATTTTACATTGGTACTGGAAATACGGCAGAAGACTGGGAGCACAACTGGAAAAGGTTGTTTCAAATCCTGTCTAGTGCAGAATTAGATGACTTCTTCTGGAAGATTTTAATGTTTAACATTGATTTGTGTATCTGATCATTTGCCAGTTTAACCCATTTTGGCAGGTGAGCACAGTGCCCAATCCACCAGCAGTAACTACAGGTTTTTTTCAACAAGCATTACAGGATGGGGAACGGGTCGTCTCATCAAGGTTGTGATATCCGTTCATCATGATCCACTACACCTCATGGTACAACAAGCTGCTTAACACTCATACATGTTTCTTTCTTCGTACAACATTGTGTAAAATATTTATATAGTCTAAAAATATATATATATATATTACCAACAATCCTCTAAAAACAGAGCCACATAGCAAGATAGGAAGTGTAAGGAGATTACAACCAGAATTCCAATGAGTTCAGTTTACTAAATTTACTCAATTTGCTCAATTTACTCAATTTACTCTATCTTGGTTATACTCATGACTTACATTTTGAGCAACATATTACAGTTTTTTCCGACTGCTTACCACAAAATCTTTCATGTCACACGATTTTTTGAAACCTCTCACTCAAAGTGCAAAACTACACACCAAATCTCCAAAACCATAAGCTATTTCTCAGCCTTTGACTCAGTTGTCAATTGCATAAAACACTTTTTTCAAAACACTACACACAATTCTCTACCTAAAACACAAAAATCGAACAGGAAGTGACTTGCTTTCCTTTTCCAAACACAACCATTCAAAATGCTACACTTATTCACCAGGTCACACACACACTCTTCACATGTGCAAACACTAATTGCTTAACTGATCACTAACCAATCACTGCTTTACTGTAGTATAGGCCTATAAATAGGTCAATGGTCAGATTACCTCTTTTGAACAATGGATGCCAACAATGGACAGAGAGCAAGAGGAGTAGGAGGGAGAGGCAGGGGACAACAACGAGGACAAATTCAAAGACGAAGTGTTGGAAGAGGAGGAGGAGGAGGAAGAGGAAAATGAAGAGGAAGAGGAAGAGGAAGAGGAAGAAGAGGACGAGGGCAAAGAAGAGAAGGAAGGAGATTTATTTATGTGGATGAG
>CM072232.1:48078692-48086192 GCA_036851935.1 Coregonus suidteri | reverse complement strand
TTAACCCAGCCCAGTGTCTGTTTGTAGACAGTGTTAACCCAGCCCAGTGTCTGTTGTAGACAGTGTTAACCAAGCCCAGTTGTCTGTTGTAGACAGTGTTGAAACCCAGCCCAGTGTCTGTTGTAGACAGTGTTTAACCCAGCCCAGTGTCTGTTGTAGACAGTGTTAACCCAGCCCAGTGTCTGTTGTAGACAGTGTTAACCCAGCCCAGTGTCTGTTGTAGACAGTGTTACCCCCAGCCCAGTGTCTATTGTAGACAGTGTTAACCCAGCCCAGTGTCTGTTGTAGACCAGTGTTAAAACCCCAGCCCCCAGTGTCTGTTGTAGCAGTGTTAACCCAGCCCAGTGTCTGTTGTAGACAGTGTTAACCCAGCCCAGCCCAGTGTCTGTTGTAGACAGTGTTAACCAGCCCATTGTCTTGTTGTAGACAGTGTTAAACCCAGCCCAGTGTCTGTTGTAGACAGTGTTAAACCAGCCTAGCCCAGTGTCTGTTGTAGCCAGTGTTAACCCAGCCCAGTGTCTGTTGTAGACAGTGTTAACCCAGCCCAGCCCAGTGTCTGTTGTAGACAGTGTTAACCAAGCCCATTGTCTGTTGTAGACAGTGTTTAAACCCAGCCCCAGTGTCTGTTGTAGACAGTGTTAACCCAGCCCAGTGTCTGTTGTAGACAGTGTAACCAGCCCAGTGTTTGTTGTAGACAGTGTTAAACCAGCCCGCCCAGTGTCTGTTGTAGACAGTGTTAACCCAGCCCAGTGTCTGTTGTAGACAGTGTTAACCCAGCCCCAGTGTCTGTTGTAGACAGTGTTAACCCCAGCCCAGTGTCTGTTTTTAGACAGTGTTAACCCAGCCCAGTGTCTGTTGTAGACAGTGTTAACCCAGCCCAGCCCAGTGTCTGTTTGTAGACAGTGTTAACCCAGCCCAGTGTCTGTTGTAGACAGTGTTAACCCAGCCCAGTGTCTGTTGTAGACAGTGTTAACCAGCCCAGTGTCTGTTGTAGACAGTGTTAACCCAGCCCAGTGTCTGTTGTAGACAGTGTTAAGCCCAGCCCAGTGTCTGTTGTAGACAGTCTGTTTAACCCCAGCCCAGTGTCTGTTGTAGACAGTGTTAACCCAGCCCAGTGTCTGTTGTAGACAGTGTGTTAACCAAGCCCAGTGTCTGTTGTAGACATTGTTAACCAAGCCCCAGTGTCTGTTGTAGACAGTGTTTAACCCAGCCCAGTGTCTGTTGTAGACAGTGTTAACCCAGCCCAGCCCAGTGTCTGTTGTAGACAGTGTTATCCAAGCCCGCCAGTGTCTGTTGTAGACAGTGTTAACCCAGCCCAGTGTCTGTTGTAGACAGTGTTTAACCCAGCCCAGCCCAGTGTCTGTTGTAGACAGTGTTAACCCAGCCCAGTGTCTGTTGTAGACAGTGTTTACCCAGCCAGTGTCTGTTGTAGACAGTGTTAACCCAGCCCAGTGTCTGTTGTAGACAGTGTTAACCCAGCCCAGCCCAGTGTCTGTTGTAGACAGTGTTTACCCAGCCCAGTGTCTGTTGTAGACAGTGTTAACCCAGCCCAGTGTCTATTGTAGACAGTGTTAACCCAGCCCAGCCCAGTGTCTGTTGTAGACAGTGTTAACCCAGCCCAGTGTCTGTTGTAGACAGTGTTAACCCAATCCCGTGTGTCTGTTGTAGACAGTGTTAAACCCAGCCCAGTGTCTGTTGTAGACAGTGTTAACCCAGCCCAGTGTCTGTTGTAGACAGTGTTTAACCCAGCCCAGTGTCTGTTGTAGACAGTGTTAACCCAGCCCAGTGTCTGTTGTAGACAGTGTTAACCCAGCCCAGTGTCTGTTGTAGACAGTGTGTTAACCCAGCCCCAGTGTCTGTTGTAGACAGTGTTAACCCAGCCCAGTGTCTGTTTTAGACAGTGTTATCCCAGCCCAGTGTCTGTTGTAGACAGTGTTAACCCAGCCCAGTGTCTGTTGTAGACAGTGTTAACCCAGCCCAGTGTCTGTTGTAGACAGTGTTAACCCAGCCCAGTGTCTGTTGTAGACAGCCTTAACCCAGCCCAGTGTCTGTTTTAGACAGTGTTATCCCAGCCCAGTGTCTGTTGTAGACAGTGTTAACCCAGCCCAGTGTCTGTTTTAGACAGTGTTAACCCAGCCCACTGGCTGTTGTAGACAGTGTTAACCCAGCCCAGTGTCTGTTGTAGACAGTGTTAACCCAGCCCCAGTGTCTGTTGTAGACAGTGTTAACCCAGCCCAGCCCAGTGTCTGTTGTAGATAGTGTTAACTCAGCCCAGTGTCTGTTGTAGACAGTGCTAAACCCAGCCCAGTGTCTGTTGTAGACAGTGTTAACCCAGCCCAGCCCAGTGTCTGTTGTAGACAGTGTTAACCAAGCCCATTGTCTGTTGTAGACAGTGATAACCCACCCGAGTGTCTATTGTAGACAGTGTTAACCCAGCCCAGTGTCTGTTGTAGACAGTGTTAACCCAGCCCAGTGTCTGTTGTAGACAGTGTTAACCCAATCCAGTGTCTGTTGTAGACAGTGTTAACCCAGCCCAGTGTCTATTGTAGACAGTGTTAACCCAGCCCAGTGTCTGTTGTAGACAGTGTTAACCCAATCCAGTGTCTGTTGTAGACAGTGTTAACCCAGCCCAGTGTCTATTGTAGACAGTGTTAACCCAGCCCCAGTGTTTGTTTGTAGACAGTGTTAACCCAGCCCAGTGTCTGTTGTAGACAGTGTTAACCCAGCCCAGTGTCTGTTGTAGACAGTGTTTAACCCAGCCCAGTGTCTGTTGTAGACAGTGTTAACCCAGCCCAGCCCAGTGTCTGTTGTAGACAGTGTTAACCCAGCCCAGTGTCTGTTGTAGACAGTGTTAACCCAGCCCAGTGTCTGTTGTAGACAGTGTTAACCCAGCCAGCCAGTGTCTGTTGTAGACAGTGTTAACCCAGCCCAGTGTCTGTTGTAGACAGTGTTAACCCAGCCCAGCCCAGTGTCCGTTGTAGACAGTGTTAACCCAGCCCAGTGTCTGTTGTAGACAGTGTTAACCAGCCCAGCCCCAGTGTCTGTTTGTAGACAGTGTTAACCCAGCCCAGCCCAGTGTCTGTTGTAGACAGTGTTAACTCAGCCCAGTGTCTGTTGTAGACAGTGTTAACCCAGCCCAGTGTGTATGTGTAGACAGTGTTAACCCAGCCCAGTGTCTGTTGTAGACAGTGTTAACCCAGCCCAGTGTCTGTTGTAGACAGTGTTAACCCAGCCCAGTGTCTGTTGTAGACAGTGTTAACCCAGCCCAGTGTCTGTTGTAGACAGTGTTAACCAAGCCCAGTGTCTGTTGTAGACAGTGATAACCCACCCGAGTGTCTATTGTAGACAGTGTTAACCCAGCCCAGCCCAGTGTCTGTTGTAGACAGTGTTAACCCAGCCCAGTGTCTGTTGTAGACAGTGTTTACCCACCCAGCCCAGTGTCTGTTTGTAGACAGTGTTAAACCCAGCCCAGTGTGTAACCCAGTTAAGACAGTGTTAACCCAATCCAGTGTCTGTTGTAGACAGTGTTAACCCAGCCCAGTGTCTGTTGTAGACAGTGTTAACCCAGCCCAGTGTCTGTTGTAGACAGTGTTAACCCAATCCAGTGTCTGTTGTAGACAGTGTTAACCCAGCCCAGTCTCTGTTGTAGACAGTGTTAACCCAGCCCAGTGTCTGTTGTAGACAGTGTTAACCCAGCCCAGTGTCTGTTGTAGACAGTTTTAACCCAGCCCAGTGTCTTTTATAGACAGTGTTAACCAAGCCCAGTTTCTGTTGTAGACAGTGTTAACCCAGCCCAGTGTATGTTGTAGACAGTGTTAACCCAGCCCAGTGTCTGTTGTAGACAGTGTTAACCAAGCCCAGTGTCTGTTGTAGACGGTGTTAACCAAGCCCAGCCCAGTGTCTGTTGTAGACAGTGTTAACTCAGCCCAGTGTCTGTTGTAGACAGTGTTAACCCAGCCCAGTGTCTGTTGTAGACAGTGTTAACCCAGCCCAGTGTCTGTTGTAGACAATGTTAACCCAGCCCAGTGTCTGTTGTAGACAGTGTTAACCCAGCCCAGTGTCTGTTGTAGACAGTGTTAACCCAGCCCAGCCCAGTGTCTATTGTAGACAGTGTTAATCCAGCCCAGTGTCTGTTGTAGACAGTGTTAACCCAGCCCAGTGTCTGTTGTAGACAGTGTTAACCCAGCCCAGTGTCTGTTGTAGACAGTGTTAACCCAGCCCAGTGTCTGTTGTAGACAGTGTTAACCCAGCCCAGTGTCTGTTGTAGACAGTGTTAACCCAGCCCAGTGTCTGTTGTAGACAGTGTTAACCCAGCCCAGTGTCTGTTGTAGACGGTGTTAACCAAGCCCAGCCCAGTGTCTGTTGTAGACAGTGTTAACCCAGCCCAGCCCAGTGTCTGTTGTAGACAGTGTTAACCCAGCCCAGTGTCTATTGTAGACAGTGTAAACCCAGCCCAGTAACCCAGCCCTGTTGTAGACAGTGTTAACCCAGCCCAGTGTCTGTTGTAGACAGTGTTAACCCAGCCCAGTGTCTGTTGTAGACAGTGTTAACCCAGCCCAGTGTCTGTTGTAGACAGTGTTAACCCAGCCCAGTGTCTGTTGTAGACAGTGTTAACCCAGCCCAGTGTCTGTTGTAGACAGTGTTAACCAAGCCCAGTGTATGTTGTAGACGGTGTTAACCCAGCCCAGTGTCTGTTGTAGACAGTGTTAACCCAGCCCAGTGTCTGTTGTAGACAGTGTTAACCCAGCCCAGTGTCTGTTGTAGACAGTGTTATCCAAGCCCAGTGTCTGTTGTAGACAGTGTTAACCAAGCCCAGCCCAGTGTCTGTTGTAGACAGTGTTAACCCAGCCCAGTGTCTGTTTTAGACAGTGTTAACCCAGCCCCAGTGTCTGTTGTAGACAGTGTTAACCCAGCCCAGCCCAGCCAGTCCCATTTAATTTCATTCTTATTCCCAACCTCCTCTCCTACCTATCGATATTCCTTTTTGTTTTACAGCTTTTTCTTACTATGATTTTAGGGCAGAGGTGAGGCGATGCTCGAAACATCTGGTCACGGTGACATAGAGGAGACAGTGGTTAGCACCATCCACTCTTCCCAGATTAAACACACAGCCATTTAATAGTGTTTTATTCACCCAGCACTAATGCTTCCTCTGAAGCACATTAGCATTTTGATAAGAGACTTTCCTCCATTCCGGAGATAAGGAGAGAGAAGTAGCCAGTGCTGCAGAGAGAGAATGGAATAATGTGAACACAGCCTTTAGACAGAATGGGGAGGTGTGGAGAGAGAGAGAGGAGGAGAGAGAGGGGGGGGGGAGGAAGAGGGGAGGAAGGAGAGGAGAGGAGAGAGAGAGAGAGACAGAGACAGAGAGAGAGAGAGAGAGAGAGAGAGAGAGGAGAGAGAGAGAGAGAGAGAGAGAGAGAGAGAGAGAGAGGGGGGGGGGGATGAGGGGAGGAAGGAGAGGAGAGGAGAGAGAGACAGAGAGAGAGAGAGAGAGAGAGAGAGAGAGAGAGAGAGAGAGGAGAGAGAGAGAGAGAGAGAGAGAGAGAGAGAGAGAGAAAGAGAGAGAGAGAGAGAGAGAGAGAGAGGGGAGAGAGAGAGAGAGAGAGAGAGGGAAGAGTGAGAGAGAGAGAAGAGTGAAAGAGAGATGGAGAGCAAAATACCTCTGTTCTGAAGTGTCTGAGAGGACTTGCTGATTCTGTGAGTTAAACTGAACGTTGGCTGGGGGTTATTCTGTCCTTAATGCACACTCTGTTCTTCTCTGCTCTGCTCTGTCCACTGAATAAGTCCACCTCATCTAACCCTGCTGTCACGTCACCAAATGGCACCCTATTCACAAAACAGAATGCCCCATAAGCTCCGGTCAATAGTAGTGCACTACATAGGGAACAGGGTGTCATTTGAGACACGTAGAGTTATGTAAAGAGAGCTGTGTAAAGAGAAACATCATCTTCATCATCATTATCTTCCTCTACTCAGGCCTCAGAGCCTAGTGATTAATCCACACACACTGACAGACCAGTCATCAGGCTATTGCACTGTGCTATAGGTATTCTCCCACCATCATCACCACTGCTATTTCACTGGGTTACTATTTCACTGGGTTACACCTCACATACACATACACACAAACAAACATTGCATGTACGCACACACACATAAATATTTAACATGCACCTTACACACACAAAATACCAACACCACCACCACTACCACTAACACCACTACCACTACTACCACCACTACCACTACTAAAACGACCACCACCACCACCACCACCACCACTACCACTACCAACACCACCACTACTACCACTAACACCACCACTACTACCGCCACCACCACTACCATCACCAACACCACCACTACCAGCACTACCACCACCACTACCACCACCACTAACACCACCACTACTACCACCAACACTACCACCACCACCACTGCCACTACCACCTCCACCACTACCATCACTACCAATACCACCACCACTACTGCCAGCACTACTACCTCCACCTATACCACCACCACCACCACCACCACCACACCACCACCACCACTACCAATACCACCACCACTACTGCCAGCACTACTACCTCCACCTATACCACCACCACCACTACCACCACCACCACTACCACCACTACCACCACTACCACCACCACTACCCCCAATACCACCACCACCACCACCACCACTAACACCACTACCACCACCACTACCACCACCACTACCACCACTACCACCATCACCACCACCACCACTATAACCATCACCACTACTACTACCACCACCACTACCACCACTACCACCACCACCACCTCCACTACCACCACCACTGCTATCACTACCACCACCATTATCACCACTACCACCACCACCACCACCACCACCACCAAAACCACCCCCACCACCACCATCACCACCACCACCAATACCACGAATATCACGAATAACACCACCACCAATACTACCACACCACCACCACCACCACTACCACCACCACTACCACCACTACCACTATCACCATCACCACTACCACTACCACTACCACCACCACCACTACCCCCAATACCAACACCACCACCACCACCACCACCATCACCACCACCACCAATATCACCATCACCACTACTACTACCACCACCACTACCACCACCTCCACTACCACCACCACTGCTACCACTACCACCATCATTATCACCACTACCACCACCACCAATACCACCACCACCAATACCACGAATATCACCAATACCACCACCACGAATACCACCACCACCACCAATAACACCACTACCACCACCACCACCACCAATACCACAAATATCACCAATACCACCACCACCAATACCACCAACACCACCACCACCAAAACCACTACCACCACCAATAACACCACTACCACCATCACCACCACCAATACCACGAATATCACCAATACCTTCACCACCACCACCAAAACCACTACCACCACCACCACCACCAATACCACCACCACCA
>CM072232.1:48051192-48073692 GCA_036851935.1 Coregonus suidteri | reverse complement strand
CCTTCATGTACATATCTACCTCAAATACCTTATTATTATCTATCCTGATGCCTAGTCACTTTACCCTGCCTTCATGTACATATCTACCTCAAATACCTTGATATTATCTATCCTGATGCCTAGTCACTTTACCCTGCCTTCATGTACATATCTACCTCAAATATCTTATTATTAATCTATCCTGATTACTAGTCACTTTACCCTGCCTTCAATGTACATATCTACCCTCAATACCTTATATTATCTATCCTGATACTAGTTCACTTTACCCTGCCTTCATGTACATATCTACCTCAAATACCTTATTATTATCTATCCCTGATGCCTAGTCACTTTTACCTGCCTTCCCCAAATATCTAACCTCAAATACCTTATTATTATATATCCTGATGCCTAGTCACTTTACCCTGTCTTCATGTACATATCTACCTCAAATACCTCGTACCTCCGCACATTGATCTGGTATTGGTACTCCCTGTATATAGCTCCACATTGATCTGGTACTGGTACTCCCTGTATATACCTGCACTGTCATGGATTCAAGCCGAGGCTGCCCCTCCTCCTTGCTCGGGCAGGCTTCGGCGTTCGTCGTCACCGGAGTACTAGCTGCTACCGATCCATGTATCTAATGTTCGACTTGTTTCTGTCTTGATTGGTTACAACCTGTTTGTATTGATGTCTTCCCTATTTAACCCTCTGTCTTACACTGTGTGTTGTGTGTGATTGTTTTCATGTTTCGGCAGATGTTAGTGTGCGGGTTTGTTCCCTCCCTGCGTTGGAGGTTGTTGTTATTTTATTATTTACCTTCGAGTAAAGTATCGTCTTCTGATCAGCTCTGTGTCCTGCGCTTGACTTCGCCTACCGCATTTCACTGACGCACTGACAGAATCACACACCCTCTACATGGAGTCAGCAGGTGCAGCGATGCCAGCCGGATCGATGGAGGAACGCGTACAACAAGCGGCCATGATCCAGGCTCTCGGCACCGCCATGGAACGTGTGGTTAACACTATGGAGCGATGGGAGAGAGGAGGTCTTCCTATACCTCCTCCGATCACACCACCCACCTACACCGATAACCCATCGCTTTCACCTCCTGGGTCCAGTGGGGATTCGGCTCTCGCTCCCGAGGGCTTATGACGGTACAGCTGCCGGGGTGCCAGGTTTTCTGCTACAGGTAGAGCTCTACCTGGCAAACCATCCACCCGGCTCCCTCGGGATACGAGAGCGTGTACGCCTCATCTCCCTGTCTGTTCCGGTAAAGCGCTGGAGTGGGCCAACGCCGAGTGGGGGGAATAGACGCCGCAACTGTCAGCTATGCGGAGTTTTCTTCCGCCGCTTTAGGCGGTAATTCGATCATCCACCAGAGGGGAGAGTGGCGGGTGAGCGTCTATTCCACCTCAGACAGGGAGAAGAGGAGCGCGCACAGGAAATTCGCACTGGATGTTCGGACTCTGGCTGCCAGCGGAGAAGGGATGAAATGAAGGAGGGCCCTCATCGACCACTACCGCTGTAGCTTGAGGGAGGACGTTTGTCGGGATTGGCCTGCCAGGGACACCAACCTAAACCTGGACCAACTGGTGGGCATGTCGATTCGACTGGATAACCTGTTGGCTACCCGTGGACGTCCGGATCAGGGGCCGTCCATTTTCCATTACCCCAGCACCTCCGACCCTACCCCTATGGAGCTCGTGAGGTGCTGCTATGAGGGAGACCAGTAGAGGGGCCTGTCCCCTGCACCAACTGTGGCCAGCAGAGGACCACACTGCTGGTCGGTGCTGGGGAGGGCCTCCAAGAGTCGAGGTAGTAGGCAGCGCACTGATGAGCCGTTTCAGGTGAGTAGGCACCCAACTCACCCCGAGCTCCCTGTTGCGCATCATATGTGTATGAATGTTGTGTTACCCGAGGTTTCTTCTCATTCCAGCATAAGGCGCTAGTAGATTCAGGCGCAGCTGGGAACTTTATTGATCATCAGTTTACCCGTAAGGTTAAGGGATTCCTATTGTGCCAGTCAATGTGCCCTTCCCTATCCCCCATGCCCTAGAGAGTCACCCTTTAGGGTCAGGTCTGATTAGGGAGGTCACAGCGCCACTCTGGATGAAGACGCAGGAGGGGCATGAGGAAACAATTAGTTTGTATCTGATTGATTCTCCTGCGTTTTCAGTGGTGTTGGGGCTTCCCTGGTTAGCTTCTCATGACCCCACTATTTCATGGCAACAGAGGGCTCTCAAGGGATGGTCTCATCAGTGCTTGAGGGAGGTGTGTTGGTGTTTTCCGTAGGGGCAACTACGGTGGAAAGTCCGAACCAGGTTCCTACCATGCACATTCCGCCTGAATATGCCGATTTGGCTCTCCGCCTTCTGTAAGAAGAAGGCGACTCATTTTCCACCCCATCGACAGGGGGATTGTGCGATAAACCTCCAGGTAGGCGCTGCGCTTCCCCGGAGTCACGTGTATCCTCCTGTCACAGGAGGAGACGGCGGCTTATGGAAACATATGTCACCGAATCTCTGAGAACCGGGATACATTCGGCCATCACTTCCCCTGCGTCATCGAGTTAATTTTTTGTGAAGAAGAAGGATGGTGGTTTACGCCCATGCATTGGACTACCGTGTTCTAAATCAGATCACAATAAAATATGGCTTTCCATTACCTCTGAGTGCTAGTATGACGGAATCATTGCACGGGGCGCGCTTCTTCACTAAATTGGATCTCAGGAGCGCGTACACAAACTGGTGCATATCCGGGAGGGAGATGAGTGGAAGACAGAATTTAGTAAACACCTCGGGGCACTATGAGTACCTCGTCCCATGCCATCACGTCTTCTGATGAATGCTCCTTCAGTCTTCCAATCGTTTGTTGATGAGATTTTCCGGGACCTGCATGGACAGGGTGTAGTGGTGTATATAGATGACATATATATTCTAATATACTCCGCTACATGAGCCGAGCATGTGGTCCCCTGGTGCGTCGGGTGCTTGGTAGACTGTTGGAGCAATGACCTGTATGTGAGGCGGAGAAATGTCTGTTCTTCCAAGAGTCCATCTCCTTCCTAGGGACACCGCTTGTCCGCGTCAGTGTGGAGATGGAGATTGACCGCGTTCGGCCCGTGCTTAATTGGCAGACTCCAACCACGGTGAAGGAGGTGCAGCGATTTCTTGGGTTTTGCCAATTACTACCGGAGGTTTATATCCGGCTTTGGGCAGGTAGCGTCTCCCATTACCTCCTTGCTAAGGGGAGGGCCGGTGTGTCTGCAGTGGTCAGCTGAGGCGGCACAGGCTTTTAGGCATCTGAAGGACTGTTTTACTTCGGCTCCGTGCTGGCTCATCCGGATCCTTCCTTGGCATTCCAGATTGAGGTGGATGCGTCCGAGGCTGGGATCGGTGCTGTAGCTGTCTCAGCGCTCGTGTACGCCACCAAAACTCTGCCCCTGTGCTTTCTTTTCTAAGAAGCTCAGTCCGGTGGAGTGCAAATATGATGTTGGGGGACCGGGAGCTGTTAGCTTGGTTCAAGCCCCTGAAGGTGTGGAGGCATTGGCTTGAGGGGGCTAAACCACCCTTTTCTCATTTTGACTGACCATCGTAACCATCGTCAGGCCAAGATGGGCCATGTTCTCACACTCGATTTGTGTTTACTCTCACTTACAGACCAGGTTCCCAAAACGTTAAGGCAGACGCCCTGTCCCGACTGTAGGGACACAGAGGAGAGGTCCATTAAGCCCACTCCCATACTCCCGGCGTCGTGTCTGGTGGCACCGGTGGTGTGGGAGGTTGATGCGGACATCGAGATGGGGGCGTTACGTACCGAGCCTACTCCCGCCCAGTGTCCGGAGGGTTGGATGTACGTGCCGCTCGAGGTTCGTGATCGATTGATCTATTGGGCTCACACGTCACCCTCCTCTGGTCATCCTGGCATCGGTCGGGACAGTGCACTGTCTTAGTGGGAAGTACTGGTGGCCCACTCTAGCCAAGGACGTGAGGGTTTATGTTTCCTCCTGCTCGGTGTGCGCCCAGTGTAAGGCACCTAGAACACCTGCCCAGAGGGAAAATTACAACCCTACCCGTTCCACAAACAGCTGTGGTCCCACCTATCGGTGGACTTTGTGATGGACCTTCCCCCTCGCAGGGGAACACCACGATCCTTGTCGTGGTGGATAGGTTTTTCGAAGGACTGCCGTCTCATTCACTATGCCAGGTCTCCCTACAGCCCTACCAAACTGCTGACTTTCTGTTTACACACACGTCTTCCAGCACTACGGGTACCACCTGAGGATTTTGCGTCAGATCGGGGTTCCCTTCCACCGCTAGAGTTCTGGAGGGCGTTCATGGAACGTCTGGGGTCTTCGATTAGCCTACTTCAGGTTTTCACCCCGAGAGTAATGGGCAGGTGGAGAGAGTTAACAGGATGTGGGTAGGTTTCTGAGGTCCTATTGCCAGGACTAGCATGGGGAGTGGTCGGGTTTATATCCCCTGGGCAGAGATGGCCCAAAAACTCACTCCGCCACTCCTCCACTAATTCTCACTCCTTTCCAGTGTTGTGATAGGTTATCAGCCGGTCCTGGCCCTTTTTGGCATCAGAGCCAGATTCGAAGCTCCTGCGGTGGATGAGTGGTTTTCGGCGCTCGGAAGAGACCTGGAACGCTGCTAATGTACACCTGCAGCGGCTGTCATGCGACAAAAAGGCGAAGCGCCGACCGCCACGCAGTGAGGCTCCGGTGTATGCACTCGACAGTCCCGAAACCTGCCCCTTCGCCTACCATGCCGGAAGCTGGGTCCGGTGGTTTTGTTAATTCCTATTAAATACGTATTAAACCCCTCGTTCCTCTGTGTCTCTCCTCAGGCCGGTAGTAGCTGGTCCACTCAGGAGTCTGAGGTACGGGAGGTTCCTCCGCCCCCACTGGACATCGTGGGGCTGTGGCGTACTCGGTCCGTTCCATCTTGGATTCGAGGCGTCATCGGTGGGGGGCCTGCAGTATCTCGTGGAGTGGGAGGGGGTACGGTCCGGAGGAACGTGCTGGGTCCCTAGGAGGGACATCCTAGATCCCTCCATGTTGAGGATTTCACCCGGAGTCATCCGACCCGCCCTGCTCCGCGTCCTTCCTGGCCGTCCCCGATGGCCGGGGTCGGCGCAACCGCTCTCGAAGTATTTTATTTTACCTTCGGAGTAAAGTATGTCTTCTGATCAGGCTCTGTGTCCTGCGCTTGACTTCGCCTAACACATTACTGATCGCCCTGACATGCACATTGATCTGTATTGGTCTTTCCCTGTATAAGCTCCGACATTGATGTATCCCTGTATATAGCTCCCATGATCTTGTACTGGTACTCCCTGTATATAGCTCCACATTGATCTTGTACTGGTACTCCCCTGTATAATATACATTGATCTGGTGCACATCCTGATCTTGTCCACCTTGATCTGGTACTGGTACTCCCTGTATATAGCTTGCACATTGATCTGGTGCTTGTACTCTCCCTGTATAATAGCTCCACATTGATCTGGTACTGGTACTCCCCTGTATATAGCTCCACATTGATCTGGTAACTGGTACTCCCTGTATATAGCTCCACCTTGAACTGTTGTATCTGTATATGGTCACATTGATCTGTACTGGCTCCCTGTATATAGCTCCACATTGATCTGGTAACTGGTACTGGTACTAGCTCTACTGTCGGTACTGGTACCCCCTGATAGAGCTCCACATTGATCTTGGTACTGTACGCCTACTCCCTGTATATAGCTGACACATTGATCTGGTCCTGGTACTCCCTGTATATAGTCTCCTAACATTGATCTGGTACTGGACTCCCTGTATATAGCTCCCCATTGATCTGGTACTGGTACTCCCCTGTATATAGCTCCACCATATGATCTGGTACTGGTACTCCCTGTATATAGCGCACATTGATCTGGTCCTGGTACTCACCTGTATATAGCTCCACATTGATCTGTATCTTACATTGATCTGGTACTCCCTGTATATAGCTCCACATTGATCTGGTACTGGTACTCCCTGTATATAGCTCCACATTGATCTGGTACTGGTACTCCCTGTATATAGCTCCACATTGATCTGGTACTGGTACTCCCCTGTATATAGCTCCACAGTGATCTGGACTCCCTGTATATAGCTCCCACATTGATCTGGTACTGCCCTGTATTACTAGACACATGATCTGGTACTGGTACTCCCTGTATATAGCTCCAATTGAGCTGGTACTGGTACTTCCCTGTATATAGCTCCACATTGATCTGGTACTGGTACTCCTGTATATAGCTCCCCATTGATCTGGTACTGGTACTACTCCATGTATTATAGCTCCACATTGAATCTGGTACTGGTACTCCCTGTATAATTAGCTCCACATTGATCTGGTACTGGTACTCCCTGTATATAGCTCCACATTGATCCTGGTACTGGTACTCTGTTCCTGTATATAGCTCCACATTGATCTGGTACTCCCTGTATATAGCTCCACATTGATCTGGTACTGGTTACTACCCCTGTATATACCTGCACATTGATCCTGGTACTCTGGTACTCCCTGTATATAGCTCCACAAGTGATCTGGTACTCCTGGTATATAGCTCCACATTGATCTGGTACTGGTACTTCTCCTGTATATAGCTCCACATTGATCTGGTACTGGTACTCCCTGTATATAGCTCCATCAGTGATCTGGTACTACTGGTACTACCCTGTAATATAGCTCCACAGTGGGATCTGGTACTCCCCTGTTATAGCTCCACATTGATCTGGTACTGGTACTCCCTGTATTATGCTCCACATTGATCTGGTACTGGTACTCTCCCTGTATATAGCTCCACCATTGATCTGGTACTGTACTCCCTGTATATAGCTCCACATTGATCTGGTAGCTGGTACTGCACTGCCTGTATATAGCTCCACATTGATCTGGTACTGGTACTCCCTTAGCTCCACATTGATATGGTACTACCTGTATATAGCTCCACATTGATATGGTACTGGTACTTTCACCTGTATATAGCTCCACATTGATCTGGTACTGGTTACTCCTGTATAATAGCTCCACATTGATCTGGTCTGGTACTCCTGTATATATAGCTCCCATTGATCTGATACTGGCAACTCCCTGTATATAGCTCCACATTGATCTGGTACTGGTACTCCCTGTATATAGCCCACATTGATCTGGTAATCCCTGATATAAGCTTTGCACATTGATCTGGTACTGGTACTCCCTGTATATAGCTCCACATTGATTCTGGTTCTAGGTACTCGCCTGTAATATAGCTCCACATTGATCTGGGTGCTGGTACTCCCTGTATATAGCTCCACATTGATCTGGTACATGATCTGGTACTCTCTGCATATAGTGTAGCTCCATTCTTGTGTATTTTATTTTATTCCTCATGTTATTATTTTATTTATATTATTATTTTTCAACTCTGTATTGTTGGGAAGGGCTCATAAGCAACCATTTCCCGGTAAAGTCTACACCAGTTGTATTCGGCACATGTGACAAATACAATTTGATTTGATTTGATGTGACTTCTGTTGCACTTAGCTTCTCCCACTCTCCCTTGTGGCAGAATTGAGTGGGAAAAGTCGCTAAAAGCTATCAAATTCAGTGTCAAAACTCCCCAAAGGCAGCCTGAAAAGTAGCTGAATTTGTCAATAGACTCTTTTACCAATAAAAGTCGCTGGGGAGATCTGAAAACTCGCTAAATATAGCGATAAAGTTCAAACAAATTTAAAACCCTGGCATCGGATCTTCCTGGATTAGCTGGATCAAATGTAAAACGTGAAATAGAGTTCTGAACAGGACAATATTAAGCTTGTGACCTCAGAGATCTGTGAAATGGAACACTAAAATTAGATAACTTTGGACCTTTTCAGATTTTGGATAACTTTGAACCTTTTCAGACTATGGAATTCTCACAATGCCCTGAAATGCCATAATTTCCAAGCACTCCAAAGGAGCAGGTTGACAGGTGATCATGCCTCTCTTAGTGTTCTATCAAGGATACAAAATGTACTCTGACCAAAATATTACTGCAGATCATTTCGTTATGTATTTAGCTGTTGTATAAAAAAAGGTTTTAAAAAACAGGGCAACTTTTGCCTGTCACCTTGAAAGACTATAGAACCATGATAATGTAAGGATGTCTGTGTTGTTCTAGAATCTAGACCTCCAGTCCTCTACTGTGCCTGTCACCTTTAAAGACTATAGAACCATGATAATGTAAGGATGTCTGTGTTGTTCTAGAATCTAGACCTCCAGTCCTCTACTGTGCCTGTCACCTTTAAAGACTATAGAACCATGATAATGTAAGGATGTCTGTGTTGTTCTAGAATCTAGACCTCCAGTCCTCTACTGTGCCTGTCACCTTTAAAGACTATAGAACCATGATAATGTAAGGATGTCTGTGTTGTTCTAGAATCTAGACCTCCAGTCCTCTACTGTGCCTGTCACCTTTAAAGACTATAGAACCATGATAATGTAAGAATGTCTGTGTTGTT
Organism: Coregonus suidteri; assembly: GCA_036851935.1. Lineage (NCBI taxonomy): Eukaryota > Metazoa > Chordata > Actinopteri > Salmoniformes > Salmonidae > Coregonus > Coregonus suidteri. The sequence goes on along the minus strand of CM072232.1, from coordinate 48,065,186 downwards.
CTAGAATCTAGACCTCCAGTCCTCTACTGTGTCTACTGGTGTGAAGTCCCAGTCTCTATTAGATAGAACGTTGCGGCCCCGCCCGCCTGTGGGGAAAACAACCTGTCGTTACCTAGGTTACCCCATTGGCTCACAACAAAAACTTGACCTTTTACAAACACAATTTTCTTGTTGTCTGCTTGTTTTAGGCAATTACAGTGCCTTCAGAAAGTTTTTACACCCTCAACTTTTTCCGCATTTTGGTGTTACAGCCTGAATTCAACATTTATTACATTTAGATTTTGTCACTGATCTACACACAATATCCCATAATGTCAAGGTGGAATTATGTTTTTTAGAAATGTTTAGAAATTAATGAAAAATGTAAAGCTGATATGTCTTGAGTCAATAAGTATTCAACCCTTTTGTTACGGCAAGCCTAAATAAGTTCAGTAGTAAAAATGTGCTCAACAAGTCACATGATAAGTTAATAGTGTTTAACATGATTTTTAAATGACTAACCCATCTCTGTACCCCCACACAAGTATATGTAAGGTCCCTCAGTCAAGCAGTGAATTTCAAGCACAGATTCAACCACAAAGACCCGCTAGGTTTACCAATGGTTCACAAAGAAGGGCAGCTATTGGTAGATGAGCGTAAAAAAAAAAGCAGACATTGAATATCCCTTTGAGCATGGTGAAGTTATTATTTACACATTGGATGGTTTATCAATACACCCAGTCACTACAAAGATAAAGGCGTCCTTCCTAACTCAGTTGCCGGAGAGGAAGGAAACCGCTCAAGGATTTCACCATGAGGCCAATGGTGACATTAAAACAGTCACAGAGTTTAATGGCTGTGATAGGAGATAACATTGTAGTTGCTCCACAATACTAATATAAATTACAGAGTAAAAAGAAGGAATCTGTACAGAATAAAAATATTCGAAAGCATGCTTCCTGTTTGCAATAAGGCACTGTAGTAATAGTACAAAATAAATTGGCAACGAAATGAACATTTTGTCCTGAATACAAAGCGTTATGTTTTTGGACATATCCAAAAATTACAATTCAATTCATTTGAATCCCACTTTAACACGACAAAATGTGGAAAAAGTCAAGGGGTGTAAATACTTGCTGAAGGCACTGTACAAAACTACATTTAAGAAAAGTACAACATGTCTAAAGATGACTTTACTCCCGAGCGTTCTCACTACTCAGAAAAACGTAATATCATGCCCCTTTTCATGACGGTGCTAGCAGCCACATGAGTGAGCGCTAGTTAGCTACCGACCGGAACATTAAACGCTACGTGTAGCCTACTTGTACCGTGGGTCCCCATAATATCCCACTCTTCCACACAGAATAGTCTGAAGCCATAGGCCTCTTCTCGCAGGTTCTATTTTCCCAAGTGGGAGCATTGTGAACCGTAGGTCGGGATTTTTGACCTGGTTACATTGACAACACAGCAGCTTTTCGCCACGTTTTGTTATTTATGTATAACAAAAAATCAACGACGAAGTTGGTTCTTTTACAATGGGGGTCAATAGGAAAGAATGTTTGCTTTCCCCAATTTGTGGGCGTGGTGGAGGGTGAATATATGAGGTGAATATGGACTGGGAGGTACAATAGAGCTTGATCATAACATAATAACATCATTTAGAAGAGGCTTTCATCTAAAGCCACTTACAGCCATGCGTGCATATACATTTTACGTATGAGTGGTCCCTGGGAATCGAACCCCCAATCCTGGCGTTGCAAGCGCCATGCTCTAGATTCTATTTCCATGGGAACAGTGGAGCTTCCAGACATGCAATAGTTTATAAGATCAGAGTAGCAGCAGTCTGCTGTCTGGGAGACTCCTGAAAAAAAAAAAAACTTCTTTATGAAACCTGGAGAGAGGAAAGCCAAGCAATAAAGACCATAACCTACTCAAGGTCCAAGTGTACACATGGGGAACGCAGTTTGGGATGATAGCAGTCTAGTCAGTGAAGCAGAGGTGTCTCAGTGAAGTATGCTACACAACCACATCACTTCTATCCACAGTGGTGACAATAACCGTACATAGTCTGAATATACTAACACAGTGATGCGTTGGTTACGAGAAGAAGTGATCCTATGACAGAAGGTTAAATTACCATATTACTTCATTCAGCTTTTCAACACTGAAAACTGATGTTGATGTTTCATTCTATCGTTGGGGAATAATACTGTAGAACAGGTTCCTGTGGTGCATACAGACAGACACACAGACACACAGTGAAGCAATGTGCATAGGCAGACTTAATGCCAAAATCTGTGATGACAGCAGGAAACACAACAAAAGGTTTTATGGTCTCAGCTGTTACAGCTAGTAAACCACTAGTTATATCAGCTGTTACAGCTAGTAAACCACTAGTTTATATCTGCTGTTACAGCTAGTAAACCACTAGTTATATCAGCTGTTACAGCTAGTAAACCACTAGTTATATCTGCTGTTACAGCTAGTAAACCACTAGTTATATCAGCTGTTACAGCTAGTAAACCACTAGTTATATCAGCTGTTACAGCTAGTAAACCACTAGTTATATCTGCTGTTACAGCTAGTAGTAAACAACTAGTTCTATCAGCTGTTACAGCTAGTAAACCACTAGTTCTATCAGCTGGTACAGCTAGTAAAACCACTAGTTCTATCAGCTGTTAAAGCTAGTAAACCACTAGTTCTATCAGCTGTTACAGCTAGTAAACCACTAGTTCTATCAGCTGTTAAAGCTAGTAAACCACTAGTTATATCAGCTGTTACAGCTAGTAAACCACTAGTTCTATCAAACTGTTACAGCTAGTAAACCACTAGTTCTATCAGCTGTTACAGCTAGTAAACAACTAGTTCTATCAGCTGTTACAGCTAGTAAACCACTAGTTATATCAGCTGTTACAGCTAGTAAACCACTAGTTCTATCAGCTGTTACAGCTAGTAAACCACTAGTTCTATCAGCTGTTACAGCTAGTAAACCACTAGTTCTATAACCTGTTACAGCTAGTAAACCACTAGTTCTATCAGCTGGTACAGCTAGTAAACTACTAGTTCTATCAGCTGGTACAGCTAGTAAACCACTAGTTCTATCAGCTGTTAAAGCTAGTAAACCACTAGTTCTATCAGCTGTTACAGCTAGTAAACCACTAGTTATATAAGCTGTTAACGCTAGTAAACCACTAGTTCTATCAGCTGTTAAAGCTAGTAAACCACTGGTTCTATCAGCTGTTACAGCTAGTAAACCACTAGTTATATCAGCTGTTAAAGCTAGTAAACCACTAGTTCTATCAGCTGTTACAGCTAGTAAACCACTAGTTCTATCAGCTGTTACAGCTAGTAAACCACTAGTTTATATCAACTGTTACAGCTAGTAAACCACTAGTTCTATCAGCTGTTACAGCTAATAAACGACTAGTTCTATCTTCTGTTACAGCTAGTAGACCACTAGTTATATCTGCTGTTACAGCTAGTAAACCACTAGTTATATCAGCTGTTACAGCTAGTAAACCACAAGTTCTATCAGCTGTTACAGCTAGTAAACCACTAGTTTATAAGCTGTTACAGCTAATAAACGACTAGTACTGTCATCTGTTACAGCTAGTAAACCATTAGTTATATCAGCTGTTACAGCTAGTAAACCACTAGTTATATCTGCTGTTACAGCTAATAAACCACTAGTTATATCAGCTGTTACAGCTAATAAAACGACTAGTACTGTCATCTGTTACAGCTAGTAAACCATTAGTCATATCAGCTGTTACAGCTAGTAAACCACTAGTTTATATCTGCTGTTACAGCTAGTAAACCACTAGTTATATCAGCTGTTACAGTTTGTAAACAACTAGTTATATCAGTTATTACAGCTAGTAAACCACTAGTTCTATCAGCTGTTACATCTAGTAAACCACTAGTTCTATCAGCTGTTAAAGCTAGTAAACCACTAGTTCTATCAGCTGTTACAGCTAGTAAACCACTAGTTCTATCAGCTGTTAAAGCTAGTAAACCACTAGTTCTATCAGCTGTTACAGCTAGTAAACCACTAGTTCTATCAGCTGTTACAGCTAGTAAACCACTAGTTATATCTGCTGTTAAAGCTAGTAAACCACTAGTTCTATCAGCTGTTACAGCTAGTAAACCACTAGTTCTATCAGCTGTTACAGCTAGTAAACCACTAGTTCTATCAACTGTTACAGCTAGTAAACCACTAGTTCTATCAGCTGTTACAGCTAATGAACGACTAGTTCTATCTTCTGTTACAGCTAGTAGACCACTAGTTATATCTGCTGTTACAGCTAGTAAACCACTAGTTATATCAGCTGTTACAGCTAGTAAACCACTAGTTATATAAGCTGTTACAGCTAATAAACGACTAGTACTGTCATCTGTAACAGCTAGTAAACCATTAGTTTTATCAGCTGTTACAAATAGTAAACCACTAGTTTATATCTGCTGTTACAGCTAGTAAACCACTAGTTATATCAGCTGTTACAGCTAATAAATGACTAGTACTGTCATCTGTTACAGCTAGTAAACCATTAGTCATATCAGCTGTTACAGCTAGTAAACCACTAGTTATATCTGCTGTTACAGCTAGTAAACCACTAGTTATATCAGCTGTTACAGCTAGTAAACCACTAGTTATATCAGCTGTTACAGCTAGTAAACAACTAGTTATATCAGTTATTACAGCTAGTAAACCACTAGTTCTATCAGCTGTTACATCTAGTAAACCACTAGTTCTATCAGCTGTTACAGCTAGTAAACCACTAGTTCTATCAGATGTTACAGCTAGTAAAACACTAGTTCTATCAGCTGTTACATCAAGTAAACCACTAGTTATATCAGCTGTTACAGCTAGTAAACCACTAGTTATATCAACTGTTACAGCTAATAAGCCACTAGTTATATCAGCTGGTACAGCTAGTAAACCACAAGTTCAATCAGCTGTTACAGCTAGTAAACCACTAGTTCTATCAGCTGTTACAGCTAGTAAACCACTAGTTCTATCAGCTGTTACAGCTAGTAAATCACTAGTTCTATCAGCTGTTACAGCTAGTAAACCACTAGTTCTATCAGCTGTTACAGCTAGTAAACCACTAGTTCTATCAGCTGTTACAGCTAGTAAACCACTAGTTATATCAGCTGTTACAGCTAGTAAAGCACTAGTTCTATCAGCTGTTACAGCTAGTAAACCACTAGTTATATAAGCTGTTACAGCTAGTAAACCACTAGTTCTATCAGCTGTTACAGCTAGTAAACCACTAGTTCTATCAGCTGTTACAGCTAGTAAACCACTAGTACTATCAGATGTTACAGCTAGTACACAACTAGTTATATCAGCTGTTACAGATAGTAAACCACTTGTTCTATCAGCTGTTACAGCTAGTACACAACTAGTTATATCAGCTGTTACAGCGAGTACACAACTAGTTATATCAGCTGTTACAGCTAGTAAAAAACTAGTTATATCAGCTGTTACAGCTAGTAAACCACTAGTTATATCAGCTGTTACAGCTAGTAAACCACTAGTTCTATCAGCTGGTACAGCTAGTAAACACACTAGTTCTATCAGCTGGTACAGCTAGTAAACCAATAAGTCTATCAGCTGTTACAGCTAGTAAACCACTAGTTCTATCAGCTGTTACAGCTAGTAAACCACTAGTTCTATCAGCTGTTACAGCTAGTAAACCACTAGTTATATCAGCTGTTACAGCTAGTAAAGCACTAGTTCTATCAGCTGTTACAGCTAGTAAACCACTAGTTCTATCAGCTGTTACAGCTAGTAAACCACTAGTTCTATCAGATGTTACAGCTAGTACACAACTAGTTCTATTAGCTGTTACAGCTAGTACACAACTAGCTATATCAGCTGTTACAGCTAGTAAACCACTAGTTATATCAGCTGTTACAGCTAGTAAACCACTAGTTCTATCAGCTGTTACAGCTAGTAAACCACTAGTTATATCAGCTGTTACAGCTAGTAAACCACTAGTTATATAAGCTGTTACAGCTAGTAAACCACTAGTTCTATCAGCTGTTACAGCTAGTAAACCACTAGTTATATCAGCTGTTACAGCTAGTAAACCACTAGTTCTATCAGCTGTTACAGCTAGTAAACCATAAGTTATATCAGCTGTTACACCTAGTACACAACTAGTTATATCAGCTGTTACAGCTAGTAAACCACTAGTTCTATCAGCTGTTACAGCTAGTAAACCACTAGTTCTATCAGCTGTTACAGCTAGTAAACCACTAGTTATATCAGCTGTTACAGCTAGTAAACCACTAGTTCTATCAGCTGTTACAGCTAGTAAACCACTAGTTATATCAGCTGTTACAGCTAGTAAACCACTAGTTATATCAGCTGTTACATCTAGTAAACCACTAGTTATATCAGCTGTTACAGCTAGTAAACGACTAGTTCTATCATCTTTTACAGCTAGTAGACCACTAGTTCTATCAGCTGTTACAGCTAGTAAACCACTAGTTATATCAGCTGTTACAGCTAGTAAACCACTAGTTCTATCAGCTGTTACAGCTACTAAACCACTAGTTCTATCAGCTGTTACAGCTAATAAACCACTAGTTCTATCAGCTGTTACAGCTAGTAAACCACTAGTTATATCAGCTGTTACAGCTAGTAAACCACTAGTTCTATCAGCTGTTACAGCTAGTAAACCACTAGTTCTATCAGCTGTTACAGCTAGTAAACCACTAGTTCTATCAGCTGTTACAGCTAGTAAACCACTAGTTCTATCAGCTGTTACAGCTAGTAAACCACTAGTTCTATCAGCTGTTACAGCTAGTAAACCACTAGTTCTATCAGCTGTTAAAGCTACTAAACCACTAGTTCTATCAGCTGTTACAGCTAGTAAACCACTAGTTCTATCAGCTGTTACAGCTAGTTAAACCACTAGTTCTATCAGCTGTTACAGCTAGTAAACCACTAGTTATATCAGCTGTTACAGCTAGTAAACCACTAGTTCTATCAGCTGTTACAGCTAGTAAACCACTAGTTATATCAGCTGTTACAGCTAGTAAACCACTAGTTCTATCAGCTGTTACAGCTAGTAAACCACTAGTTATATCAGCTGTTACAGCTAGTACACAACTAGTTCTATCAGCTGTTACAGCTAGTAAACCACTAGTTCTATCAGCTGTTACAGCTAGTAAACCACTAGTTCTATCAGCTGTTACAGCTAGTAAACCACTAGTTATATCAGCTGTTACAGCTAGTAAACCACTAGTTCTATCAGCTGTTACAGCTAGTAAACCACTAGTTGTATCAGCTGTTACAGCTAGTAAACCACTAGTTCTATCAGCTGTTACATCTAGTAAACCACTAGTTCTATCAGCTGTTACAGCTAGTAAACGACTAGTTCTATCATCTTTTACAGCTAGTAGACCACTAGTTCTATCAGCTGTTACAGCTAGTAAACCACTAGTTATAACAGCTGTTACAGCTAGTAAACCACTAGTTCTATCAGCTGTTACAGCTACTAAACCACTAGTTCTATCAGCTGTTACAGCTAATAAACGACTAGTACTATCATCTGTTACAGCTAGTAAACCACTAGTTATATCAGCTGTTACAGCTAGTAAACCACTAGTTCTATCAGCTGTTATATCTTGTAAACCACTAGTTCTATCTGCTGTTACAGCTAGTAAACCACTAGTTCTATCAGCTGTTACAGCTAGTAAACCACTAGTTCTATCAGCTGTTATATCTTGTAAACCACTAGTTCTATCTGCTGTTACAGCTACTAAACCACTAGTTCTATCAGCTGTTACAGCTAGTAAACCACTAGTTATATCAGTTGTTACAGCTAGTTAACCACTAGTTCTATCAGCTGTTACAGCTAGTAAACAACTAGTTCTATCAGCTGTTACAGCTAGTAAACCACTATTCTATCAGCTGTTACAGCTAGTAAACCACTAGTTATATCAGATGTTACAGCTAATAAACGACTAGTTCTATAATCTGTTACAGCTAGTAGACCACTAGTTCAATCTGCTGTTACAGCTAGTAAACCACTAGTTATATCAGCTGTTACAGCTAGTAAACCACTAGTTCTATCAGCTGTTACAGCTAGTAAACCACTAGTTCTATCAGCTGTTACAGCTAGTAAACCACTAGTTCTATCAGCTGTTACAGCTAGTAAACAACTAGTTATATCAGCTGTTACAGCTAGTACACCACTTGTTCTATCAGCTGTTACAGCTAGTACACAACTAGTTATATCAGCTGTTACAGCTAGTACACAACTAGTTATATCAGCTGTTACAGCTAGTAAACCACTAGTTATATCAGCTGTTACAGCTAGTAAACCACTAGTTCTATCAGCTGTTACAGCTAGTAAACCACTAGTTATATCAGCTGTTACAGCTAGTAAACCACTAGTTCTATCAGCTGTTACAGCTAGTAAACCACTAGTTGTATCAGCTGTTACAGCTAGTAAACCACTAGTTCTATATCAGCTGTTACAGCTATTAAACCACTAGTTCTATCAGCTGTTACAGCTAGTAAACCACTAGTTGTATCAGCTGGTACAGCTAGTAAACCACTAGTTATATCAGCTGTTACAGCTAGTAAACCACTAGTTATAACAGCTGTTACAGCTAGTAAACCACTAGTTCTATCAGCTGTTACAGCTACTAAACCACTAGTTCTATCAGCTGTTACAGCTAGTAAACCACTAGTACTATCATCTGTTACAGCTAGTAAACCACTAGTTATATCAGCTGTTACAGCTAGTAAACCACTAGTTCTATCAGCTGTTACAGCTTGTAAACCACTAGATCTATCTGCTGTTACAGCTACTAAACCACTAGTTCTATCAGCTGTTACAGCTAGTAAACCACTAGTTCTATCAGCTGTTACAGCTAGTAAACAACTAGTTCTATCAGCTGTTATTTCTAGTAAACCACTAGTTATATCAGCTGTTACAGCTAGTAAACCACTAGTTATATCAGCTGTTACAGCTAATAAACGACTAGTTCTATAATCTGTTACAGCTAGTAAACCACTAGTTCAATCTGCTGTTACAGCTAGTAAACCACTAGTTATATCAGCTGTTACAGCTAGTAAACCACTAGTTCTATCAGCTGTTACAGCTAGTAAACCACTAGTTCTATCAGCTGTTACAGCTAGTAAACCACTAGTTCTATCAGCTGTTACAGCTAGTAAACCACTAGTTATATCAGCTGTTACAGCTAGTAAACACTAGTTCTATTAGCTGTTACAGCTAGTAAACCACTAGTTATATCAGATGTTACAGCTAATAAACGACTAGTTCTATAATCTGTTACAGCTAGTAGACCACTAGTTCAATCTGCTGTTACAGCTAGTAAACCACTAGTTATATCAGCTGTTACAGCTAGTAAACCACTAGTTCTATCAGCTGTTACAGCTAGTAAACCACTAGTTCTATCAGCTGTTTACAGCTAGTAAACCACTAGTTATATCAGATGTTACAGCTAGTACACAACTAGTTCTATCAGCTGTTACAGCTAGTAAACCACTAGTTCTATCAGCTGTTACAGCTAGTAAACCACTAGTTATATCAGCTGTTACAGCTAATAAACCACTAGTTCTATCAGCTGTTACAGCTAGTAAACCACTAGTTCTATCAGCTGTTACAGCTAGTAAACCACTAGTTCTATCAGCTGTTACAGCTAGTAAACCACTAGTTATATCAGCTGTTATATCTAGTAAACCACTAGTTCTATCAGCTGTTACAGCTAGTAAACCACTAGATCTATAATCTGTTACAGCTAGTAGACCACTAGTTCTATCTGCTGTTACAGCTAGTAAACCACTAGTTATATCAGCTGTTACAGCTAGTAAACCACTAGTTCTATCAGCTGTTACAGCTACTAAACCACTAGTTCTCTCAGCTGTTACATCTAATAAACCACTAGTTCGTTTAGCTGTTACAGCTAGTAAACCACTAGTTATATCAGATTTTACAGCTAGTAAACCACTAGTTATATCAGCTGTTACAGCAAGTAAACCACTAGTTCTATCAGCTGTTACAGCTAGTAAACCACTAGTTCTATCAGCTGTTACAGCTAGTAAACCACTAGTTATATCAGCTGTTACAGCTAGTAAACACTAGTTATATCAGCTGTTACAGCTAGTAAACCACTAGTTCTATCAGCTGTTACAGCTACTAAACCACTAGTTCTATCAGCTGTTACAGCTAGTAAACCACTAGTTCTATCAGCTGTTACAGCTAGTAAATCACTAGTTATATCAACTGTTACAGCTAGTAAACCACTAGTTCTATCAGCTGTTACAGCTAGTAAACCACTAGTTCTATCAGCTGTTACAGCTAGTAAACCACTAGTTCTATCAGCTTTTACAGCTAGTAAACCACTAGTTCTATCAGCTGTTACAGCTAGTAAACCATTACCATTATCATTGGACCCTGGTCAAAAGTAGTGCACTATATAGGGAATAGGGGTCCATAGGACTCTGGTCTAAAGTAGTGCACTATGTAGCGAATACGGTTCCATTTGGAACGCAGCGTATTTGTAGTACAACAGCAGTGGATTTAGAATCGATCCTTTCTTGAGCCGGTCTGATGGGTTTTAGTTCAAAACCATCAACAGCAGTCTACTACTGTAAGACCCAGGCCACTCCTAGGGAATACACACCTTTCAGTACTCGCCGCTCCATCATAAATCACTTTCAATAGGCAGCAGTTTATCTCAAGTAGTCTCCCAGGGAAAAGCATGCAATTTACAGAGCTGTACAGCAGCAGCAGCTTCGAATCAAATCAAATGTTACTTGTCACATGCTTGGTAAACAACAGGTGTTGTGGATAACAGGAGCTTCCTGACGGGCCCTTCCCAACAACGCAGAGAGATAAAATAGAAACAGCAGAGAACTAATAACACCAGGAATAAATAACGGTGAGTAACGATGACTTGGCTATACAGTATACACATGTGCAGGGGTACATGGAGGTAGATATGTACATATAGGTAGGGTTAAAGTGACTAGGCAACAGGACAGATAATGTGATGAGTGTAAAACGGATCAATGCAGATAGTCCGGGTAGCTATTTGGTTAACTACAGTATTTAACTAACAATTTAGCAGTCTTATGGCTTGGGGGTAGAAGCTGTTCAGGGTCCTGCTAGTTCCAGACTTGGTGCATCGGTACCGCTTGCTGTGCGGTAGCAGAGAGAACAGTCTATGACTTGGGTGGTTGGAGTCATTGACATTTTGTAGGGCCTTCCTCTGACACCGACTGGTATAGAGGTCCTGGATGGCAGGGAGCTTGGCCCCATTTTTGTACTGGGCCGTACGCATTATCCTGTGTAGCGCCTTGCGGTCGGATACCAAGCAGTTGCCATACCAAGCGTTGATGCAGTCAGTCAAGATGCTCTCGATGGTGCAGCTGTATAACTTTTTGAGGTTAGAGAAGCAAGGCTGTAGACTACTGTGTTTAGATCATAACCAGGTACAGTACATGTATTGGTGAATGAACATTATTATCATCATCATGTATCCTTCATTAAAGCCAAATATTACATTTACGTCATTTAGCAGACAATCTTATCCAGAGCGACTTACGGGAGCAATTAGGGTTAAGTGCCTTGCTCAAGGGCACATCGACAGATTTTTCACCTAGTCGGCTCGGGGATTAGAACCAGCGACCTTTCGGTTACTGGCACAACGCTCTTAACCACTAAGCTACCTGCCGCCCCATATGATGGAGTGTATGTTTCATAAGGCCAGCTCTCTCTCCACTTTATTATTAGACCTCTGTCAGCTTGATACTACTCTCTCTCTCTTCCTGTTAGCATGGCCATTACTCCCGATAGTACACCCCTTCAACTTAGGATAAAACACAATTTATCAATGGAAAGGTCATTTCATCAATGGATGGAGAGCGGGTGATGGTAACGCATGTCTAAACGAATGGCGCGACACCGGGAACAACATTTTAACGAGGTCTAACCGTTTACTGGCGGATCGTGCAGCAGGAGAGGAGAGCAGAGGAGAGAGAGAGGAGATGAGAGAGGAGGAGAGGAGAGGAGAGGGAGAGGAGAGGAGAGGAGAGGAGAGGAGAGGAGAGGAGAGGAGAGGAGAGGAGAGGAGAGGAGAGGAGAGGAGAGTCAGAATGCATGCCGTGCTGAACACAGTCCGCACCTGTCAAAGTTGTTCAGCTTCCCAGTCATTCCAGCACTGGTTCAGGTAGGCTACTGCTCTCAAGGCAAAACACGTCCACACACACACACACACACACACACACACACACACACACGCGCGCGCGCACGCACACGCACATGCACGCACACACACACACACACACGCACACAGCAAAACAGATAATAACTCAGCACTAGGGCGTAAATAAAACATACCTTTAGTGTGAAATGGAGGAAGAGGAGGAGGAGAGACAGAGAGAGAGAGAGAGAGAGAGAGAGACAGAGAGAGAGAGCGAGAGAGAGATGGGTGATCAGTCCATGCTGAAAACAGCCACACTGCTGCACTGAAAGCATTCCATGTTCGAGTTTTTAATTCCTCTCCTATTTTACCCTGGTACACTCATTCCCTCATTCCCCTGTTTCTCTGTGCGTGTGTGAGTTCCTACCTGAAGGACATTTCCCACCACTCCAGTCAGCTGCCAGGATTTCATTGTGGTCAGATCAGAGGCACAAACAGGCTGTAGAAAAGTGTCCTGGTTGCGTTCTCTTGGTCTTTCTCCGCAGAGGGAAAACTGATTGTACTGAGGATGAGAGGAAAGAGAGAGAGATACAGAGCGAGAGCTGAGATGTAGAGGGAGGGAGAGAGAGAGACAGAGAGGGGGGGGGGGGGGGCGTAGAGAGAGAGAGAGAGAGAGAGAGAGAGAGAGAGAGAGAGAGAGAGAGAGAGAGAGAGAGAGAGAGAGAGAGAGAGAGAGAGAGAGAGAGAGAGAGAGAGAGAGAGAGACGAGGAGAGAGAGAGAGAGAGAGATGAGAGAGCGAGAGGGAGCGAGAAAGAGAGAGAGAGAGAGAAAGATAGAGAGAGAGAGCGAGAGAGAGAGAGAGAGAGAGAGAGAGAGAGAGAGAGAGAGAGAGGGAGATGTAGAGCGAGAGAGAGAGAGACAGAGATACAGAGAGGGATGGAGATGTAGAGGGAGGGAGAGAGAGAGAGAGAGAGGAGAGAGAGAGAGAGAGAGAGAGAGAGAGAGGAGAGAGAGGAGAGAGAGAGAGAGAGAGGAGAGAGAGAGAGAGAGAGAGAGAGAGAGCGAGAGAGGAGAGAGAGAGAGACAGAGAGACAGAGAGAGAGGAGAGCAGAGAGAGAGAGAGAGAGAGAGAGAGAGAGAGAGAGAGAGAGAGAGAGAGAGAGAGAGAGAGAGAGAGAGAGAGAGAGAGAGAGAGAGAGAGAGAGAGAGAGAGAGAGAGAGAGAGAGAGAGAGATGTAGAGAGGGAGGGAGAGAGAGAGAGACAGAGAGGGGGGACGTAGAGGAGTGAGAGAGAGAGAGAGAGAGAGAGAGAGAGGGAGATGTAGAGAGAGAGAGAGAGAGACAGAGATACAGAGAGGGATGGAGATGTAGAGGGAGAGAGAGAGAGAGAGAGAGAGAGAGAGAGAGAGAGAGAGAGAGAGAGAGAGAGAGAGAGAGAGAGAGATGTAGAGAGAGAGAGAGAGAGAGAGAGAGACAGAGATACAGAGAGAGATGGAGATGAGAGAGAGAGAGAGAGAGAGAGAGAGAGAGAGAGAGAGATGTAGAGGGAGGGAGAGAGAGAGAGACAGAGAGGGGGGACGTAGAGGAGTGAGAGAGAGAGAGAGAGAGACACACATTGGAAAGAACAAACAAAAAAACAGAGCAAACTAGAATGCTATTTGGCCCTAAACAGAGAGTACACAGTGGCAGAATACCTCACCACTGTGACTGACCCAAACTTAAGGAAAGCTTTGACTATGTACAGACTCAGTGAGCAAAGCCTTGCTATTGAGGCAGACCTGGCTCTCAAGAGAAGACAGGCTATGTGCACACTGCCCACAAA
>CM072232.1:47998692-48046192 GCA_036851935.1 Coregonus suidteri | reverse complement strand
ACCATTGATCACTGAAACGTCATGCATTCTGATAAGACCATTGATCACTGAAACGTCATACATTCTGATAAGACCATTGATCACTGAAACGTCATACATTCTGATAAGACCATTTGTTATGGATACAGGTATCCTGTGTGTGTTTTTGTGTTTTTCCTCTCCTTCTGCCCTAATCACAGGTGTCCTTTATGTTCCTGATTGGCGGTCGTTGGGGTGTCTGCTGATTGCTGAGGTGGACCAATCAGTGGACATTCCTCTGCATTGCACCACCTGTTTATGGTTTTTCAATCACACATCCCATTGTTTTAAAAGCCAGTCAGTTGTGTTTGCTGACAGAGACAATTTTTCATATATGAGTATGGATACTGTGGTGTCCTGTTTTTTGTGTGCTCACTCATTTGCTGGTTACTCTGTATGGTAACTATGTTGTGTGTTTCTGGGAAAAGGGGAATTTAGCAAGTTGCCCTTGGGCCTACATTACCCGTAGAAAGAACATTGTCTAAAAAACATTAGTTAAACCTGAGCGGACCACCCAGTAATTTTTGTATGATTAACAGTAGCTTAGCGGTTCTTGAGGCAGGCAAGATCAGTTTAGTTTTTTTTTACATTATTGTTTCATTTCTTGGGTCCTGCTCAGCCCATTTTCCCAAACCTTTACCGTGTGTTCAAAATAAACATCTTGTGTTTGACGGTAGCTTATGGTTGTCAGTGTATTTTTTATTCTCACTGTTTTCCATGTCACGATTCTAATTTGCATGAATAATGTTACGGCTCTCTTTTCCATCCCCACTAGACTTTTAAAGCCACGGGGTTCGTAACACCATTGATCACTGAAACGTCATACATTCTGATAAGACCATTGAGGTTATTACCTGGAAACGGAGGAGAGTGGAGGAGAGGGGACGGGGTCTATTGCACAGTGATGATGAATAGTCAATTGAGAGGTTAGAAATCACAAGCAAATTCAATATCAGTTCAAATAGGAAGTGCAGGTGCAATTTACTCCAATATTCCTCCAGTCTATCAGTCTATTATCCCAACAGTAATCTGTTGAGAGTAATCTCACCCCGTTCTGCTCATTGAGTGTATTTATCCTCTCCTCTCCTCTCCTCTTCTCTTCTCCTCTCCCTCTCCTCTCCCCTCTCCTCCTCTCCCCTCTCCTCTCCTCTTCTCTTCTCCTCTCCCTCTCCTCCTCTCCTCCTCTCCCTCTCCTCCGCCTCTCCTCTCCTCCACTTCCTCCTCTCATTATCAACTTTCACTCATCTTTATTTACTTCTAATCATCTAAGAACTTGAATAATGGTGTGTTTGCGTGTGTGTATGGTGTAAGAAAATGCAATATTACTGAGAGAGAGAAAGAGAGAGAGAGAGAGAAAACTGGTTGAATATGCGGTTTTGCGTCAGTGAGAAATGAAATCACATTCATGATCTCTCTCAGAGCACACATTCATGATCTCTCTCATGAAATCTTGGTCAGACGATTTGGGATTTCCTTCTTAATCACTCCTGATTCCGGGAATCTTCCAACCAGGATTTCTGGAAAACCTGGCTGGAAATGAGTTACCGGAATATCCCAACCAGCACACATTCATGATCTCTCTCAGAGCACACATTCATGATCTCTCTCAGCGCACACATTCATGATCTCTCTCAGAGCACATATTCATGATCTCTCTCAGAGCACACATTCATGATCTCTCTGAGCACACATTCATGATCTCTCTCAGAGCACACATTCATGATCTCTCTCAGAGCACACATTCATGATCTCTCTCAGAGCACACATTCATGATCTCTCTCAGAGCACACATTCATAATCTCTCTCAGAGCACACATTCATGATCTCTCAGAGCACACATTCATGATCTCTCTGAGCACACATTCATGATCTCTCTCAGAGCACACATTCATGATCTCTCTGAGCACACATTCATGATCTCTCTCAGAGTGTGTGTATGTGTGTGTGTAGCCGAGGGGAAAGTGTAATCCCATCCTCCCCTGCTGCTACTGCTGGGGATTGGGCTCTACCACCAGAATAAGAATTAGATACTGCTATAGTATAGAACAGGGGTTAGTGGTAGATACTGCTATAGTATAGAACAGGGGTTAGTGGTAGATACTGCTATAGTATAGAACAGGGGTTAGTGGTAGATACTGCTATAGTATAGAACAGGGGTTAGTGGTAGATACTGCTATAGTATAGAACAGGGGTTAGTGGTAGATACTGCTATAGTATAGAACAGGGGTTAGTGGTAGATACTGCTATAGTATAGAACAGGGGTTAGTGGTAGATACTGCTATAGTATAGAACAGGGGTTAGTGGTAGATACTGCTATAGTATAGAACATGGGTTAGTAGTAGATACTGCAATAGCATAGAACAGGGGTTAGTGGTAGATACTGCTATAGTATAGAAGAGGGTTTAGTGGTAGATACTGTTATAGTATAGAACAGGGGTTAGTGGTAGATACTGCTATAGTATAGAACAGGGGTTAACTGGTAGATACTGCTATAGTATAGAACAGGGGTTAGTAGTAGGTACTGTTATAGTATAGAACAGGGGTTAGTAGTAGGTACTGCAATAGTATAGAGCCCTTTCAAATTAAAATCTGAACCTGGAAACCAGTTCCACTGCTTTTGTGAATTCTTTCCCTCTATCAGGGACTGATTTAGACCTGGGACACCAGGTGGGTGATATAAATTATCATGTAGAACAGAACACCAGCAGTCTTCCTGACTTCGTAGGATCAGATTTGAATTCCCCTGCTATAGAGAATGTAAAGTAGAGGTGTACGGCTGGTTTCCTGAACACAGATTATTCCTTGTCCTGGACTATAAAGCTCTTTCAATGGAAAACCAGCCCATGGTGTTTAGTAGGTTCCTATTGCCCTTTGATAGATAAATTACTATACTTTGTGTTTACTTCAGTATCCATATGAATTCTTCAGTAAGCCAAAGGAGCCTTTCCTAATGTAGTTAAAGGTGCTATATGTAGACTGTGTCCCCCATGTGGAAGCTAGGTGAATTGCAACAAAACTTACGATGAATATAAACAACTCTCCCCCTCCCCCCCGCAACCCATTTCCCGCAACACTGCTATCCGATGTTCCAATGGTCCCGGATAGCATGGATCATGGTGGTTCCGTCCCAAGGATACCGGATAGCATGGATCATGGTGGTTCCGTCCCAAGGATACCGGATAGCATGGACAATGGTGGAGACTATTTTACTTTCAGTTTCATCCACCAAATTCAAACAGCCGTAAACACAATATTTTTTGTTATTGAAAATATATTTCACAGCGATTTAGATGGTACAATGATTCATTACACCAGGGGTCCCCAACCCTGTTCTTGGAGAGCTACCCTCTTTTCACTCCCTGGTTCAGCTTATCAACCAGCTAACTATTAGAATCAAGTGTACTAAATTATGGTTGTACTGAAAACCTACAGGACAGTAGTGTTGTGTTCAGTACTATGGTGTCGTAGTTCAGTTGAGTATTATATATACTGTTGCTTTAATAATGTATCAGGCACATTGTGCGTGAACAGAGGCGTGAGGATTGGACGAGTGAGTTTTGTACATCTACCCACTGCACTGAGGATAGGAAACACTTGCACCAGCTCTGCACCCCCCCCCCCCCCCCCCACCACCGATAAATCTACGATAATCGAGAAGTTCAATAAGCATTTTGCTACGGCTGTCCCAACCATGCTTTCCACCTGGCTACCCCTACCCCTCCCCACCTCTGTCACCCCCCGCTACAAAGGGGGTTGCTCTAGATCCAAACTGTTATAAACCTATTATCCATCCTGCCCTGCCTTTGCACCCCCCCCCCCCCCCCTGCACCCCCCCCTCCCCCCCCACCCTCCGAGCCCCCAGCACGCCCCCCCCCCCCCCCCCCCCCCCCCCCCCCCCCCCCCCCCCCCCGCTTCTCCTTCATCCAAATTCAGATAGCTGATGTCCTGAAAGAGCTGCTAAATCTGGACCCCTACAAATCAGCTGGGCTAAACAATCTGGCCCTTCACTGGACACTGTGTTAACAAACCTCCAAACGAGCTTCAATGCCATACAACACTCCTTCCATGGCCTCCAACTGCTCTTAAACGCTAGTAAAACTAAATGCATGCTCTTCAATCGAACGCTGCTTGCACCCGCCCGTCCGACTAGAATCACTACTCTCGGCGGGTCTGACTTAGAATATGTGGACAGCTACAAATACCTAGGTGTCTGGTTAGACCGTAAACTCTCCTTCCAGACTCACATTAAGCATCTCTAATCCAAAGTTAAATCTAGAATCGGCTTCCTATTTCACAACAAAGCCTCCTTCACTCATGCTGCTAAACATGCCCTCGTAAAACGGACTATCCTACCGATCCTTGACTTCGGCGATGTCATTTACAAAATAGCTACATCCAAATTGGATGTAGTCTATCACAGTGCCATCCGTTTTGTCACCAAAGCCCCATATACTACCCACCATTGTGACCTGTACGCTCTCGTTGGCTGGCCCTCACTACATATTCGTTGCCAAACCCGCTGGCTCCAGGTCATCTATAAATCACTTCTAGGCAAATCCCCGCCTTATCTTAGATCATTGGTCACCATAGCAACACCCACCCGTATTATGCGTTCCAGCAGGTATATCTCACTGGTCATCCCCAAAGCCAACACCTCCTTTGGCCGCCATTCCTTCCAGTTCTCTGCTGCAAATGACTGGAACGAACTGCAAAAATCTCTGAAGCTGGAGACACTTATCTCTCTCACTAACTTTAAGCATCAGTTGTCAGAGCAGCTTACCGATCAGTGCACCTGTACACAGCCCATCTGTAATTAGCCCACCCAACTACCTCATCCCCATATTGTTATTTACATTGTTATTTATTTTGCTCATTTGCACCCCAGTATCTCTATTTGCACATCTATTTGCACATCTCTATCTCTATTTGCACATCATCTTCTGCACATCTATCACTCCAGTGTTAATACTAAATTGTAATTATTTTGCACTATGGCCTATTTATTGCCTTACCTAACTTACTACATTTGCACACACTGTATATAGATTTTCTATTGTGTTATTGACTGTACGTTTTGTTTATTCCATATGTAACTCTATGTTGTTGTTGTTTTTATCACACTGCTTTGCTTTATCTTGGCCAGGTCGCAGTTGTAAATGAGAACTTGTTCTCAACTGTTCTCCACTGTCTTACCTGGTTAAATAAAGGTGAAATATACATTTTTTAAAATAAATAAATACAAATGTTCATCTGAAGTAAAGACGTTCAGTTTAATTGCACAACAAGCCTCCGTTGTAACATTTGCGACGAGGACGGCTGAGTTTAGCTTACCTCCACCATCTTCATTTCTCCCGGTCCCTGGAGAGCCACCTGTTCCTTGGAATCGCTGGTTTCAATCCTTTCAGTTGAATATGGTAGCTAACAATCTGCATGGAGCTGCCGACGCACGAAAACGGCCGATTCTACTCCACTGTCTCGGCGCTGAGGGACAACGTGTCTTCTCCACTCCACTCAGTGGATAGCAAGTTTACATCGGCGGTCCAAGCCCTCGAGGAACATTACAGTGGCTCACGCAGTGGGATCATACATCGTTTTCTCTTCAGACAATGAGATCAACTTCTGGGTGATTCCGTAGCACAGTTTGTGTCCTCCTTGAGAGAGCTAGTGGGACCATGCAGATTCGGACCACTCGAAAACGAATTTGCACATGATCAATTCATTGAAAAAACATATAATGTGCTCCACTGAGGGAAAAATTGTTGTTAGAGACCGATGACCTGACACTGGAGAAAGCACTTAATATTGGAAAACAAATGGAAGTTGCTCTTGCTGACCTACATAAACTACAGAGCGCATCTCAGGGGGCGGGGCTTCACACACTGGCTGAGGCACCAGTGCAAAATGTGCAGGAAACTACTGGGGGGGGGGGGGGGGGTGACGCTGTTCAAATTGTGCCTCCATTGGGCATCCTACAAGAGCATCTACATGTCCAACAAAGGGGCAACGCTGCAAGACCTGCAACAAACACAATCATTTTGCCCGTTGTTGTCGTCGTTCTGCAGCGGCAGGACAGCATCGAGCAGATGCAGGTCGAAGTTCACCAGTCTCCATTAACTCTGTACATGATGACTGAGTTGCATTCAAGCAATGTGACTGTGTTAAAACCTCACTGGAGCTAAAGTGTCACTTTTGAACAAAGCTACTTATGACTCAATCTTCTTCTTCTTCAGAGACCAGCAGTATCCCTCTACAGCTACAACAACACACCGATCTCACTGCCAGTCAGTTACAACAACACACCGATCTCACTGCCAGTCAGTTACAACAACACACCGATCTCACTGCCAGTCAGTTACAACAACACACCGATCTCACTGCCAGTCTGTTACAACAACACACCGATCTCACTGCCAGTCTGTTACAACAACACACCGATCTCACTGCCAGTCAGTTACAACAACACACCGATCTCACTGCCAGTCAGTTACAACAACACACCGATCTCACTGCCAGTCTGTTACAACAACAACACACCGATCTCACTGCCAGTCTGTTACAACAACACACACCGATCTCACTGCCAGTCAGTTACAACAACACACCGATCTCACTGCCAGTCAGTTACAACAACACACCGATCTCACTGCCAGTCAGTTACAACAACACACCGATCTCAATCATTGGGACTGTCTCACTGTCAGTCTGTTACAACAACAGAACCACGCCGGCCACCCAGTTCTACGTTGCAACAGATGGCGCTAACATCCACGGACTGGACTTATTTCAATGCCTCTAGGGTTCAAGCTGTCAGATTCAACTGGTGCACATGTGCAGCACTTGCCTAAACCAGTGCCTATGGAGTACTCACAACTGTTTGAGGGGCTAGGTCATGGGCATGCCATTCGGAATCAGATTTTTCCAAAAGATTATGACTCTACTCCTGGCAGGCATCCCTGGAGTGTCAATCTATCTGGATGACATTGTGGTGCACGATTCTCGCTTGCAGCAGGTGTTTTGTCAGCTCTTCGAGAACGGGGCCAGACTCAATGCTTAAAAGTGTGTGTTCGGGGTGTCAGACGTTGAGTTCCTTGGATACAGGCTCTCCAGCCTGGCATCACCCCCATCCTGTCCCATGTGGATGCCATTCTCACCTTGCCTGAGCCTCAGTCCAGAGCACAGCTGGCGTCATTCGTCGGCATGGCAACATTCTACTTGCGGTTTCTTCCAAACTAGGCTGAGCTAGACTGCTCCTCTTCGAAGGCTTCTAAAAGAATATGCACCATGGACATGGACTCAGGACTGTTTTGATCCTGTGCAGGAGATCAAGGTGTAGCTCACATCGACCCCAACAATGGCTCACTTAGACACACTCAGACCCTTCAAACTCTGCACAGACCATCAAGCCCTCACAGCACTGCTGGCCACACAGGGCTCTGGACACAAGCCTCTACGGCTTTTCAGATGGGCAGACCGTCTGAACAAGTACAATTTCGATCTTGAGTTCACCCCGGGACGCCACAATGTTGTGACTGACCTGCTGTCCAGGGTGATCTCACCTGCATCAATGGTGTGCACGGCAACAGAGTGGGACGCAACAGAGGGGGACGACGACAACTGGGTAAACACGCTACATGGCCCACTGGAAGCTACAGTCACAACGCAGGAACTCAGACAGGCATCACAGGATGACAAGCTGCTCACAAGGCTTCGCACCTACAGTACCATTCGAAAGTTAGGACACACCTACTCATTCAAGTGTTCTTCTTTATTTTTTTAAAACAATTTTTTAGATTGTAGAATAATAGTGAAGACATCAAAACTATGAAATAACACATATGGAATCATGTAATAACCAAAAAAAGTGTTCTTTGAGATTCTTCAAATAACCACCCTTTGCCTTGATGACAGCTTTGCACACTCTTGGCATTCTCTCAACCAGTTTAACCTGGAATGCTTTTCCAACAGTCTTGAAGGAGTTCCCACATATGCTGAGCACTTGTTGGCTGCTTTTCCTTCACTCTGTCGTCCAAACCATCTCAATTGGGTTGAGGTCGGGGGATTGTGGAGGCCAGGTCATCTGATGCAGCACTCCATCACTTTCCTTCTTGGTAAAATAGCCCTTACACAGCCTGGACGTGTGTTGGGTCATTGTCCTGTTGAAAAACAAATGATAGTCCCACTAAGCCCAAACCAGATGGGATGGCGTATCGCTGCAGAATGCTGTGGTAGACATGCTGGTTAAGTGTGCCTTGAATTCTAAATAAATCACAGACAGTGCCACCAGCAAAGCACCCGCACACCATAACACCTCTTCCTCCATGCTTTATTGTGGGAAATACACATGCAGAGATGATCCGTTCACCCACACAACGTCTCACAAAGACACGGCGGTTGGAGCCAAAAATCTAATGTCCATTGATCGTGTTTCTTGGCCCAAGCAGGTCTCTTCTTCTTATTGGTGTCCTTTAGTAGTGGTTTCTTTGCAGCAATTCGACCGCGAAGGCCTGATTCACACAGTCCCCTCTGAACAGTTGATGTTGAGATGTGTCTCTTACTTGAACTCTGCGAAGCATTTATTTGGGCTGCAAATTCTGAGGCTGGTAACTCTATTGAACTTATCCTCTGCAGCAGAGGTACATCTGGGTCTTCCATTCCTGTGGCGGTCCTCATGAGAGCCAGTTTCATCATAGCGCTTGATGGTTTTTGCGACTGCACATGAAGAAACTTTTCTTGACATTTTCCGGATTGACTGACCTTCATGTCTTTAAGTAATAATGGACTGTCGTTTCTCTTTGCTAATTTGAGCTGTTCTTGCCATAATATGGACTTGGTCTTTTACCAAATAGGGCTATCTTCTGTATACCCCCCCTACCTTGTCACAACACAACTGATTGGCTCAAACGCATTAAGAAGGAAAGAAATTCCACAAATGAACTTTTAAGAAGGCACACCTTTTAATTGAAATGCATTCCAGGTGACTACCTCATGAAGCTGGTTGAGAGAATGCCAAGAGTGTGCAAAGCTGTCATCAAGGCAAAGGATGGCTATTCGAAGAATCTCAACTATAAAATAAATTTTTCTTTGTTTAACACTTTTTTGATTACTACATGATTCCATATGTGTTATTTCATAGTTTTGATGTCTTCACTATTATTCTACAATGTAAAAAAATAGTTAAAAAAAAGAAAATACCTTGAATGAGTAGGGACGCGTATTCAATATGTCTGATGAGACTTCAGCTGCTCTGCTCCTCGCAACCCGAGTTCTCGACAGGACACACCTCTCACTGCCCTGAACTACAGAGAAGGAGAGAGAGGGAGGGGAGGGAGGAGGGAGGAGGGCGAGAGAGTGAGAAGAAGAGAGATAATGGAAATCAGAGTAGAAAAGAGGTATTCCACACAGTGTAACTTAGAACACTGGATCTGAATAATCTCCCAAGAGCTGTTCACTCACTCTCTATGAACATCTCTCCATCTCTCCTCGGGGAGGGAGGGAAGGAGGGAGAGAGGGAGGGACAGAGAATGGGCGGAGGAGAAGGAGGAAGAGAGGGAGGTAGAGTGGGAGGGAGGGGAAGGAGAGGAGAGGGAGAGGTTGTATCCCTGCTATCAACACAGCAAGGAGACAATAAGGCACTCCTAAATGTTGTATCTATTCTGTTATACACTCTGTATGATAAACAAGCCTCTCTCTCTCTCCTGTAGTGACTCCCCCTCTTCATATGGAGATGACAGCTACACACAACCATTTGTCATCAGAAACATGCTGGTTGTCCATTTGCCTGCCTGGGTAGTAGAAAGACAGAAAGAAAGAAAGAAAGAAAGAAAGAAAGAAAGAAAGAAAGAAAGAAAGAAAGAAAGAAAGAAAGAAAGAAAGAAAGAAAGAAAGAAAGAAAGAAAGAAAGAAAGAAAGAAAGAAAGAAAGAAAGAAAGAAAGAAAGAAAGAAAGAAAGAAAGAAAGAAAGACAGACAGGAGGGGGATAAACAGAGGAGAAGAAGGGACAAATCGCTGGGCTAAATGTTTGCTTCAGAATTCATAAAGCGCTTTGGTGTGTGAGGTGGAGCGTGATGGGTTTCCAGCCAGTAAGCGCACAAACACACACACAAACACACAGGCACGTGTACACACACTCACACAATCGCTAAACACACACACAGGCATGCACGTACACACACAGACAGGCGATGTGGTGGATGCATCACCTGGCTGGCTGCTGTGTCTCCTGCCTGCCTTCATTTAATTGCATGTTGCCCGGGTTACCGGCATACCAGGGGAAAAGACAACAAATAAACTACAACAACAACACTAAAGCAATATAACTAAACATACAACTGGCCCCGTCTCCATCCTCTATAACAGACTAATATCCCATAATACAACTGGCCCCGTCTCCATCCTAGGTACACATCAACTATGACAGACAAAATGAGAAAAAATTATCCAGAAAATCACATTGTAGGATTTTTAATGAATTTATTTGCAAATTGTGGTGGAAAATAAGTATTTGGTCAATAACAAAAGTTTCTCAATACTTTGTTATATACCCTTGTAGGCAATGACACAGGTCAAACGTTTTCTGTAAGTCTTCACAAGGTTTTCACACACTGTTGCTGGTATTTTGGCCCATTCCTCCATGCAGATCTCCTCATGAGCAGCGATGTTTTGGGGCTGTCGCTGGGCAACACAGACTTTCAACTCCCTCCAAAGATTTTCTATGGGGTTGAGATCTGGAGATCATCAGTGGTCTTGCATGTCTTCCATTTCCTAATAATTGCTCCCACAGTTGATTTCTTCAAACCAAGCTGCTTACCTATTGCAGATTCAGTCTTCCCAGCCTTTTGCAGGTCTACAATTTTGTTTCTGGTGTCCTTTGACAGCTCTTTGGTCTTGGCCATAGTGGAGTTTGGAGTGTGACTGTTTGAGGTTGTGGACAGGTGTCTTTTATACTGATAACAAGTTCAAACAGGTGCCATTATTACAGGTAATGAGTGGAGGACAGAGGAGCCTCTTAAAGAAGAAGTTACAGGTCTGTGAGAGCCAGAAATCTTGCTTGTTTGTAGGTGACCAAATACTTATTTTCCACCATAATTTGCAAATAAATTCATAAAAAATCCTACAATGTGATTTTCTGGAGGAAAAAAATCTCAATTTGTCTGTCATAGTTGATGTGTACCTATGATGAAAATTACAGGCATCTCTCATCTTTTTAAGTGGGAGAACTTGCACAATTGGTGGCTGACTAAATACTTTTTTCACCCACTGTACTCATAGTGCCCAGAGGTGGTACTGAATGCTGTCTTCCACTCATCTCCCTCCTGGAAACGCACCAGGTTGTACGCGCTCCTGAGATCCAATTTAGTGAAGAAGCGCGCCCCATGCAATGACTCCGTCATACTAGCAATCAGAGGTAGTGGATAGCTTTATTTTACAGTGATCTGATTAGGACCATGGTAGTCAATGCACGGGCGTAAGCCACCATCCTTCTTCTTTACAAAAAATAAACTTGATGACACAGGGGAAGTGGAAGGCCGAATGTATCCTTGCCTCAGAGATTCGGTGACATATGTTTCCATAGCCGCCGTCTCCTCCTGTGACAGAGGATACACGTGACTCTGGGGAAGCACAGCGCCTACCTGGAGGTTTATCGCACAATACCCCCCTGACGATGGGGTGGTAATTGAGTTTCCTTCTTTTTACAGAAGGCGAGAGCCAAATCGACATATTCAGGCGGAATGTGCATGGTGGAAATCTGGTTTTGACTTTCCACCGTAGTTGCCCCTACGGAAACACCTACACACCTCCCCAAGCACTGACTTGACCATCCCTTGAGAGCCCTCTGTTGCCATGAAATAGTGGGGTCATGAGAGGTTAACCAAAGAAGCCCCAACACTACTGGAAACGCAGGAGAATCAATCAGATAGAGACTAATTGTTTCCTCATGCCCCTCCTGCGTCTTCATCCAGAGTGGAGCTGTGACTTCCCTATTCAGACCTGACCCTAAAGGGCGGCTATCTAGGGCATGGATAGAGAAGGGCACATCAACTGGCACAATAGGAATCCCTAACCTACGGGTAAACTGACGATCAATAAAGTTCCCAGCTGCGCCTGAATCTACTAGCGCCTTATGCTGGGAATGAGAAGAAAACTCTGGAAATACAACATCTATACACATATGCGCAACAGGGAGCTCTGGGTGAGTCGGGTGCCTACTCACCTGAAACGGTTAATCAGTGCTCTGGCTACTGCCTCGACTCCTTAAAGACCCTCCCCAGCACCGACCAGCAGTGTGTCCTCTGCGGCCACAGTTGGTGCAGGGAACGGCCCCTCTACCGGTCTCCCTAAGCAGCACCTCCGAGCTCCATAGGGGTATGGTCGGAGGTGCTGGGGGATGGAATGGACGGCCCCTGATCCGGACGTCCGCGGGTGGCCAACAGGTTATCCAGTCGGATTGACATATCCACCAGTTGGTCCAGGTTAAGGTTGGTGTCCCTGCAGGCCAGTTCCCGACGAATGTCCTCCCTTAAGCTGCAATGATAGTGGTCGATGAGGGCCTTCTCATTCCATCCTGCGCTGGCAGCCAGAGTCCTAAAGTCCAGTGCAAAGTCCTGTGCGTTCCTCTTCCCCTGTCTGAGGTGGAATAGACGCTCACCCGACGCTCTCCCCTCTGGTGGATGATCGAATACCACCCGAAAGCGGCGGGTAAACTCCTCATAACTTACAGTTGCTGCGTCTATTCCTCCCCACTCGGCGTTGGCCCACTCGAGCGCTTTACCGGACAGACAGGAGATGAGGGCGGACACGCTCTCGTATCCCGAGGGAGCCGGGTGTATGGTTGCCAGGTAGAGCTCTACCTGGAGCAGAAAACCCTGACACCCGGCAGGTAGACAGCGGTGTAGGTGGTGGTGTAATTGGGAGAGGTATATGGAAACCTCCTCTCTTCCATCGCTCCATAGTATTCAACACTCATTCCATAGCAGTGCCGAGAGCCTGGATCATGGTCGCTTGTTGATGGACGCGTTCCTCCATCGATCCTGCTGGCATTGCTGTACCTGCTGACTCCATATTTTGGTGCGTGTTTCTGTCAAGGCGTCAGTGTAAAGCGGTAGGACGAAGTCAGGCGCAGGACACAGAGCTAATCGAAAAAACGTACTTTACTCGTAGGTAATAGAAAGAACAAACCTCCACGCAGGGAGGAAAAAACCTGCTCACTTACGACAACCAAAACATGAACAAACACGCACAACACACAGTGTGAGACAGAGGGTTAAATAGGGAAGACATAACTACATGATGGGAAACAGGTGTGATCAAAACAAGTCGAACATAGAAACATGGATCGGTAGTAGCTAGTACTCCGGTGACGACGAACGCCGAAGCCAGCCAGAGCAAGGAGGAGGGGCAGCATTGGCTGAATTCGTGACACCAACCTGTATAACAGACTAATATCCCAAAATACAACTGGCCCCGTCTCCATCTCCATCCTGTATAACAGACTAATATCCCAAAATACAACTGGCCCCGTCTCCATCCTGTATAACAGACTAATATCCCATAATACAACTGGCCCCGTCTCCATCCTGTATAACAGACTAATATCCCATAATACAACTGGCCCCGTCTCCATCCTGTATAACAGACTAATATCCCATAATACAACTGGCCCCGTCTCCATCCTGTATAACAGACTAATATCCCATAATACAACTGGCCCCGTCTCCATCCTGTATAACAGACTAATATCCCATAATACAACTGTCCCCGTCTCCATCTCCATCCTGTTTAACAGACTAATATCCCATAATACAACTGGCCCTGTCTCCATCCTGTATAACAGACTAATATCCCATAATACAACTGGCCCCGTCTCCATCTCCATCCTGTTTAACAGACTAATATCCCATAATACAACTGGCCCCGTCTCCATCAGTATAACAGACTAATATCCCATAATACAACTGGCCCCGTCTCCATCTGTCACGATCGTCGTAAGGAATTGACCAAGGCGCAGCGTGTTGAGCGAACATCGTAGACTTTATTAAATTAAAGATACCACGATCAAAACAACAAACCAAAATGACGAAAGTGAAGTCCAAATCTGACACTGACAAAACAGGATCAAGGAAACAAAAACCCACAAAACCAAGGTGAAACCCCACAGTATAAATATGGCTCCCAATCAGAGATAACGAGCCCGAAGCTGTCACTCGTTACCTCCGATTGGGAGTCACCTGAATAAACACTAACAATCACCACACATAGAAATGAAACAACCAGAATACCCAACATAGAAATACACCCAACCAAGGAAAATGAACAACCCTGGCTCAATAATAAAGTCCATGGAGCCAGAGTGTCACAGTACCCCCCCCTAAAGGTGCGCACTCCGGGCGCACCAGCATACAGTCTAGGGGAGGGTCTGGGTGGGCGTCTGTCCATGGTGGCGGCTCTGGCCCAGGTCGTGGTCCCCACCCCACCTTAGTCACTATCCGCTTCCGTAGCCCCTTCCGCATGACCACCCCCCAACTAAACCCCACTGGATTAAGGGGCGGCACCGGACTAAGGGGCAGCACCGGACTAAGGGGCAGCACCGGACTAAGGGGCAGCCCTGGACTAAGGGGCCGCACCGGGCTAAGGGACAGTACCTGACTAGCTGGCCCAGCCGGGATCCGCCAGAGCCGTCCAGCCGGGATCCGCCAGAGCCGACCAGCCAGGATTTCGCCATTCAGCCTGGTACTGCCCCTTAGTCCGGTACTGCCCCTTAGTCCGGTACTGCCCCTTAGTCAGGTGCTGCCCCTTAAACCGGTGGGGGTCATTTGGAGGAGGCTACATAAAGCGGGAAGTGACTATGGTGGGGTGGTGGTCTAGGCCGGAGCCAGAACCGCCACCGAGGAGGTATGCCCGCCCAGCCCTCCCCTGTTTGGGGGTTTTGAGGCGCGGTCGCAGTCCGCGCCTTTAGGGGGGGGTACTGTCACACCCTGGTGCTGGGACTCATTATTGTTTATCCAGGGTGTGTGCAGTCTATGTGTTTATGTTCTAGGTTGGGTGTCTAGGTTGTTGTTTTTCTAGGTTTGTTCAATGACTCCCAATCGGAGGTAACGAGTGTCAGCTGTTCGGCTCGTTATCTCTGATTGGGAGCCATATTTATTCTGTATGTTTTCCTGTGGGGTTTGTGGGTTTTTTGTTTCTTGGTTACATGTTCCGTATGTCAGTGATTTGTAACTTGAGAACTTCACGTATCGTCTTTTTGTTTTTGTTTTCGTGAGTACGTTTATTAATAAATTATGTTCACTCGCAACGCTGCGCTTTGGTCCGCTTCCTCATTGGTAGACGATCGTGACACCATCCTGTATAACAGACTAATATCCCATAATACAACTGGCCCCGTCTCCATCCTGTATAACAGACTAATATCCCATAATACAACTGGCCCCGTCTCCATCCTGTATAACAGACTAATATCCCATAATACAACTGTCCCCGTCTCCATCTCCATCCTGTTTAACAGACTAATATCCCATAATACAACTGGCCCTGTCTCCATCCTGTATAACAGACTAATATCCCATAATACAACTGGCCCCGTCTCCATCCTGTATAACAGACTAATATCCCATAATACAACTGGCCCCGTCTCCATCCTGTATAACAGACTAATATCCCATAATACAACTGGCCCCGTCTCCATCCTGTATAACAGACTAATATCCCATAATACAACTGGCCCCGTCTCCATCCTGTATAACAGACTAATATCCCATAATACAACTGTCCCCGTCTCCATCTCCATCCTGTTTAACAGACTAATATCCCATAATACAACTGGCCCTGTCTCCATCCTGTATAACAGACTAATATCCCATAATACAACTGGCCCCGTCTCCATCTCCATCCTGTTTAACAGACTAATATCCCATAATACAACTGGCCTCGTCTCCGTCCTGTATAACAGACTAACATCCCATAATACAACTAGGCCCGTCTCCATCCTGTATAACAGACTAATATCCCATAATACAACTGGCCCTGTCTCCATCCTGTATAACAGACTAATATCCCATAATACAACTGGCCCCGTCTCCATCCTGTATAACAGATTAATATCCCATAATACAACAGGCCTCATCTCCATCCTGTATAACAGACTAATATCCAATAATACAACTGGCCTCGTCTCCGTCCTGTATAACAGACTAATATCCCGTAATACAACTAGACCCGTCTCCATCCTGTATAACAGACTAATATCCCATAATACAACTGGCCCCGTCTCCATCCTGTATAACAGACTAATATCCCATAATACAAATGACCCCTTCTCCATCCTGTATAACAGACTAATATCCCATAATACAACTGGGCCGTCTCCATCCTCTATAACAGACTAATATCCCATAATACAACTGGCCCGTCTCCATCCGGTATAACAGACTAATATCCCATAATACAACTGGCCTCGTCTCCATCTCCATCCTGTATAACAGACTAATATCCCATAATACAACTGGCCCAGTCTCCATCCTGTATAACAGACTAATATCCCATAATACAACTGGCCCCGTCTCCATCCTGTATAACAGACTAATATCCCATAATACAATTGGCCTCGTCTCCGTCCTGTATAACAGACTAATATCCCATAATACAACTAGGCCCGTCTCCATCCTGTATAACAGACTAATATCCCATTATAAAACTGGCCACGTCTCCATCCTGTATAACAGACTAATATCCCATAATACAACTGGCCTCGTCTCCATCTCCATCCTGTATAACAGACTAATATCCCATAATACAACTGCCCTCGTCTCCATCCTGTATAACAGACTAATATCCCATAATACAACTGGCCTCGTCTCCATCTCCATCCTGTATAACAGACTAATACCCCATAATACAACTGGCCTCGTCTCCATTCTGTATAACAGACTAATATCCCATAATACAACTGGCCCCGTCTCCATCCTTTATAACAGACTAATATCCCATAATACAACTGGCCTCGTCTCCATCTCCATCCTGTATAACAGACTAATATCCCATAATACAACTGGCCTCGTCTCCATCTCCATCCTGTATAACAGACTAATACCCCATATTACAACTGGCCTCGTCTCCATTCTGTATAACAGACTAATATCCCATAATACAACTAGGCCCGTCTCCATCCTGTATAACAGACTAATATCCCATAATACAACTGGCCTCGTCTCCATCTCCATCCTGTATAACAGATTAATATCCCATAATACAACTGGCCCAGTCTCCATCCTGTATAACAGACAAATATCCCATAATACAACTGGGCCCGTCTCCATCCTGTATAACAGACTAATATCCCATAATACAACTGGCCCCGTCTCCATCCTGTATAACAGACTAATATAACATAATACAACTGGCCCGGTCTCCGTCCTGTATAACAGACTAATATCCCATAATACAACTGGCCTCGTCTCCATCCTGTATAACAGACTAATATCCCATAATACAACTGGCCCCGTCTCCTTCCTGTATAACAGACTAATATCCCATAATACAACTGGCCGTCTCCATCCTGTATAACAGACTAATATCCCATAATACAACTGGCCTCATCTCCATCTCCGTTATGTATCCCTAATACAACTGGCCCCTGTCTCCGTCCTGTATAACAGCCTAATATCCCATAATACAACTGGCCCCGTCTCCGTCCTGTATAACAGACTAATATCCCATAATACAACTGGCCTCATCTCCATCTCCGTTATGTATCCCATAATCAAACTGGCCCCGTCTCCGTCCTGTATAACAGACTAATATCCCGTAATACAACTGGCCCCGTCTCCATCCTGTATAACAGACTAATATCCCATAATACAACTGGCCTCGTCTCCATCCTTTATAACAGATTAATATCCCATATTACAACTGTCCGCGTCTCCGTCCTGTATAACAGAGTAATATCCCATAATACAACTGGCCTCGTCTCCATCTCCATCCTGTATAACAGACTAATATCCCATAATACAGCTGGCCCGTCTCAGTTCTGTATAACAGAGTAATATCCCATAATACAACTGGCCCCGTCTCCGTCCTGTATAACAGACTAATATCCCATAATACAACTGGCCTCGTCTCCATCTCCATCCTTTATAACAGACTAATATCCCATAATACAACTGGCCTCGTCTCCATCTCCATCCTTTATAACAGACTAATATCCCATAATACAACTGGCCTCGTCTACATCCTTTATAACAGACTAATATCCCATAATACAACTGGCCTCGTCTCCGTCCTGTATAACAGACTAATATCCCATAATACAACTGGCCTCGTCTACATCCTTTATAACAGACTAATATCCCATAATACAACTGTTCTCGTCTCCATCTCCATCCTTTATAACAGACTAATATCCCATAATACAACTGGCCTCGTCTCCATCTCCATCCTGTATAACAGACTAATATCCCATAATACAACTGGCCCCGTCTCCATCTCCATCCTTTATAACAGACTAATATCCCATAATACAACTGGCCTCGTCTCCATCTCCATCCTGTATAACAGACTAATATCCCATAATACAACTGGCCTCGTCTCCATCTCCATCCTGTATAACAGACTAATATCCCATAATACAACTGGCCTCGTCTCCATCTCCGTCCTGTATAACAGACTAATATCCCATAATACAACTGGCCCCGTCTCGGTCCTGTATAACAGACTAATATCACATAATACAACTGGCCTCGTCTCCATCTCCATCCTGTATAACAGACTAATATCCCATAATACAACTGGCCTCGTCTCCATCTCCGTCCTGTATAACAGACTAATATCCCATAATACAACTGGCCCCGTCTCCATCCTGTATAACAGACTAATATCCCATAATACAACTGGCCCCGTCTCCATCCTGTATAACAGACTAATATCCCATAATACAACTGTCCCCGTCTCCATCTCCATCCTGTTTAACAGACTAATATCCCATTATACAACTGGCCCTGTCTCCATCCTGTATAACAGACTAATATCCCATAATACAACTGGCCCCGTCTCCATCTCCATCCTGTTTAACAGACTAATATCCCATAATACAACTGGCCCCGTCTCCATCAGTATAACAGACTAATATCCCATAATACAACTGGCCCTGTCTCCATCCTGTATAACAGACTAATATCCCATAATACAACTGGCCCCGTCTCCATCCTGTATAACAGATTAATATCCCATAATACAACAGGCCTCATCTCCATCCTGTATAACAGACTAATATCCAATAATACAACTGGCCTCGTCTCCGTCCTGTATAACAGACTAATATCCCATAATACAACTAGACCCGTCTCCATCCTGTATAACAGACTAATATCCCATAATACAACTGGCCCCGTCTCCATCCTGTATAACAGACTAATATCCCATAATACAAATGACCCCTTCTCCATCCTGTATAACAGACTAATATCCCATAATACAACTGGGCCGTCTCCATCCTCTATAACAGACTAATATCCCATAATACAACTGGCCCGTCTCCATCCGGTATAACAGACTAATATCCCATAATACAACTGGCCTCGTCTCCATCTCCATCCTGTATAACAGACTAATATCCCATAATACACAACTGGCCCAGTCTCCATCCTGTATAACAGACTAATATCCCATAATACAACTGGCCCCGTCTCCATCCTGTATAACAGACTAATATCCCATAATACAATTGGCCTCGTCTCCGTCCTGTATAACAGACTAATATCCCATAATACAACTAGGCCCGTCTCCATCCTGTATAACAGACTAATATCCCATATAAAACTGGCCACGTCTCCATCCTGTATAACAGACTAATATCCCATAATACAACTGGCCTCGTCTCCATCTCCATCCTGTATAACAGACTAATATCCCATAATACAACTGCCCTCGTCTCCATCCTGTATAACAGACTAATATCCCATAATACAACTGGCCTCGTCTCCATCTCCATCCTGTATAACAGACTAATACCCCATAATACAACTGGCCTCGTCTCCATTCTGTATAACAGACTAATATCCCATAATACAACTGCCCCGTCTCCATCCTTTATAACAGACTAATATCCCATAATACAACTGGCCTCGTCTCCATCTCCATCCTGTATAACAGACTAATATCCCATAATACAACTGGCCTCGTCTCCATCTCCATCCTGTATAACAGACTAATACCCCATATTACAACTGGCCTCGTCTCCATTCTGTATAACAGACTAATATCCCATAATACAACTAGGCCCGTCTCCATCCTGTATAACAGACTAATATCCCATAATACAACTGGCCTCGTCTCCATCTCCATCCTGTATAACAGATTAATATCCCATAATACAACTGGCCCAGTCTCCATCCTGTATAACAGACAAATATCCCATAATACAACTGGCCCGTCTCCATCCTGTATAACAGACTAATATCCCATAATACAACTGGCCCCGTCTCCATCCTGTATAACAGACTAATATAACATAATACAACTGGCCCGGTCTCCGTCCTGTATAACAGACTAATATCCCATAATACAACTGGCCTCGTCTCCATCCTGTATAACAGACTAATATCCCATAATACAACTGGCCCCGTCTCCTTCCTGTATAACAGACTAATATCCCATAATACAACTGGTCGTCTCCATCCTGTATAACAGACTAATATCCCATAATACAACTGGCCTCATCTCCATCTCCGTTATGTATCCCATAATACAACTGGCCCTGTCTCCGTCCTGTATAACAGCCTAATATCCCATAATACAACTGGCCCCGTCTCCGTCCTGTATAACAGACTAATATCCCATAATACAACTGGCCTCATCTCCATCTCCGTTATGTATCCCATAATCAAACTGGCCCCGTCTCCGTCCTGTATAACAGACTAATATCCCGTAATACAACTGGCCCCGTCTCCATCCTGTATAACAGACTAATATCCCATAATACAACTGGCCTCGTCTCCATCCTTTATAACAGATTAATATCCCATATTACAACTGTCCGCGTCTCCGTCCTGTATAACAGAGTAATATCCCATAATACAACTGGCCTCGTCTCCATCTCCATCCTGTATAACAGACTAATATCCCATAATATACAGCTGGCCCGTCTCAGTTCTGTATAACAGAGTAATATCCCATAATACAACTGGCCCCGTCTCCGTCCTGTATAACAGACTAATATCCCATAATACAACTGGCCTCGTCTCCATCTCCATCCTTTATAACAGACTAATATCCCATAATACAACTGGCCTCGTCTCCATCTCCATCCTTTATAACAGACTAATATCCCATAATACAACTGGCCTCGTCTACATCCTTTATAACAGACTAATATCCCATAATACAACTGGCCTCGTCTCCGTCCTGTATAACAGACTATATCCCATAATACAACTGGCCTCGTCTACATCCTTTATAACAGACTAATATCCCATAATACAACTGTTCTCGTCTCCATCTCCATCCTTTATAACAGACTAATATCCCATAATACAACTGGCCTCGTCTCCATCTCCATCCTGTATAACAGACTAATATCCCATAATACAACTGGCCCCGTCTCCATCTCCATCCTTTATAACAGACTAATATCCCATAATACAACTGGCCTCGTCTCCATCTCCATCCTGTATAACAGACTAATATCCCATAATACAACTGGCCTCGTCTCCATCTCCATCCTGTATAACAGACTAATATCCCATAATACAACTGGCCTCGTCTCCATCTCCGTCCTGTATAACAGACTAATATCCCATAATACAACTGGCCCCGTCTCGGTCCTGTATAACAGACTAATATCACATAATACAACTGGCCTCGTCTCATCTCCATCCTGTATAACAGACTAATATCCCATAATACAACTGGCCTCGTCTCCATCTCCGTCCTGTATAACAGACTAATATCCCATAATACAACTGGCCCCGTCTCCATCCTGTATAACAGACTAATATCCCATAATACAACTGGCCCCGTCTCCATCCTGTATAACAGACTAATATCCCATAATACAACTGTCCCCGTCTCCATCTCCATCCTGTTTAACAGACTAATATCCCATTATACAACTGGCCCTGTCTCCATCCTGTATAACAGACTAATATCCCATAATACAACTGGCCCCGTCTCCATCTCCATCCTGTTTAACAGACTAATATCCCATAATACAACTGGCCCCGTCTCCATCAGTATAACAGACTAATATCCCATAATACAACTGGCCCCGTCTCCATCCTGTATAACAGACTAATATCCCATAATACAACTGGCCCTGTCTCCATCTGGTATAACAGACTAATATCCCATAATACAACTGGCCCCGTCTACATCCTTTATAACAGACTAATATCCCATAATACAACTGGCCCCGTCTCCATCTGGTATAACAGACTAATATCCCATAACACAACTGGCCTCGTCTCCATCCTGTATAACAGACTAATATCCCATAATACAACTGGCCCCGTCTCCATCCTGTATAACAGACTAATAGCCCATAATACAACTGGCCTCGTCTCCATCTCCATCCTATATAACAGACTAATATCCCATAATACAACTGGCCTTGTCTCCATCTCCATCCTGTATAACAGACTAATATCCCATAATACAACTGGCCCCGTCTCCATCCTGTATAACAGACTAATATCCCATAATACAACTGGCCTCGTCTCCGTCCTGTATAACAGACTAATATCCCATAATACAACTAGACCCGTCTCCATCCTGTATAACAGACTAATATCCCATAATACAACTGGCCCCGTCTCCATCCTGTATAACAGACTAATATCCCATAATACAAATGAACCCTTCTCCATCCTGTATAACAGACTAATATCCCATAATACAACTGGGCCGTCTCCATCCTCTATAACAGACTAATATCCCATAATACAACTGGCCCCGTCTCCATCCGGTATAACAGACTAATATCCCATAATACAACTGGCCTCGTCTCCATCTCCATCCTGTATAACAGACTAATATCCCATAATACAACTGGCCCAGTCTCCATCCTGTATAACAGACTAATATCCCATAATACAACTGGCCCCGTCTCCATCCTGTATAACAGACTAATATCCCATAATACAATTGGCCTCGTCTCCGTCCTGTATAACAGACTAATATCCCATAATACAACTAGGCCCGTCTCCATCCTGTATAACAGACTAATATCCCATAATAAAACTGGCCACGTCTCCATCCTGTATAACAGACTAATATCCCATAATACAACTGGCCTCGTCTCCATCTCCATCCTGTATAACAGACTAATATCCCATAATACAACTGCCCTCGTCTCCATCCTGTATAACAGACTAATATCCCATAATACAACTGGCCTCGTCTCCATCTCCATCCTGTATAACAGACTAATACCCCATAATACAACTGGCCTCGTCTCCATTCTGTATAACAGACTAATATCCCATAATACAACTGGCCCCGTCTCCATCCTTTATAACAGACTAATATCCCATAATACAACTGGCCTCGTCTCCATCTCCATCCTGTGTAAACAGACTAATATCCCATAATAAAACTGGCCTCGTCTCCATCTCCATCCTGTATAACAGACTAATACCCCATATTACAACTGGCCTCGTCTCCATTCTGTATAACAGACTAATATCCCATAATACAACTAGGCCCATCTCCATCCTGTATAACAGACTAATATCCCATAATACAACTGGCCTCGTCTCCATCTCCATCCTGTATAACAGATTAATATCCCATAATACAACTGGCCCAGTCTCCATCCTGTATAACAGACAAATATCCCATAATACAACTGGCCCGTCTCCATCCTGTATAACAGACTAATATCCAATAATACAACTGGCCCCGTCTCCATCCTGTATAACAGACTAATATAACATAATACAACTGGCCCCGTCTCCGTCCTGTATAACAGACTAATATCCCATAATACAACTGGCCTCGTCTCCATCCTGTATAACAGACTAATATCCCATAATACAACTGGCCCCGTCTCCTTCCTGTATAACAGACTAATATCCCATAATACAACTGGCCCCCTCCATCCTGTATAACAGACTAATATCCCATAATACAACTGGCCTCATCTCCATCTCTGTTATGTATCCCATAATACAACTGGCCCTGTCTCCGTCCTGTATAACAGCCTAATATCCCATAATACAACTGGCCCCGTCTCCGTCCTGTATAACAGACTAATATCCCATAATACAACTGGCCTCATCTCCATCTCCGTTATGTATCCCATAATAAAACTGGCCCCGTCTCCGTCCTGTATAACAGACTAATATCCCATAATACAACTGGCCCCGTCTCCATCCTGTATAACAGACTAATATCCCATAATACAACTGGCCTCGTCTCCATCCTTTATAACAGATTAATATCCCATATTACAACTGTCCGCGTCTCCGTCCTGTATAACAGAGTAATATCCCATAATACAACTGGCCTCGTCTCCATCTCCATCCTGTATAACAGACTAATATCCCATTATACAGCTGGCCCGTCTCAGTTCTGTATAACAGAGTAATATCCCATAATACAACTGGCCCCGTCTCCGTCCTGTATAACAGACTAATATCCCATAATACAACTGGCCCCGTCTCCATCTCCATCCTTTATAACAGACTAATATCCCATAATACAACTGCCTCGTCTCCATCTCCATCCTGTATAACAGACTAATATCCCATAATACAACTGGCCTCGTCTCCATCTCCATCCTGTATAACAGACTAATATCCCATAATACAACTGGCCTCGTCTCCATCTCCGTCCTGTATAACAGACTAATATCCCATAATACAACTGGCCCCGTCTCCGTCCTGTATAACAGACTAATATCCCATAATACAACTGGCCTCGTCTCCATCTCCTTCCTGTATAACAGACTAATATCCCATAATACAACTGGCCTCGTCTCCATCTCCGTCCTGTATAACAGACTAATATCCCATAATACAACTGGCCCCGTCTCCATCCTGTATAACAGACTAATATCCATAATACAACTGGCCCCGTCTCCATCCTGTATAACAGACTAATATCCCATAATACAACTGTCCCCGTCTCCATCTCCATCCTGTTTAACAGACTAATATCCCATAATACAACTGGCCCTGTCTTAATCCTGTATAACAGACTAATATCCCATAATACAACTGGCCCCGTCTCCATCTCCATCCTGTTTAACAGACTAATATCCCATAATACAACTGGCCCCGTCTCCATCAGTATAACAGACTAATATCCCATAATACAACTGGCCCCGTCTCCATCCTGTATAACAGACTAATATCCCATAATACAACTGGCCCTGTCTCCATCTGGTATAACAGACTAATATCCCATAATACAACTGGCCCCGTCTACATCCTTTATAACAGACTAATATCCCATAATACAACTGGCCCCGTCTCCATCTGGTATAACAGACTAATATCCCATAATACAACTGGCCTCGTCTCCATCCTGTATAACAGACTAATATCCCATAATACAACTGGCCCCGTCTCCATCCTGTATAACAGACTAATAGCCCATAATACAACTGGCCTCGTCTCCATCTCCATCCTATATAACAGACTAATATCCCATAATACAACTGGCCTTGTCTCCATCTCCATCCTGTATAACAGACTAATATCCCATAATACAACTGGCCCCGTCTCCATCCTGTATAACAGACAAATATCCCATAATACAACTGGCCCGTCTCTATCCTGTATAACAGACTAATATCCCATAATACAACTGGCCTCGTCTCCATCTCCATCCTGTATAACAGACTAATATCCCATAATACAACTGGCCTCGTCTCCATCTCCATCCGGTATAACTGACTAATATCCCATAATACAACTGGCCTCGTCTCGATCTCCATCCTGTATAACAGACTAATATCCCATAATACAACTGGCTCGTCTCCATCCTGTATAACAGACTAATATCCATAATACAACTGGCCCCGTCTCCATCCTGTATAACAGACAAATATCCCATAATACAACTGGCCCCGTCTCCGTCCTGTATAACAGTCTAATATAACATAATACAACTGGCCCCGTCTCCATCCTGTATAACAGACAAATATCCCATAATACAACTGGCCCCGTCTCCGTCCTGTATAACAGACTAATATAACATAATACAACTGGCCCCGTCTCCATCCTGTATAACAGACTAATATCCCATAATACATCTGGCCCCGTCTCCATCCTGTATAACAGACTAATATCCCATAATACAACTGGCCTCGTCTCCATCTCCATCCTGTATAACAGACTAATATCCCATAATACAACTGGCCTCGTCTCCATCTCCGTCCTGTATAACAGACTAATATCCCATAATACAACTGGCCCCGTCTCCGTCCTGTATAACAGACTAATATCCCATAATACAACTG
This sequence comes from Coregonus suidteri, assembly GCA_036851935.1. Lineage (NCBI taxonomy): Eukaryota > Metazoa > Chordata > Actinopteri > Salmoniformes > Salmonidae > Coregonus > Coregonus suidteri. The sequence goes on along the minus strand of CM072232.1, from coordinate 48,019,722 downwards.
GCCTCGTCTCCATCTCCATCCTGTATAACAGACTAATATCCCATAATACAACTGGCCTCGTCTCCATCTCCGTCCTGTATAACAGACTAATATCCCATAATACAACTGGCCCCGTCTCCATCCTGTATAACAGACTAATATCCCATAATACAACTGGCCCGTCTCCATCCTGTATAACAGACTAATATCCCATAATACAACTGTCCCCGTCTCCATCTCCATCCTGTTTAACAGACTAATATCCCATAATACAACTGGCCCTGTCTCCATCCTGTATAACAGACTAATATCCCATAATACAACTGGCCCCGTCTCCATCTCCATCCTGTTTAACAGACTAATATCCCATAATACAACTGGCCCCGTCTCCATCAGTATAACAGACTAATATCCCATAATACAACTGGCCCCGTCTCCATCCTGTATAACAGACTAATATCCCATAATACAACTGGCCCTGTCTCCATCTGGTATAACAGACTAATATCCCATAATACAACTGGCCCCGTCTACATCCTTTATAACAGACTAATATCCCATAATACAACTGGCCCCGTCTCCATCTGGTATAACAGACTAATATCCCATAATACAACTGGCCTCGTCTCCATCCTGTATAACAGACTAATATCCCATAATACAACTGGCCCCGTCTCCATCCTGTATAACAGACTAATAGCCCATAATACAACTGGCCTCGTCTCCATCTCCATCCTATATAACAGACTAATATCCCATAATACAACTGGCCTTGTCTCCATCTCCATCCTGTATAACAGACTAATATCCCATAATACAACTGGCCCCGTCTCCATCCTGTATAACAGACAAATATCCCATAATACAACTGGCCCGTCTCTATCCTGTATAACAGACTAATATCCCATAATACAACTGGCCTCGTCTCCATCTCCATCCTGTATAACAGACTAATATCCCATAATACAACTGGCCCTGTCTCCATCCTGTATAACAGACTAATATCCCATAATACAACTGGCCTCGTCTCCATCTCCATCCTGTATAACAGACTAATATCCCATAATACAACTGGCCTCGTCTCGATCTCCATCCTGTATAACAGACTAATATCCCATAATACAACTGGCTCGTCTCCATCCTGTATAACAGACTAATATCCCATAATACAACTGGCCCCGTCTCCATCCTGTATAACAGACAAATATCCCATAATACAACTGGCCCCGTCTCCGTCCTGTATAACAGACTAATATAACATAATACAACTGGCCCCGTCTCCATCCTGTATAACAGACAAATATCCCATAATACAACTGGCCCCGTCTCCGTCCTGTATAACAGACTAATATAACATAATACAACTGGCCCCGTCTCCATCCTGTATAACAGACTAATATCCCATAATACATCTGGCCCCGTCTCCGTCCTGTATAACAGACTAATATCCCATAATACAACTGGCCCCGTCTCCATCCTGTATAACAGACTAATATCCCATAATACAACTGGCCTCGTCTCCATCTCCATCCTGTATAACAGACTAATATCCCATAATACAACTGGCCCCGTCTCCATCCTGTATAACAGACTAATATCCCATAATACAACTGGCCCCGTCTCCATCCTGTATAACAGACTAATATCCCATAATACAACTGGCCCCGTCTCCATCCTGTATAACAGACTAATAACCCATAATACAACTGGCCCTGTCTCCTTCCTGCATAACAGATTAATATCCCATAATACAACTGGCCCCGTCTCCATCCTGTATAACAAATTAATATCCCATAATACAACTGGCCCTGTCTCCTTCCTGTATAACAGATTAATATCCCATAATACAACTGGCCCCGTCTCCATCCTGTATAACAAATTAATATCCCATAATACAACTGGCCCTGTCTCCATCCTGTATAACAGACTAATATCCCATAATACAACTGGCCCCGTCTCCATCAGTATAACAGACTAATATCCCATAATACAACTGGCCCGTCTCCATTCTGTATAACAGACTAAAATCCCATAATACAACTGGCCTCGTCTCCATCTCCATCCTGTATCCCATAATACAACTGGCCCCGTCTCCGTCCTGTATAACAGACTAATATCCCATAATACAACTGGCCTCGTCTCCATCTCCATCCTGTATAACAGACTAATACATCATATTACAACTGGCCCCGTCTCCATCCTGTATAACAGATTAATATCCCATAATACAACTGGCCCCGTCTCCATCCTGTATAACAGACTAATACATCATAATACAACTGGCCCCGTCTCCATCCTGTATAACAGATTAATATCCCATAATACAACTGGCCCTGTCTCCATCCTGTATAACAGACTAATATATCATAATACAACTGGCCCCGTCTCCATCCTCTATAACAGATTAATATCCCATAATACAACTGGCCCCGTCTCCATCCTGTATAACAGATTAATATCCCATAATACAACTGGCCCTGTCTCCTTCCTGTATAACAGATTAATATCCCATAATACAACTGGCCCTCTCTCCATCCTGTATAACAGATTAATATCCCATAATACAACTGTCCCTCTCTCCATCCTGTATAACAGACTAATATCCCATAATACAACTGGCCCCGTCTCCATCCTGTATAACAAACCTGGGTGGAGGTACTGAGGGATGTGACATCAGCAGCGATGGATGTTGAAGGCATGAGAGGGCTAGTTATCCTCTACCACCACTCATAGCAACAAGAGTCTATGGAGACATGCTACACAGAACAGCAAACATAGATGGGGTTTTTCTGATTCGCTATTCACTGTCTCCAGTGATCACGTCAACTATTTTGAGACACATTTACTAGTAATTAAGATCGCTACGACTTACATAAACACACTCATAAACACACTCAGAAACACACACACATATACTAGTATTAAACCAAGCGGCAAAGCTACTTAGTCAAGGTCAAACTGGCAGCTCCAAACCAATTATCCATTAAGAGAGATATAATCAGAGAGAGACAGAGGGATGGATGGAGTTATTAGTAAAATCAAATCAAATCAAATTGTATTTGTCACATGCGCCGAATACAACAGGTTACCATGAAACGCTTTCTTACACGCCCTTAACCAACAATGCAGATCAAGAAAGAGTTAAGAAAATATTTACTAAATAAACTAAAGTAAAACAAAAATAACAATAACGAGGCTATATATATACAGGGGGTACCGGTACCGAGTCAATGTGCGGGTTACAGGTTAGTCGAGGTAATTTGTACATGTAGGGAGGGGTAAAGTGACTATGCATAGATAATAAACAGCGAGTAGCAGCAGTTTAAAAACAAAAGGGGGGGGGTCAATGTAAATTATCCTGGTGGCCATTTGATTAATTGTTCAGCAGTCTTATGGATTGGGGGTAGAAGCTGTTAAGGAGCCTTTTGGTCCTAGACTTGGCGCTCCGGTACTTATTGCCGTGCAGTAGCAGAGAGAACAGTCCATGACTTGGGTGGCTGGAGTCTTTGACAATGTTTTGGCCCTTCCTCTGACACCGCCTGGTATATAGGTCCTGGATGGCAGGAAGCTTGGCCCCAGTGATGGACTGGGTCATACGCACTACCCTCTCTAGCGCCTTACGGTCATATGCCGAGCAGTTGCCATACCAGGCGGTGATGCAACCGGTCAGGATGCTCTCGATGGTGCAGCTGTATAACTTTTTGAGGATCTGGGGACCCATGCCAAATCTTTTCAGTCTCCTGAGGGGGAAAAGGTGTTGTCGTGCCCTCTTCACGACTGTCTTGGTGTGTTTGGACCATTACATTTTAGTCATTTAGCAGACGCTCTTATCCAGAGCGACTTACAGTTAGTGATTACATATACAGTGAGGGAAAAAAGTATTTGATCCCCTGCTGATTTTGTACGTTTGCCCACTGACAAAGACATGATCAGTCTATAATTTTAATGGTAGGTTTATTTGAACAGTGAGAGACAGAAAAACAACAAAAAAATCCAGAAAAATGCATGTCAAAAATGTTATAAATTGATTTGCATTTTAATGAGGGAAATAAGTATTTGACCCCTCTGCAAAACATGACTTAGTACTTGGTGGCAAAACCCTTGTTGGCAATCACAGAGGTCAGACATTTCTTGTAGTTGGCCACCAGGTTTGCACACATCTCAGGGGAAATTTTGTCCCACTCCTCTTTGCAGATCTTCTCCAAGTCATTAAGGTTTCGAGGCTGACATTTGGCAACTTGAACCTTCAGCTCCCTCCACAGATTTTCTATGGGATTAAGGTCTGGAGACTGGCTAGCCCACTCCAGGACCTTAATGTGCTTCTTCTTGAGCCACTCCTTTATTGCTTGGCCATGTGTTTTGGGTCATTGTCATGCTGGAATACCCATCCACGACCCATTTTCAATGCCCTGGCTGAGGGAAGGAGGTTCTCACCCAAGATTTTGACGGTACATGGCCCCGTCCATCGTCCCTTTGATGCGGTGAAGTTGTCCTGTCCCCTTAGCAGAAAAACACCCCCAAAGCATAATGTTTCCACCTCCATGTTTGACGGTGGGGATGGTGTTCTTGGGGTCATAGGCAGCATTCCTCCTCCTCCAAACACGGCGAGTTGAGTTGATGTCAAAGAGCCCCATTTTGGTCTCATCTGACCACAACACTTTCACCCAGTTCTCCTCTGAATCATTCAGATGTTCATTGGAAAACTTCAGACGGCCCTGTATATGTGCTTTCTTGAGCAGGGGGACCTTGCGGGCGCTGCAGGATTTTAGTCCTTCACGGTGTAGTGTGTTACCAATTGTTTTCTTGGTGACTATGGTCCCAGCTGCCTTGAGATCATTGACAAGATCCTCCCGTGTAGTTCTAGGCTGATTCCTCACCGTTCTCATGATCATTGCAACTCCACGAGGTGAGATCTTGCATGGAGCCCCAGGCCGAGGGAGATTGACAGTCTTTTGTGTTTCTTCCATTTGCGAATAATCGCACCAACTGTTGTCACCTTCTCACCAAGCTGTTGGCGATGGTCTTGTAGCCCATTCCAGCCTTGTGTAGGTCTACAATCTTGTCCCTGACATCCTTGGAGAGCTCTTTGGTATTGGTCATGGTGGAGAGTTTGGAATCTGATTGATTGATTGCTTCTGTGGACAGGTGTCTTTTATACAGGTAACAAACTGAGATTAGGAGCACTCCCTTTAAGAGTGTGCTCCTAATCTCAGCTCATTACCTGTATAAAAGACACCTGGGAGCCAGAAATCTTTCTGATTGAGAGGGGGTCAAATACTTATTTCCCTCATTAAAATGCAAATCAATTTATAACATTTTTGCCATGCGTTTTTCTGTATTTTTTTGTTGTTATTCTGTCTCTCACTGTTCAAATAAACCTACCATTAAAATGATAGACTGATCATTTCTTTGTCAGTGGGCAAACGTACAAAATCAGCAGGGGATCAAATACTTTTTTCCCTCACTGTATTATAATGTTTTATACTGGCCCCCCGTGGGAAACGAACCCACAACCCTGGCGTTGCAAACGCCATGCTCTATCAACTGAGCTACATCCCTGCCGGCCATTCCCTCCCCTACCCTAGACGACGCTGGGCCAATTGTGCGCCGCCCATGAGTCTCCCGGTCGCGGCCGGCTGCGACAGAGCCTGGATTCGAACCAGGATCTCTAGTTGCACAGCAGTGGTCTTAGACCACTGCGCCACTCGGGAGCTCATAGTTTGTTATGTGGACACCAAGGAACTTGAAACTCTCGACCTGCTCCACTACAGCCACGTCGATGAGAATGGGGTTGTGTTCGGCCCTCCTTTTCCTGTAGTCCACGATCAGCTCCTTTGTCTTGCTCACGTTGAGGGAGCTGTGTCTGCATTGGAGAGGGGGGAAGGTGGGGTCAGGTAGGAGGAAATATAGTGAGGGGGAAACAAGATCTCACGGTCTGACTGCAGTATTGGACGTTTGTCCATAAACGGTTCAGTTTAGGCATTAGTTCTGAATGGTTAAGGTAAGGGTTAAGGTTTGGGTTAAAGGTAGACTCAGTGATATAACATAGATGCAGAAAGTAAACAGCATAATGGGTTTCCGCAACAACTAAGAACGATGAAGCGCGATGATCAACTTTTCCACTGCATTGGTCCCGTGCACATGCACAAATACTTTTTAATAAAAAAAATATATATTGAATATTAAAACATACAATCTACCTGCAGTGAAGCCGCTCAACATTACATTACATTAACGCGCAGATACAGTGTTTTAAGTTTCAAGTTTTAATGTCACATGCACAAGTACAGTGAAATGCCTTTCTTGCAAACTCAAAACCCAACAATGCAATAATCAATAACAATGTATTACTAGAAGAAAACACATGAGAAATAAGAATAATAAATATGAAATACACAATAAAGTAAGTAAGTATGCATACTATATACAGGAAATATTTAAAAAGTCAGTTCCAATACCATATTTACATGTGCAGGGATACTGGAGTGATGGAGGTAGATATGTATAGGGGTAAGGTAACTAGGCAACAGGATATAAGATAAACAGAGTAGCAACAGCTTGTATGTCAGTGGATGTGTAGAGTCAGTATAAATGTATGTGCAGATTATGTGTGAGTGAGAAAATGATGGAGTGAGTGTTTGTGTGTGTGTTGGAGTGACAGTGTGTGTGAGTGTGTATGGCCCTGTGAGTGTGCATAGAGACTGCAAATACTGAAATAAAAGGTCAATAAAGATACAAGGTAAACTCGGTCCGTGTAGCTATTTAGATAGCTATTTATCAGTCATATTGCTAGGAGATAGAAGCTGTTAAAGAGCCTGTTGGTGTCAGACTTGATTCACCGGTACTTGAGACGCACCTGTACCGTGCGGCAGCAGAGAAAATAGTCTATGGCTTGGGTGGTTTGGTTCTTTGATGATTTTCCGGGCCTTCATTTCACACCGCCTGGTATAGAGGTCCTGGATGGCAGGAAGCTCGTCCCCAGTAATGTACTGGGCTGTCCGCACAGCCCTCTGTAGCACCATGCGATCGAGAGCGGTGCTATTGCTATATCAAGCAGTGATGCAGCCAGTCAATATGCTCTCAGTGGTACAGCTGTAGAACCTTTTCAGGATTTGAGGGCCCATGCCAAACTTTTTCAACCTCCTGAGGGTGAAGATGCACTGTTGCGCCTTCTTCACGACTGTGCGTGTGTGTTTGGACCATTTTAAGTCTTTAGTGATTTGGACACAAGCTGTTTACCTGCTCCACTGCCGCCCCGTCGATGTGGATGGGGGCGTGCTCGCCCCCCCCCCTGTTTCCTGTAGTCCACGATCAGCTCCTTGGTCTTGCTGACGTTGAGGGAGAGGTTGTTGCTCCGGCACCACACTGCCAGGTCACTGACAACTCATTATGATTATTACACACACAATGATTATGGCCCAGTATGAAACAATTTGCTTATTTCTATTTGCTCCTCTATAAGGATTGGAACAAGCAGATGTGGGGAGGTGGGAGAGGGTCATTCAAAGGAGGTCATTTCATTCCTGGGAGTAAGGTTCTGTATTTATTTTCTTAGTCATCCTTGTGTTCTTGAACGTAGCCCTGTTTCTTTGTGTTCTTGAACGTAGCCCTGTTTCTTTGTTCTTGAACGTAGCCCTGTTTCTTTGTGTTCTTGAACGTAGCTCTGTTTCTTTGTGCTATTGAACGTAGCTCTGTTTCTTTGTGTTCTTGAACGTAGCTCTGTTTCTTTATGTTCTTGAACGTAGCCCTGTTTCTTTGTGTTCTTGAACGTAGCCCTGTTTCTTTGTGCTCTTGAACATAGCCCTGTTTCTTTGTGTTCTTGAACGTAGCCCTGTTTCTTTGTGCTCTTGAACATAGCCCTGTTTCTTTGTGTTCTTGAACGTAGCCCTGTTTCTTTGTGCTCTTGAACATAGCCCTGTTTCTTTTGTGTTCTTGAACGTAGCCCTGTCTTTCATTTTTGTTCATTGATTTCATCTGTGTTAGTTACTCACCTGGTCTCATCAGCTCCTTATTTAGTCCAGTTCATTCTGTTTGTGCCTTGTGAGGTATTGTTCGTTTTGACTCTACTAAGCCTTTTCCTAGCTCGTTTGTGAGAACCAGTTTAAGTCTTCAGTCCTAGTTTTGTTTCACCTGCCTGTTTGCCTACCTGTGTATGACCATTGCCTGCCTGTGACCACGATTCCTGTCTTCTGTAAAGGCGTAATAAACACCTGCCGCTCTGCGCGTGAATCTACACCTTTTTCTCCCTGAGTTTTCATTACAGTGGGAGGTGGTCATTCCTGGTCATGTCTAGCCCGGGGTGTTACTAGGCTGGGAAAACGTTCCTCAATCCAGGAATGGAATATGTCGCTTTAATCCTAGATATGATGAATGGTGAATGGGGAAGATTGAAATGCTGCTAGTGTTTAATTAAATGCTGTTTTCGTCAGCATACTAGGCTAGCTAATGCTATAGCAGCCCATTGGATTTCATGAAAATGCAACAACTAGCGTTGGGGTGAGTAGCTACTGGAAGTGTTGTCAAATCCAGTGGGTTGCTTTAGCATTAGCTAGCCTAGCATGTTGACGAAAGAGGCAGTTTAACTCAACACTAGCAGTATTTCTAGTGAAGGGAAACCCAGGCTTTCTGAACGCTTTGGGGCATTCTGAACCCTCTGAGCTTTTAACACAGTGAGTTTCGAAAAAATGTGTTTAAAAGCAAACTTCTCTGCCACAAACGCCCTCTCTCCACCTCCATGTCCCAGACTTGGCGAATTCAGAACAAAAGTTCAGAAAGTTTTTACTCTCTCCATCTCTCTCTCTCTCAAATCTTTAGCTCTCTCATTGTCTCTCCCCCTCTTCATCGCTCTCTCTCTCTCTGTCTCTCTCCGTCTCTCTCTTTCTCTCTCTCCCTGTCTCTCTCTCTCTCCCTGTGTCTCTCTCTCCCTGTGTCTCTCTCTCTCTCTCTCTCTCTCCTTCACCTGCAGCACAGTAGAGTCACTGTCCCTTATCAGTCCACCTGCAGCCTCCCCTGATAGCTGCTACACACACTCACACTCACAGCCACTGTCACACACCCACCGTCTCTCACACACTCTCTCCCTCACACAGACAGGTTAGGGTACTCTAGGCACCTCTGGGGCTTACAGATTTGCCCTGAAATTGTTTTTTCTCCCCCTCATCAATCTACACACAATACCCCATAATGACAAAGTAAAAACAGGTTTATAGAAATGTTTGCAAATGTATGAAAAATGAAAAAACTGAAATATCACAATTACATAAGTATTCAGACCCTTTACTCAGTACTTTGTTGAAGCACCTTTGGTAGCGATTACAGCCTCGAGTCTTCTTGGGTATGAGGCTACAAGCTTGGCACACCTGTATTTGGGGAATTTCTCCCATTCTTCTCTGCAGATCCTCTCAAGCTCTGTCCGTTTGGATGGGGAGCGTTGCTGCTCAGCTATTTTCAGGTCTCTCCAGAGATGTTCAATCGGGTTCAAGTCCGGGCTCTGGCAGGGCCACTCAAGGACATTCAGAGACTTGTCCCAAAGCCACTCCTGTGTTGTCTTGGCTGTGTGCTTAGGGTCATTGTCCTGTTGGAAGGTGAACCTTCGTCCCAGTCTGAGGGCCTGAGCACTCTGGAGCAGGTTTTCATCAAGGATCTCTCTGTACTTTGCTAAATAAATCTTCCCTCGATCCTGACTAGTCTCCCAGTCCCTGCCACTGAAAAACATCCCCACAGCATGATGCTGCCACCACCATGCTTCACCGTAGGGATGGTGCCAGGTTTCCTCCAGATGTGACGCTTGGCATTCAGGCCAAAGAGTTCAATCTTGGTTTCATCAGACCAGAGAATCTTGTTTCTCATGATCTGAGAGTCCTTTAGGTGCCTTTTTGGCAAACTCCAAGCAGGCTGTCATGTGCCTTTTACTGAGGAGTGGCTTCCGTCTGGCCACTCTACCATAAATGCCTGATTGGTGGAGTGCTGCAGAGATGGTTGTCCTTCTGGATGGTTCTCCCATCTCCACACAGGAACTCTGGAGCACTGTCAGAGTGACCATCGGGTTCTTGGTCACCTCCCCTCCATCACTATCATTATCAGAGGTTGACAGAGACACTACAACACACACCAGGCATATTGTTATTAGAGGTTGACAGAGACACTACAACACACACCAGGCATATATTGTTATTAGAGGTTGACAGAGACACTACAAACACACACCAGGCATATTGTTATTAGAGAGGTTGACAGAGACACTACAACACACACCAGGCATATTGTTATTAGAGGTTGACAGAGACACTACAACACACACCAGGCATATTGTTATTAGAGGTTGACAGAGACACTACAACACACACCAGGCATATTGTTATAAGAGGTTGACAGAGAGGCTGTGAACCTACTGTTATTCTCTGAATTCATTGTTCTTTTCTTGACATGGTTAAATAACTCCAGCATTGATTGGTCACTTTTTTTTTCTAATTCACCACACAGAAACTGGAGGCAATGAGTAACTGGGTCAGAAATAATGGTACCGATTGGCCTGTAGGTGGCGCTGTTATAAGCAGTCTAACTTAAACCCTCATATCCGTTGCCCTGTTTGACATAGAGACTTTAAACTTTGTATGTAGGTGTCTTTCCTCATGCTGAACACATTTACCTCAATGACCCATGACCCTCCATACCCTCCATTTACATTACATTTGACATTTTAGTCATTTAGCAGACGCTCTTATCCAGAGCGACTTACAGTTAGTTAGTGCATACATTATTATTTTTTTATTTTTATTTTTTTTCATACCCCCTGTGGGAATCGAACCCACAACCCTGGCGTTGCAAACGCCATGCTCTATCAACTGAGCTATATCCCTGCCGGCCATTCCTCCCCTCCCTCCCCTGGACGACGCTGGGCCAATTGTGCGCCGCCCCATGGGTCTCCCGGTCGCGGCCGGCTACGGCAGAGCCTGGATACGAACCAGGATCTCTAGTGGCACAGCTAGCACTGCGATGCAGTGCCTTAGATCACTGCGCCACTCGGGAGAGTGCTGATCTGACCACCACCTCTGCTGACCATCTAGCTGTGAGCGTCCAGATTCTCTCATGACGACGGCTGCCCATCTGGAGGCTTCAAGAAGTGTTGTGGCATATATTTATTTTTTAATTACTCATTGTTGTTTATTTTGCTGTGACTGGGATTTATAACCTAGTAAACAGATCTCACCATCTCTATGGTTAGGGGCATAAATATGTGGTACTCCTTCAATAACATGATGTCTGCTCTCCCTCTCCTACAGCTCTCTCTCTCTCTCTCTCTCTGTCACTGCTCCCTCTCTCTCTCCGTCACAGCTCTCCCCCTCTCTCTCTCCGTCACAGCTCTCCCCCTCTCTCTCTCCGTCACAGCTCTCCCCCTCTCTCTCTCTGTCACAGCTCTCCCTCTTCAGATAGTTACACAAGGCAGAGACAGGGTACCGGCCAGATCACCATTACCATATCATCTGGAAACACACCGACACAATCATCATCACTGGAACCATACAGACACAATCATCATCACTGGAACCACACAGACACAATCATCATCCCTGGAACCACACAGACACAATCACCATCACTGGAACCATACAGACACAATCATCATCACTGGAACCATACAGACACAATCATCATCACTGGAACCATACAGACACAATCATCATCACTGGAACCATACAGACACAATCATCATCCCTGGAACCACACAGACACAATCATCATCCCTGGAACCACACAGACACAATCATCATCACTGGAACCACACAGACACAATCATCATCACTGGAACCATACAGACACAATCATCATCCCTGGAACCACACAGACACAATCATCATCACTGGAACCACACAGACACAATCATCATCCCTGGAACCACACAGACACAATCATCATCCCTGGAACCACAAAGACACAATCATCATCACTGGAAACACACCGACACAATCGTCATCCCTGGAACCACACAGACACAATCATCATCCCTGGAACCACACAGACACAATCGTCATCCCTGGAACCACACAGACACAATCGTCATCCCTGGAACCACACAGACACAATCATCATCACTGGAACCACACAGACACAATCATCATCACTGGAACCACACAGATACAATCATCATCACTGGAACTACACAGACACAATCATCATCCCTGGAACCACACAGACACAATCATCATCCCTGGAACCACACAGACACAATCATCATCACTGGAACCATACAGACACAATCATCATCACTGGAACCACACAGACACAATCATCATCCCTGGAACCACACAGACACAATCATCATCCCTGGAACCACACAGACACAATCATCATCCCTGGAACCACACAGACACAATCATCATCACTGGAAACACACCGACACAATCATCATCACTGGAACCATACAGACACAATCATCATCACTGGAACCATACAGACACAATCATCATCCCTGGAACCACACAGACACAATCATCATCACTGGAACCATACAGACACAATCATCATCACTGGAACCACACAGACACAATCATCATCCCTGGAACCACACAGACACAATCATCATCCCTGGAACCACACAGACACAATCATCATCACTGGAACCACACAGACACAATCATCATCCCTGGAACCACACAGACACAATCATCATCCCTGGAACCACACAGATACAAGCTTCAAACATCAAACAATATTATTGCATTGTGTACACATTCAGACTAGTGTCCATTGTTTGCAATATGTCTGTTATTTATTTTATTTGGGATTCTGTCTGTATACTACAAAATGAAAGTAAGTAGGGTACTTACTATAACATTAATATAAAACTGAACAATATTATTCCAAATCAATTAGGATACCACTTAACAAATAGCCTCGATTGTTTGTGTTATTTTTTCTAGGATATCGGCATTTACGGTATTTTCAAAGAGGGTAGGCCTAGATCAAATCAAAGTTTATTTGAATACAACGAGTGTAACTATACAGTGAAATGCTTGCTTGCAGTTCTTCCGACAGTGCAGGGCCCGGTTTTCCAAAAAGCATCTTAAGGCAAAGTTCATCGTTAGAACAGTTCAATCTCCGAACTGTTTCCCAAAACCATGGTTATTGACGTTCACTTGAAAACGCTCGTTATTTACCAACTGCTAAGTGCTAAGTGCCTTCCCGCGTCACTTTATTGGCCTACATAGAAGATCTCCGCTAAACACAGAATCACATGGTTTATCCGTCTACCTGTGACCTCCGATAACTTCAGAACAAAGTTGACTACAAATACAAAGTTGCCAATGTCTTTGCAATTGATACAAACAAGTGACGTAAAAAAAAAAGATGCTTCAAATGAAAACCGAGATGACTGCATTAAAATATGAATAAGTTGGCAGTATTCCTATTTCAATCATAGCCTAATGACATACATTTAATGTTCAATCAATTGAGTTCTATTTTGCTACTTGTGGGCTACTGTCTGTAATTTGTCTCAATATATTTCATGATGTGTTGCCTAACGTGCGCATTCACTTGCCAAATCGGTGATTTAGTGCATTTTTATTGGGTAAGCATTAGAATAAGCCTCCTCAATAATTGCAACCATAGGTGGTAATATTTCTCTAGCAGCTGATCCGTCGTCAGTATTGTGAAATAATTATAATGTTAAGGTAAGATTTGATTGGAGAATGCTGATTTGAGAGCCGCGCTCCATTTCTTTTGATCAAATCAACTCCAAAAACGCACTTAGCGACCGTTCTCTCTTTTAGGGAAATACATGTTACATCTTCCGCAGATGTAGGAAAGATGCATCTTAAAACACTGGTGAGCCTAAAATCCATCGCTATCGGGAAACCGGGCCCAGAGTAAATGTAAAGTAGCAAAGCTAGCAATATCCTCCTGAGACCCGAAAAATACATGTTTGGGATTCTCTTTTTTTTTTTGCAGAACATAACTGTTTGGGATGAAAAATAAAACATGTTACCAAGAAACAAATGTGAAAAAAATATTGTTATGTATCATAGTGGTCCTCTGTAGTGGTCATTAGCACGCACCTATGAAAACATTAACATCACAGTCAATAGGTACAGTAGGTAAAACATCACAGTCAATAGGTACAGTAGGTAAAACATCACAGTCAATAGGTACAGTAGGTAAAACATCACAGTCAATAGGTACAGTAGGTAAAACATCACAGTCAATAGGTACAGTAGGTAAAACATCACAGTCAATAGGTACAGTAGGTAAACATCACAGTCAATAGGTACAGTAGGTAAAACATCACAGTCAATAGGTACAGTAGGTAAAACATCACAGTCAGTAGGTACAGTAGGTGAAAACATCACAGTCAATAGGTACAGTAGGTGAAAACATCACAGTCAATGGGTACAGTAGGTAAAAAACCAGGGTTGTGGTATCGGGGTGTGCATTACAGAGGACATTTCTGGATAAGCTCTCATTAAAGCTCTTATTTAACGTGAATTTTTTATTATTACACAGTACTGACAACTCACTTAACTCTTCCTGAGATATTCACTTACTAGAAACAATTTGAAAATCAAACTCACACAAATTATAATTAATGATTACACACACTTCTTTTTTACATTTCCATAAAATGTGCTAATTTTGACAGCAGACATTTTTTTTAATAATCAGGAAGATAAAGTTGTCAAGGTCACACCCCCACACATTGGATGTCCTCTCAACGGGACAACAGGACTTAATACAGTGGCTTGTATGACCTCAGAGAGAAGGACCAAGAACTACATTACTGGGTCTCATGAGGACAAACAAAGTAGATGAATGAGGGATGGTTATGGTTTCCCTCCGATTGGAGCCTGTGACATCACAATTCAACCACAAGATGGCAGCCTTGTGCCACAAATACCATCACTGACTGAGTGATCGGTAAGAAAACATCAAATACACCTTTCAGTGGATGAAGCATACTCTCTATTCATTGAAAACGTGGACCAAAACACACTGTATAAATATGCTGCACTTCAGTGACTGCATTTTTTTTTGTTCGATTTTTCTATAAATCCAATGCAAGTCAATGGTACCTACAGTATATTAGCAGTTCATATCCAAATAGTCTCAAGTAACATAAATGAGTGACACAATACATTTTTAGATACTTTAGGATGATTTGAATATGATGAGTGAACATGCTAATATATGTACCATTGACTTGTTCCACAAATGCTAAAACGTTAGCATTTGAAACAGTGGCCAGGTAAACAAAAACCAAAGCATGGCTTGCTGTCATACCTTGTCCATAGACTGCTTACAGGGTAAGGAAACCAATATGTCATTTTGTAATTTGGGTGAACTCTCCCTTTAACATTGAGGGGGGGGGTATTTTTTTAAAAATCACCTAATAGCAGGAACAGCACCATGCTAGTGGTCAGAACCTGGTAATATCAGGATGTAGGGTGGAACATAAACCTAACAACTTGAATGACTAATTTGTCTGTACATGGGGGGGGGGGGAACAAAAACCTCCACCATCAGGGGGGGGGGGGGGGGGGGGGGGGGGGGGGGGGGGGGGGGGGGAGGAACTCATCGCCAATTCACTGAGAATGCATTACATAGGGTGAAGAAACAATACTCCAAGCTGCAGCTCCATACTATATGAATCCTATATATTTAAAATGTCCAATTTGGGTGCAATCAATTAGCTTCATTTCTCAGAGATCGCAGGAATGCTAATCTTATCTGTTTCTGTGGTTGACTGAGTAATGGATGGAGAGGTCTGACCTGGGGCTGTGGATGACTAAGTGATGGATGGAGAGGTCTGACCTGGGCTTGTGGGTGACTGAGTGATGGATGGAGAGGTCTGACCTGGGGCTGTGGGTGACTGAGTGATGGATGGAGAGGTCTGACCTGGGGGCTGTGGATGGACTGAGTGATGGATGGAGAGTAGATTAAAGTAGAGAGGATTGCTACCTAACTAACCCTAATTTACATTATGCAACGGGAAACATTTTACAGTCTTAGGTACCACATTGTGCAACGTGCAGGACATGTTATCAGATAGGTCTACTGTACGCTATATGTGGTCTAAATTCCTTTAGTTAATCAATGTGTCACTCAAATAAAGACAGAACCAGCACAGAAGCCTAGAGCAGAGTTCTTCACTCCTGGTCCTGCATGATAGACCCACTGATGGTGGAGGTTTTTGTTCTAGCCCAGCACTAGCACACACAATTCAACTAATCTATATGGCTTTGATGAATAGTTGAATCAGGAGGGTTAGTGCTGAGTTTAGAACAAAAAATGTGTAACTCCTGTGGGTTTCCATAACCGGAGGTGAATAAAACTGATTTACAACGTATGCTTTAGAACATGTAGATTGGCCCTAAAGCAGACATGGAACCCAAAGCAGTGTGCTTATAAACGTGACATTGTGACAGTGGTTGATTTTATTTTCGTTTTTTTTTTCCTGCTGATAAGAAACTTATTTCTCCTGATTTCCCTCAAGAATCAGAAAACACACCAAAAAAAATATGTATGACTGTAAGTCGCTTTGAATAAAGGCGTCTGCTAAATGGCATATTATTATTATATTATAATCAGACATTATCTCAAGTCCAGAGACTGAACATTTACTATCCTGTTATGGGAGAATAGTTAACATTTTTGGTTCACTTGAATGGTTCACAACATGTCAATTCCCTTGAATGGTTCACAACATGTCAATCCGTCGGGACTACCGGCCGTGGTGACTCCTTGCTGTCCCCAGTCCGCCTGGCCTTGCTGCTATTCCAGTGTTTCAACTGTTCTGCCTGCGGTTATGGAACCCCTACCTGTCCCAGACCTGCTGTTTTCAACTCTTAATGATCGGCTATGAAAAGCCAACTGAGATTTATTCCTGATTATTATTTGACCATGCTTGTCACTTATGAACATGTTTTTGAACATCTTGGCATGGTTCTGTTATAATCTCCACCCGGCACAGCCAGAAGAGGACTGGCCACCCCTCATAGCCTGTTTCCTCTCTAGGTTTCTTCCTAGGTTTTGGCCTTTCTAGGGAGTTTTTCCTAGCCACCATGCTTCTACACCTGCATTACTAGCTGTTTGGGGTTTTAGGCTGGGTTTCTGTACAGCACTTCGAGATATTAGCTGATGTAAGAAGGGCTATATAAAATAAAATTGATTGAAAATTGATTGAATCCTCTTGAATGGTTCACAACATGTCAATCCAATCCACTTGAATGTTTCACAACATGTCAATTCCCTTGAATGGTTCACAACATGTCAAGCCACTTGAATGGTTCACAATGTGTCAATTCACTTGAATAGTTCACAACATGTCAATCCACTTGAATGGTTCACACATGTCAATCCAATCCCCTTGAATGGTTCACAACATGTCAATCCAATCCACTTGAATGGTTCACAAACATGTCAATCCAATCCACTTGAATGGTTCACAACATGTCAATCCTCTTGAATGGTTCACAACATGTCAATCCAATCCACTTGAATGGTTCACAACATGTCAATCCTCTTGAATGGTTCACAACATGTCAATCAGGTCCATGTTGCCTTTGCAGTATTTGAGTCTATTTAGTTCTGACACCCTATTCCCTACATAGTGCTCTACTTGTTACCAGAGGGTCCTCGTCAAAAAGTAGTGCACTATATAGGGAATACTAGGGTTCCATTTGGGATGCCCAGCTCCTTTTAAGACATTAGGTGTTTGACTCCCAGACATTTTTGTCCAGATTATTTGTACCCAGCCCCTGGGCTCTGTACAAGCCTCCAGTGGGGAGGATGTGGTGGAGGTGGGGTGTGGAGGGTGTAGCAGGGTCCCACCCCAGTTTAGTTCCATATGAATGATCCTGGGATATGCAGGACCTCAGGGGGAGGGCGGGGGGAGACCAGGGATTCACTCTCTCTCTCTCTCTCTCTTGCAAGCTATCGGGAGACATGGCCAGGAGGATTTGGGAAGAGAGTCACCGTGTCATCCTGTCTTGAAGAAACAGGAGGGCTTAAAGCATGTATGACTCTGAGACAGAGGGGATAAAGCTGTGTTACACCCCACAGATCATTACACCCCACAGATCATTACACCCCACAGATCATTACACCCTACAGATCCTTACACCCCACAGATCATTACACCCTACAGATCCTTACACCCCACAGATCATTACACCCTACAGATCCTTACACCCCACAGATCATTACACCCTACAGATCCTTACACCCCACAGATCATTACACCCTACAGATCCTTACACCCCACAGATCATTACACCCTACAGATCATTACACCCCACAGATCATTACACCCCACAGATCATTACACCCCAGTGACCCTTAGACCCCACAGATCCCCTGTCCTCTCTACTCTCTTACCTCTAGCCTAGCAGTTAAGAGCATTGGGCCAGTAACCGAAAGGTCGCTGGTTCGAATCCCCGAGCCGGCTACCTGCTATCTACACAAGAGAGACCTATATCTTACTGCGACAATACTTCCTCAGCGTCTTAGAGGTCAGC
This sequence comes from Coregonus suidteri, assembly GCA_036851935.1. Lineage (NCBI taxonomy): Eukaryota > Metazoa > Chordata > Actinopteri > Salmoniformes > Salmonidae > Coregonus > Coregonus suidteri. The sequence continues at coordinate 48,001,231 of CM072232.1, read as the reverse complement.
AACATTCAGTCGAACACAGCAGAGACTAACCAGGTCAGAGGAGGCTTCACAGAGAGACATGATGAACACCAACAACACATGGCTGCTTTATTTAAGGCCTATTTAAACCTGGCCTTGGGGGGGGGGGGTTAAGTGCCTTGCTCAAGGGCACATCGACAGATTTTTCACCTAGTCGGCTCGGGGATTAGAACCAGCGACCTTTCGGTTACTGGCACAACCACTAAGCTACCTACCTGTTCTGTATGGCTTATCTTCAGGTGTGTTAACCAGCCTACTCCTGGGTTCTCTGAGATCCAGATTAGAGAGGAGAGGGTCAGCTCAGCCTCTCAAAGGGTTGCATACCACACACACATACCTGGCTGAGAGACCCTTAGCGACCCACGACCCAGAGGCAGGTGAGGAGAGGTCGGAGGTTAAATGTCATCTATTGTCCAGCCAGCCTGACCTAACCTGCAGGAGGGGGGCTGGTTAATTTCCCCCTATTGCTGAGGGGAGGGAGGAGAGAGGGAGGGTGGGCGTTAGGGAGGGGTTGGGTGAGGTTGTGTGTGTGTGTGTGTGTGTGAGGGGTGTAGTGCTTGATGGTAAATCTAGTGGTTATTTAAAACTCTTACACACACACACAGACAGACACACACACACACACACAGACACACACACACACACACACACACACTGACCTCTCTCTAGCCTTAGTAGAATAAGCACCAGTCAACAGGGAACTGTAACATCGTGGGTGCAGTTCATTTCCTCCTGTGTATACACTGTGGGAATGGAGACAACCGTTTACTATGGTATACAGTGCATTCGGAAAGTATTCATACCCCTTGACTTTTTCCACATTTTGTTATGTTACATCCTTATTCTAAAATTGATTTTTATTTATTTTTTCTCATCAAGCTACACACAATACACCATAATGACAAAGCAAAAACTGGTTTTTTAGAAATGTTTTCTAATTTATAAAAATAAAAGACTTAAATATCACATTTACATAAGTATTCAGACCCGTTACTCAGTACTTTGTTGAAGCACGTTTGGCATCGATTACAGCCTCAAGTCTTCTTGGGTATGACGCTTCAAGCATGGCACACCTGTATTTGGGGAGTTTCTCCCATTGTTCTCTGCAGATCCTCTCAAGCTCTGTTAGGTTGGATGGGGAGCATCGCTGCACAGCTATTTTTCAGGTCTCTCCCGAGATGTTCGATCAGGTTCAAGTCCGGGCTCTGGCTGGGCCACTCGAGGACATTCAGAGACTTGTCCCGAAGCCACTCCTGCGTTGTCTTGGCTGTGTTTTTAGGGTCGTTGTCCTGTTGGAAGGTGAACCTTAACCCCAGTCTGAGTTCCTGAGTTCTCTGTACTTTGCTCCATTCATCTTTACCTCGATCCTGACTAGTCTCCCAGTCCCTGCCGCTGAAAAACATCCCCACAGCATGATGCTGCCACCAACATGCTTCACGGTAGGGATGGTGCCAGGTTTCCTCCCAAACGTGACGCTTGGCATTCAGGTCCAAAGAGTTCAATCTTGGTTCATCAGACCAGAGAATCTTGTTTCTCATGGTCTGAGAGTCTTTAGGTGCCTTTTGCAAACTCCAAGCGGGCTGTCATTTGCCTTTTTACTGAGGAGTGGCATCCGTCTGGCCACTCTACCATAAAGGCCTGATTGGTGGAGTGCTGCAGAGATGGTTGTCCTACTGAGAGGTTCTCCCATCTCCACAGAAGAACTCTAGAGCTCTGTCAGATTGACCATAGTGTTCTTGGTCACCTCCCTGACCCAAGGCCCCTTCCCCCTCGATTGCTCAGTTTTTGGCCGGGCGGCAGCTCTAGGAAGAGTATTGGTGGTTCCAAACGTCTTCCATTTAAGAATGATGGAGGCCACTGTGTTCTTGGGGAACCTTCAATGCTGCAGACATTTTTTTGGTATCTGTACCAGATCTGTACCTCGACACATCCTGTCTCTGAGCTCTACGGACAATTCCTTCGACCTCATGGCTTGGTTTTTGCTCTGACATGCACTGTCAACTCTGGGACTTATATAGACAGGTGTGTGGCTTTTCAAATCATGTCCAATCAATTAATTTACCACAGGTGGACTCCAATCAAGTTGTAGAAACATCTCAAGGATGATCAATGGAAACAGAATGCACCTGAGCTCAATTTCGAGTCTCATAGCAAAGGGTGTGAATACTTACAGTGAGGGAAAAAAGTATTTGATCCCCTGCTGATTTTGTACGTTTGCCCACTGACAAAGAAATGATCTGTCTATAATTTTAATGGTAGGTTTATTTGAACAGTGAGAGACAGAATAACAACAAAGAAATCCAGAAAAACGCATGTCAAAAATGTTATAAATTGATTTGCATTTTAATGAGGGAAATAAGTATTTTGACCCCTCTCAATCAGAAAGATTTCTGGCTCCCAGGTGTCTTTTATATAGGTAACAAACTGAGATTAGTGCGCACACTCTTAAAGGGAGTGAGTCCTAATCTCGCTTCTTGTTACCTGTATAAAAGACATACCTGTCCACAAAAGCTATCAATCA